>QODF01000261.1:1427105-1712014 GCA_024372805.1 Oostethus manadensis | reverse complement strand
ATACATATATATATATATATAATTTATGCATTACATCCAGTTAGTATTTGCTTTCAAACATTACAGATACAGGCACCCGTGGTATAAACCATCATATTCACAAAATAGGGATTTTTTTTTTTTTTTGCTTGCGAGGTACAAAGTGTTCCATCCAAATGTTGTTCGTGCTCCATGCAAATCCCGTCAGACTTTTCATTTTCATAACCGACAATACTGCTGGCTAGACCACAGGGGCATGGTATGTGAGTGCGTCATATCACTTCCTGTCCAGATAGTCCCTTTTTCCATTTTACTTATAAAAAGCACCCAAAACACAATAGGCCCACCCCCTCCTCAGCTACACAGGTGTTTCCTGGTTTGCCAACGCAGTCTGCATTCGATGCTGCTGTGTCTTAATAAGGTCGCATGACTCATTGCAGTCACATGACCTGACCACCAATTGGCAGTTTCAAAATGGTAATTAGACTATTAGCTCCCAGTGAATTGTTATTTCTGCAGGTCACTCTAAAAGATAAAAGTATGATACAATTATGAGATGTGCTAGTGTTCATTAAATGAGTTTTTTAAAATCCCGTTTCATGAACAGTCCACAGTCTTACTGGCATCTTATGAGATGACTAAAAGAATACATGAAAAGTCGATTTTGACAGTCCCATGGGGAGATGCATATTGTACCACTCACAGTGTAATATGATGCCAGATTGAAAATGTAACTGGAATGTTTGGCATTCTTTAGTACAAGTCATGATCAGATGGCACATATGACACATGCTGCACACACACAGACACACACAAGCACACGCACACACACACACTCAGCCACATACACACAGGCTTTAAAGGCTTGAGTCACTCCTCCATCCCACCCACTCTGCTCCGGTATGACTCTTCAAGACAAGCCGAGGCTTTGAGGAAAATAGACAAAGGAGGAGAAATGAAATAAATATCAAAAGCAATAGTAGTGAGCTCATCAGCTGGCTGGACTTGGTTACTGTCTCGCAAAACAACACTAACAACAAAAAGTCACACCGAGTGAAGTTTCCAGTAGGTTCAAATAGTTCAGGCCTCAGGGGGTGACACACTTTTGATTGTTTATGCTCCAGTGACAAAAATAACAAATCTGTATTAGCCTTAGGCACACTTACATTGGGTTAGCAATGGCAATGGACAATGCATTTTAAGCACACAGCACTGTACCTGTTTGTCATTTAATTCATTGCTACCCTAATCTTCTTCTTTTCCTTTCGGCTTATCTCTTCAGGGGTCGCCACAGCTAATCAATTGCCTCCATCTAACCCTGTCTTCTCTATCCTCTTCTCCAGCACTACCTTCATCTCCTTTTCACTACATCCATAAACCTCTTTGGTCTTCCTCTAGGCCTCCTGCCTGGCAGTTCAAAACGCAGCATCCTTCTACCTATATATTCACTATCTCTCCTCTGGACATGTCCGAACCATCTCAGTCTGGCCTCTCTGGCTTTATCTCCGAAACCTTTAACACGTGCTGTCCCTCTGATGTACTCATTCGTGATCCTGTCCATCCTGGTCATACCCAAAGAGTACCTTTGCATTTTCATATCTGCTACCTCAATCTCTGCCTCCTGTCTTTTCCTCAACGGCACCGTCTCTAAACCAAACAACATTGCTGGTCTCACCACAGATTTGTACACCTTTCCTTTCATTTTAGCTGAAATTCTATCACACCTGACACTTCTCCACCAATTCCAGCCAGCCTGCACACACTTCTTCATCTCTTTTCCACACTCTCCATTGCTCTGGATTGTTGACCCTAAGTACCTAAAATTCTCCACCTTCTTTATCTCTTCTCCCTGTAACCTCACTCTTCCACTTTGGTCCCTCTCATTTACACACATGTAGTCCGTCCTGCGGCGGCTGACCTTCATTCCGCTCCTTTCCAGGGCAAACCTCCACCCCTCAAGCTTCTCCTCCACCTGTTCCCTGCTCTCACTACATATCACAATGTCATCTGCAAACATCATAGTCCTCATTGCTACCCTGATGATGTCACAATATTAGCATAGCTGACACTACTTTAGCCATCTGGCCTTCACACGTGGAACACAAGGCTGATCAGGGTTTACTTTACTAATACAAACCATATTACAGTGTAATGTGTGGTAGAAAACGCACCTAAAATATTTGTATGCACCATGGCTGGCTGCATAATGCAAAGAGTAATTCAATTTCTGATCTTGACCAATGACAATCTCTTTCTTCATCTTGAGTTTGTGGTTCTTCTAACCCTGGTAATGACCCTCTCTTAGGACAAATAGGTCCTAGGAGGGGGTCCCAAACAAACAGTAGCTCATCAAACCCTAATGAAGATAAATAACGTTGGATTTCCTTCACCTGGACACAGGTCACCGGGGCCCCCTTCTGGAGCCACCCCTGCTGTTGGGGCACGATCGCAGGCGTCCGGTGGCCGGGACTGCACCCATGAATTTTATGGGATTTCAATTTTTTTCCTGCAATCTGAATTGCAATTCTGCTTCTTGTTTGTAACAGCAATTCAAATTCTAAATCAACCCTTGAATTGGATTTTAGAGGCCATTCCCAATTAAATTCTGAATTTTTGACATCCATATATACTGTATAAATGTGTAAAAATCCATTATGTGCATTGTTAGCTCACACATTCTGTTATCTTCTCTTTAAAATGTGCATAAAAGGGAAAGACATATGTATGTGGTCATGTTTCACAGAAGGACTGTGGACATTGGGCAAAATTCCAAAAATGTGCAGTTTTCCTTAAAGCTATGTGGGACTACACACATCCTGTTTATTTGCAAATACCTGTGTTATAAATCTACAACATTTTTATCACAAATGCCTGTCTTTGTCTCTGAGAAACTTGAAAAATGACAAATCTGGTCTTTTGGCACAACTAATGGCGAAACAGCGCGCAGAGGACATCTTCACAATGCAATGCTTGTGGATTCGGCCTAACATCATGGCGGCCCAACCTCTTCAGAAGAGGAAGTCGAGTCTCCGTCTAGTGTCTTTGGTTAACGCTGTAGAAGACTCCTGCATTGTCACCAGAGCCTTAAAAAAAAAGGATTGCGTAATGATTAATAATAATAATGATTGCGTAATTATTAAAATAAAGTAAAATGTTTCTTAGCAGAGGTTTTCTTTAAATATTTTGCTGAAATACAATGCGTGGTACATCCATGACAAGAAATGTCACCGTTTTTCTTCATTACTGTTTACAGATAATGATGACGTCAGACTTATTATTTCTTTCTCATAGGAACGTTACACCGGTAGAATGACTCCCACACCTCCGCTGTGTCTGTCATTTGTTTCCCCTTTACTGTGTTCACTCACCCCCTGATGTCCAGCCGGCTTCCCCTCTCATCACCTGTGTGGGAGGCACAAAACCCAATTCACTCAGCTGAGATTAAACTCACTGGGACCATACAGATTGTGCTGATCCGCTTTAATCACCTACAAAGACACACACACACACACACACACCTGTACATTAACGCACATATTCTCGCACTGACACAGATGCGCTCCCACTCAGTGAATGGAAAGACATGCAGAGGCAGGGGTGGAAAGATGTAAGAGGAGCGTTGGGAGAGGGTGGCAATGGGGGACGGATCGCACGTCACAGGAAGCGGGCACGACAGTCACACGCGAGCACGCCGCACACAGGGTGTAGGAACACACTGTTATCATTGGAGACAGGTGTCAGTGTATCAGAAGATAGCTTTGGAACACAATGTGGCCTACTGGTGAAAGCAAAGGAAAATAACCATTTTACTACTTGATCTGAAGTACAGTCATCCCTCGCCACGTTGCTGTAGCATACATATGTTGACCTAGACTGAATATGTTGACCTATTCTATTTTCTATTATTTCTGACCTATTATATTGATCTAGACTCTTCTGAATGTGCGTAGCCAGCAAATACATATTGTTTATGGGTCACTTGAAGATACTGTGCACGTAAATAACTGGAAAAAAGCGCTTCATCGAAATTGAAAACTTCGACCTCCAGCGAGCAGCGAGGACGAGGATGGGTTTCTTTGGAGTAGGCTGGAATTTTGACGGATCTTCTCTCCACCTTTGCTGAGAATTGTCTCAGTATCTGAGGTAGGAGAACAGAGTGGTGACTCATGCACCGCCTCTCTTTAGGTAATGAGGGAGTAAAGCATATATAAAGCATATGTATATATATATATTTCCTGTTGATTATCTCCCCAGGCAACCACCTCAACCCGCTGAGTGTGGAAGGGAAGGCTTGTTTAATTGAAAGAACAGAAAGGTTAGACGTTTCTTTGTTCAGGAGCACGCCTCCCTTTTCCAATCCTTCCTCCCACTGAGCTTGCAGATGGAACAAGAGACTAACTTTATCTTAACCCACAGCCTAGATTATGAGGAACGGCTGAATATTGATAAAGCCGCTATGTGGGTGGGGTGGGAGTTGTAGAGCTATGCAGGGCAGAGGTGGGGGTACGTGTTCAAGGGACAGCATCCTTTTCAAAAAGGAACAGGACATTCCGAGGAAGTCTGATGAATGACAAGAAAACAACATGTTGCCTGGTAAAGAAAGAGAATTGTTCTGCTCTTACTGGCATGAATCTGGCAAGATTTTCAACTAAGCAATGCAAAAATTGCTGGGTGGCAACCACGGATCTAGAGACAGTCTGTGTCACTTCCGGCTTTGATGTGGGGGGTCAGGGGGGAATCAGTCAATACAACCACCGTGCAGCTACCACAGAGATGTGCAGATGTCAGAGTATTATAAATGTTTACAACCAAATATACAAGCAGAATGTGATAGAGAAGATTCACAAGATCTCATGAGATCACGTGATCAAATTTCTCATTCAGATATGAACGTATGGAAAATTTGGTCTCCAGCTAACCTAATATGCTTGTTTTTGAAATGTGGATAAAAGCGGGAGTACCATCGCACACTCGGGGAGAACATGAGAACTCCACACAGAGATGCCCAAACGGAGATCCAAACCCAGATCTTGCAGAGCTGCTGACTGCCTGGCCAACATGCCGGACCTGAAAATGACTTTTCACAATAAGTAGATAAATAAATGATAAATAAAAATGAACATATGTTGCTGACCTCTGTAGATTGCCACGTGTATGTGTGTCTGTTTTTGTCGTCTCTCGCCCCTCAAACATGCAGGAGGTGTTTACTCTGTATGGCTTCCAGCACCTCCATTCCTTGGCTTCTCCGCATACATTCTGAAGACTTTTGCTGCTGTTGATAGTTTTTTGAGGCAATACGGTTCTGTATTTCCTATTTACGTGAGCATTTTCGAGTTCCAATAATAATTCAACTTTGGTTTCAGTATATTTTTTTCTGGTTCGTGCAAAGTGGAGTGTGTTCAGTTTCGCACACGATACTCACACAATGGACAATCAAATTCAGGCTGGTATCAATGATACCTACAGTATAATTTGTGCAAATTCACCTAATGTGTCTGGCAAGTTTTAAAACGTGTTGTATTTTCTATGATAGCATAAAATTATACTTTTTAATAATTGACTAATAAAGTAATGTGTTTATTTATTTTGTATAATCAGTTAGCCGGTTGATTTAGAATATAGCCAAGCTGTGGGTAACATGCTAACCACTCGTCCACCGTGCGACAACTTATTCAACAATAAAAAAGGGAATAAGTAAAATAATAAAACCATTAAAATAAATGATTAACTACAGTATAATGAAATAATATGAGAACGAAAACTTTATTCATAATTCAAACAATCAGTCATCCCTTCAACAGACATTTAAACTTTGCCTCAAATGATTGAAGTCTCGAAAGTATCGATGTTTGGATTTGAGAATCAATTTTAGAACATGAAAAGATGTTAGCCGCACGGTGGCTGAGTGGTTAGCACACTGGCCACACAGTCAGGAGATCTGGAAGACCTGGGTTCAAATCTCCGTTGGGCATCTCTGTGTGGAGTTTGCATGTTCTCCCCGTGCGTGTGTGGGTTTTCTCCGGGTACTCCGGTTTCCTCCCACATTCCAAAAACATGCATGTTAGGTTAATTGGCGACTCTAAATTGTCCATCGGTATGAATGTGAGTGTGAATGGTTGTTTGTCTATATGTGCCCTGCGATTGACTGGCGACCAGTCCAGGGTGTACCCCGCCTCTCGCCCAAAGTCTGCTGGGATAGGCTCCAGCATCCCCGTGACCCTAATGAGGATAAGCGGCATAGAAAATGGATGGATGGATGTAAAAGATGTTATTGATACTATCGATATTTCAGTATTGATCCGCACATCTCAAGTGGTCAGACTGTTCCACTTAACAAGAGCAAGTCCAGTAGTGTTTTTCTTTTCCCTTAATGATGGTCTATTTTCGGAACTCTGTAATAACTTTTTCAGAAATAAACATTTCCCACATGCCAGAACATCAGATACATGTGGCATTTTTGCACTGATCTCACTTGATGTTTATTACAGCTACAGCTACACTTGGTTGTCTTGGTTATCTGCTTGAGTTTGTGACAACTGCAACCCAGCAATATTAGTGGTGGCGTTAATCCAAATATTTAGAAATTTGTTGATCCTATGTTATACAAATCTTTTAAAAAATCTCAGCGATATTCTTTCTGCTTTGAAATGATTGCCAATATAGTGTTTTCCCTACCCATTTCGCAGCCCATTTTTGCAGTTTTTGGCACTATTGTTGAGCAATATTTGCACTCTTTGTACAATTTTTGATTGTGCTGCTGGAAATGTGTTATTTCTTTAAATGTGCTGGCTGTCAGCAATTCAATAAGATAATTTCTTGAAAATTTGGAAAAAAATGTCAATTTAGTTGGTGGTTTGTCAAAATACGCAGTTGGTGGCAAAATTCCCCAATCAGCTGTCATATTGCCAAAAGAGACATTTGCAAATATAATTTGACATCTGTAAAAAACATGAATGACCAAGTCATGAGGGAGACAGATGGATGGCAGGGCACAGTATCAAAACCAAACCACCTTTAGGCTGTTCTTTTGCAACATTGACACAGAACGTGATGTAAGTGCTGACAAATCCTGCAAGAATGGGCTTGGGCTTTCATTCAGAACGAAACAATTGCTTCTGTATAGCTCAATAGCACACATGTGGGCAGCGCCTTGTCAGTGTTTTGAAACCAGAGGTTGACTAACTCACGGTGTGCATTGACTAACATCCTATTTCATATTTGTCATAGAATACTAATATAAACAATCTTTCCCACTTACATTTTAAAAATGAACAAATACAAGCGAATGTGCATTATTGTACTTGTAAAAAAATACCAAATCAGTGCATTGCACGTTGTACATTCTGTATAGTAGTGTTCAAAATAATACCAGTAGGTGCAGTAGATTCTCAGAAAACACCCAGCATTCATAATATGCACGCTCTTAAGGCTGTGCAACTAGGCAATTAGTTGAAAGGGGGGGTGGGGGGGGATAGCAGTGTCTGCTGTTGACTTTGTGAATCACTAAACTAATATTTAGTTGTATGAGCACAGTTTTTTAGAACTTCTTCACATCTGTGTGGCATGGAGTCAACCAACTTGTGGTAGCTTTCAGCTGTTATTCCACGCCAAGATTCTTTAACAACATTCCATAATTCATTACCATTTCTTGGTTGTGCTTCAGAAACAGCATTTTTGATGTCGCACCACAAATTCTCCATTAGATTAAGGTCTGGATTGGGCTTGCCACTAAATAACATAACAAGATTTTTCTGCTTTACTAGTGTGTTTGGGGTCATTGTCTTGTCGAAAGACCCAATTAAAGGGTATGACCTCTTCAGCATAAGGCAACATGACCTCTTTAAGTATTTTGACATATGCAAACTGATCCATGACCCCTGCTGTGGGATAAATAGTCCCAACACCATAGTAGGAGAAACATGCCTAGATCATGATGCTTGCACCTCCATGCTTCACTGTCTTCACTGTGTGCTGTGGCTTTAATTCACAGTTTGGGGGTCGTCTCACAAACTGTGTCCATTGCACTCAAAGAGACCAATTTTTCGTCAGTGCACAAAATGTTCTTTTATTTCTCTGTAGGCCAGTTGATGTGTTCTTTGGCAAATTGTAACCTCTTCTGCACTTCCCTTTCAAACAGAGGGACTTTGCAGGGAAATATTGCAACTAGATTGGCTTCATGCAGACATCTAACTGTCACAGTACTTTGGGGTAACTCCAGACTTTCATAGATCATCCTGGAGCTGATCATTGGCGGACCCTTTGCCATTCTGGTTATTCTTCCATCCATTTTGATAGTTGTCGTCTGTTTTCTGCCACGTGTGTCTTATTTTGCGCTCCACTTTAAGGCATTGGAGATCATTTTAGCTGAACAGCCAATCATTTTTTACACCCATTGAAAAATTTTCCCCTCTCCAATCAACATTTTAGTCAAAGTACGCTGATCTTCCGAACAATGCTTGACCCATTTCCCTCAGGCTTTCAAAGAGAAATGCATGTTCAACAAGTGCTGGTTTCATCCTTAAATAGTAAAATAATAGCACTGCTATTATTTTGCACACTACTGTATATACACTCAACGATTTATTTGACATAATTGTTTTAATATAATATTGGCTTCTTTTTTAAATTTCATTTAAACTTTTATACCTGTTGTCTTTATGCACTGACATACTATTTCTTTTTACAGTCTTCTTGCAGATGATTCACTGCTTGGAAGCGCAAATTGCAAGAAAACAAAGCATACTTGTCAGTGTCAAATTGTAAAATGGATTTGAGGCTAACTATACATACAAAGTTTAACACACAAAAGATGTATTCTGCTAAGTGAGTTTAGTGGGTTAGCGAGCCGTGTTGAGTGGAAATCCGGACATGCCTGTTCCCGCGAAGGTAGCACTTATTTAAAGCAGCTGAATCACCATGGATAGATAGAGAGATACTTTATTAATCTCCAAGAGTACTAAATTTAGGAACTTAGGCTAAAGACTTTTGGCTTAGAATCAGCTATGAAAGCACCACTGTTTCAATGTGTGAGTAATTTTTTTATGGTGTCACCATTTATTATGAACCTACGTAGCCCCAGAGGGGACATGGAGAAAAGAATTTAATAAAAAGATCGCTCCGTTAGCGTTTCCTGATGATATTATCCGCCTATAAGCATGATAGATTTACCGCGGAGGGAATACGCTACAAATGCTCACTTTTTGAGCTGAGCGTCAGGAATAAAATGCAATATAAAATATTAGGTAGGCCAACAGTGTCAGATGTGTATGTCACAGCAGTCACTGTGTGAGTACTCAGCCTGTTGGTCTTTTTTTATTTCAATCGTGTGCAATAAAACACATTTAACAAAAAGGAAAAAGTTATCACCAAAAAAAGTCACCACAAATGTCAAGGCTGCCAACTGGCGGTGATCACGAGGTCCAGCACGTCTCATTCGACCTAGTACTTATTTGTTACAGGTAATGAATAAATAACTGACAAATACTTTTAATGAGATTAGGTAAGTATGAAGAGAATATAGACATTAGGAATGTCCCGATCCGATCATCAGAATCGGCTGCCAAATCGGCTATATTTGGAAGATCGGATAAGATCCGCCACGAGATCGGGCAGATCGGGTTGTCATAACTTTAAGCCACACTCCAGCATGGTCGGTGCAGTAAATACACCTCAAAGCTAGTTGCCACTCGACTCCCGCCACCCAGATGAAACCACCATAAGGACATGTTGGCAGGGTACCGTGGTGAAGTTAATTTCATTTTGGACGCTGCATATCCGTCTCCGTATCTAGAGGTGTTAACTTCCACCGCTGTGCCCGGACTCCTCTGTCATGGTGCTGGGTGCTCGCGGCGGAAGTGTCGCTCTAATTGTTTGTTGTTACTAAGGCTCGTCAATAAATCATCAATATAGCTACTACATAGTCACTGCAAGCAGGAATCGTGTGATCAGGTATCGACTGTAGCAAAGGCTGTAGGCGGGTCCTTGTATTGTCATTTCTTTTTCTAGCTAATTAGAATATGACTACATTTGTATATTGTTGTATTACTGATTCTCTTTATATTTCCACATGTACTTTCTATTCATTTTGACATTCCTGTGATTCCATAGAGTTGGTTGAGCCTCTTTCACTGAATACCCCCGAAAATACAGAAACATGGATCTACTCTTGAGTGACTTATGAGCAACGTGATGTGCAAAAAAAGATCCCAAGCTTTTTGTTTGTGGTCAAACAGACGCACGACCCATAAATATACGGAGGACATCGGGTGCTTAGGGGAACACCCTTGTTCAGCCATCATGGAGGTAGGAGCGGGTCGCTCAACTCCCCTCTCGCTAGTGAGGCAACGAGTCAGCAAAATTAGCACAGTCGACGGACAGTAACAGGAAAGTCAATTTGAAGGCACAAAGACACTGCAAGAATCATCTCTTCGCCATGTTAAATAGTTCCGTTGATACTATAAGACAGCAGCGTTCCGAAAATACTTTACTGCTTTTTACTTTCCAATTTTTGTCTGCATTTTGTGCGAGGGTTATCATCAATCAGCCCGCAGGTAATGCAACCCTGTGAGTTCAGACGAGTTTGTTGCACTTTATATACAATCCTTATGTGACTCTCTTTTTTTCTGCGTGTTCTAAAGATATAAAAAGAGATGAGAAAAAAATAGGCAGCTCATCAATGCATGTAATGGGACACACCTAATCCGCCTAGAAAGCTCGCTAATATAACACCCTGAAAGGTTTCCTGGTTTTACATCCATGCTATTTTGTCGTACATTCATGATAACATGTAATACTTTTTTAAGCATTCCTAGAAAACATAGAAAGGAACGCTACTAACTTGACTTTTCCAAATTCCATCCATCCATTTTCTATGCCGCTTATCCTCATTAGGGTCACGGGGATGCTGGAGCCTATCCCAGCTGGCTTTGGGCGAGAGGCGGGGNTTTTCTCCGGGTACTCCGGTTTCCTCCCACGTTCCAAAAACATGCATGTCAGGACTCTAAATTGTCCATAGGTATGAATGTGAGTGTGAATGGTTGTTTGTGTGCCTGCGATTGACTGGCGACCAGTCCAGGGTGTACAGATGGGGTAGGCTCCAGCATACCCGCAACCCTAATGAGGATAAGCGGTAAAGAAAATGGATGGACAACAACATCTGCAGCTCCGATATGTAGCATTACCTTTAGCTTGCGGCCTCACGCATTGTGAGCGCACCGCTGGCATGCTATGAGCGAGTGTGTTGGAAGCTAGTCTCTAGCTGCGTGATGTGGCAAGGTGTCACTACGCCTGTAAAGTAGTTCTTTGGCATAACAATGTTAATAACAATGCCGCTGCAGCTTTGTTAATATGCAGGTAGGATTATGTGCTGTTGGTGTTTTTTGGAGGTTTTTCCAAAAGGGTTTATAGGCGGAATAGCATTAAGTGCAAGTCTCTGTCTGTTTTTAGATCTTTAGAACGCACACAAAAACGTGTGCTCAAGCCTAAACATTTTAAATAGTGCAGAACATCAATGATGGAGTTGGAAAAAAAACATCACACATAAACAGAAGGAAATGAACACATTTCTTGGAACTAGAACCGATCAAAAGCTGCCCAATTGTGACCTCTCTTTGTGCCGTACTACCTAGGAAATACAATATTTCAAACATAATTTTATCTTCAATAATTTTTAAAAAAGGTTTCAACTTAATTGAGGTATTTTCTGCACAACAAAAACCGAAATCAAAGCAAGATGAATCACATATTCATTTCTGACAAACAAAATGAATGTCTTGCTGTGTTAGATCAATTTACTTCATTTCATTGTAAGCAAGTGTGAGATACATTTTTTCAAAACAAGCAATCTACCAACTGAACATCCAATTTCCCACATATTACTTGAGACATTTTATCTAACAAGTGCTTATTTGTCAAAGCTGGACTTTCATCTTACTTAATTGCTTTTTTGCACCATGACGTATCTACCGCTGACATTACAATGGCTTCAGTGCACCGTACGTGACCAAATTATTCAAGTCTCATTTGTTGTTCCAGGAATTGCGGGCAAATTAAGGCTTATTTTGCTGCACCAATGTGCCCTGAAGATACAAGCAAATATTCATCCTGTGAGTGTCAAACATGCATCTCAGAAGGTAAAAAGCAATAACTTGGGATAATTTCCTGTCTTCTGTGAGACGAGGCACTGATGTAGAGTGATGGAACATTTTGAGATGATCCCTCCCCTGATATGCGAGTAAACAAGGTTATCTCTTGACTTTGTTTATTTGGGTTTTACTGCCATATTTGTAAACAATGGAGTCTTAGGATAACTTCCGCTTGGATTTGCTGCTACAGAAATAAAATGGACTTGACTTAAAGTGAGTGGCTCCGTGGCGTCTGCTTGCTGAGGAAGCAATCAATGGCTGGAAATGAGCCCTTCTACCAGAATTCAATCAGGGACGCAGCTCAAGCCTGTTATCATCAGCTACCTCTAGGACTGATGAAAGGGGACAAGGCAGGCAGACGTCTCTCAGGACTCAACAGTCGGGTGGGGTTAGACGCAAAGAAAGGATTTTGCTGGACAAGTGGAATTCCTCGAGACCAACTGGGAGAAGTGATCCAGGTTTTTGATGCTGACATTCCACAATCCTTGAGAGGATGATGACACTCGTACCAAACTAATCATTCAAGTGTGCCTTGATAGACCTCAGGGTTTCCGCTTCATGCAACTGATCGATTGAAAACAATCCAAAATAGTAAATAATAAATAAAGTATATAATAAAGTATCATATTCATTCATGTTTTTTTTTCATAGTGAAATTAGGGCAAAATGTTTGTTCATTTTTAAAAAGGGTGTTCCAACTATAGGGGGATCACACTCCTCAGCGTTCCTGGGAAAGTCTACTTCAGGGTGCTGGAGAGAAGGGTACGACCGTTAGTCGAACCTCGGCTACAGGAGCTGCAATGTGGTTTTCATCCCGGTCGCGGAACACTGGACCAGCTCTACACCCTTGCAAGGGTACTCGAGGGTATGTGGGGGTTTGCCCAACCAGTCTACATGTGTTTTGTAGACTTGGAAAAGGCATTCGACCGTGTCCCCCGTGGTGTCCTGTGGGGGGTACTCCGGGAGTACGGGATTGGTGGCCCGCTACTACGTGCCATTCGGTCCTTGTATAATCGAAGCAGGAGCCTGGTTCGCATTGCCAGCAGTAAGTCGAGCTTGTTTCCGGTGAACGTTGGCCTCCGCCAAGGCTGCCCTTTGTCACCGATTCTGTTCATAATCTTCATGGACAGAATTTCTAGGCGCAGTCAAGGTGTTGAGGGAGTCCAGCTTGGTGACCTTAGGATCTCGTCTCTGCTATTTGCAGACGATGTGGTCCTTATGGCCTCATCAGGCTGTGACCTTCAGCGTTTACTGGAGCGGTTTGCAGCTGAGTGTGAAGCTTCTGGGATGAGACTCAGCACCTCCAAATCCGAGGCCATGGTTCTCAGTCGGAAACGGGTGGACTGTACCCTCCGGGTTGGGAGTGAGGTCTTGCCTCAGGTGGAGGAGTTCAAGTATCTCGGGTTCTTGTTCACGAGTGAGGGAAGGTTGGAGCGTGAGATCGACAGACGGATCGGTGCAGCGTCTGCAGTAATGCGGTCGCTGTACCGGACCGTCGTGGTGAAGAGAGAGCTGAGCCGGAAGGCAAAGCTCTCTGTTTACCGATCGATCTACGTTCCCACCCTCACCTATGGTCATGAGTTATGGGTCATGACCGAAAGAATGAGATCGCGGATACAAGCGGCGGAAATGAGTTTCCTTCGTAGGGTGGCTGGACTCACCCTAAGAGATAGGGTGAGGAGCTCGGCCATCCGGGAGGAGCTCAGAGTAGAGCCGCTGCTCCTTCACATCGAGAGGAGCCAGTTGAGGTGGCTCGGGCATCTAGTCCGGGAGAAGGCCCCCGGGAAGACCTAGGACACGCTGGAGGGACTATGTCTCACAGCTGGCCTGGGAACGCCTTGGTGTCCTCCCGGTGGAGCTGGAAGAGGTCGCCGGGGACCGGGAAGTCTGGACTTCCCTACTGAAACTGCTGCCCCTGCGACCCGGACCCGGATAAGCGGAAGAAAATGGAATGGAAAGGAATGGAATGTTTGTTCATGTATAAAATCTGAAAAAATACTATTTGTAAAAGTATTTGATTTATTTTCACAAAACATGAAGCTGCCATGGTGGACATTGAGATGACAGGTTTTGACATGACAGGACCCACTCGACCACCGTGCGGCCACTACATACTACATATATATATAAATAAAATAATATACCAGGTGTCCCAAAAAATGTATACACAATTAAAAAAATTGTAAACTAGGGATTATTATAATTTGTTTAATTTTCAACATGTAAAAGAATTTACAAACATCATTCTATTGTTTTGTCACCATCTGTTCTCAAACTGATTTGTTCCTTTCTGGTCCAGACACTGCCGACACAGTCGATGGTCGCTCTCAACTCAGTGACTATTGCAGGTCTCATTGCATGGACTTTGTCTTTTAGGTATGCCAATAAGAAGAAGTCTAGTGGGGAGAGGTCTGGTGAACGTGGAGGGTATTCAACAAAACCCCTCCGTCCAATCACCTGTTTGGCAAGCTCTCATCATGGAAGGCACCCCCATGGCTTCCAAATATTTCAACATTCTTCCTAAATAATCTTGTAAATTTGTTTTTTGAAATTTTATAACTTGATTATCATAACATTCTAACTTTTTTTCCCACAACCTATTTTCTTGTGTCTGTTTCTCATAATATTACAACTTTAAAAAATAACATTTTTCTTTAATATTTCAACCCTTTGCTACAAAAAATATTGTACATCATATTATTTTTGCTCCTAATATTAGAAGTTTATTCTCATAAAATTGCAACTTTTTTTTGTTAGAATACAACATTTTTCGCTTAATATTCTGAGTTTATTTTTGAAAAATTACAGCTCTGTTTGTTTTTCTTGTAAGTTTTTTCCCCACATATTTAATTATGGCTTTATTCCCACAATATTTGACCTTATTCTGGTAACATTATCACTTTTTCTGCAACTCTGTTTTGTTTGTCATTAAATTATTGCATTACAAATTGTGTTTTTTTCCCTTAAAATTGCAACTAAATGCTACTAAAATGATATTTGTAAGCTTACAACTTTTTTTTCTTAATGATTTTATTCTTGTAAACATACTGATGATTTTTCATTTTTTTAATGATGTTTTGTTTGTTTTGTATGAGTTTTCTTAATAAATTATATATTTAGAATGTGCCCAATAAAAACACGCCCGTGCCTGGCTCTTACATGGATCTCATGGAAATGCATTTTAAAATATGTGGCTTAGCCAATAAGGTTCCCGATCGCTCCTTTAGATGTACTACAACCTGTGATTGCATTATTGATGCATTTGACGGGTATGCACAGAAAGAGGTTTGTGCTTGTTGTGATAAATATATTGATGGAAACTAATGTTATTTTTGTGAATTTTGGACCTCAGCAGCATTGACCTTCACAAAATGATTGCCATGCATTGTTTCAATCTCGTGACAAACCATAAGGATGATGCTGATAACCCGCTGGATGAGTCAGAGGAATACCCGCCCCCACCCCACCGACACTTTGCCTTAACGTCTAATTTTATCTAGTTTATCGGCACTCACCTAGCCTCTTGACTCATCCTCTTGCTCTTCGTTTTCGCCCGCCCCCAAAACCTGATAAATGTCAACTCAAATAGCTTTCAGGCTTCACCCACAAACCGTTCCATTAACTTCACTCGTGGAAGCGATGATCTACTTCGTTGCAAACTCCCATCCATTTTCCCTTTAACTAACTTGCCTCCATTTTGCCTGACCGGGGGAGTAAGGCTTCACCCAGTGAGTCACCGCCAAGCAGCGCCCTGTCTGGATTCACACTCTTGTTAGCAGCTGCCAGCGTCAGCATGCTAATGATGCTGCTGACCTCAGTGCTGACGACGGCTGAGGTCACGTTAAGACGCTACTCAACTGATTCCTGTGTTTTCTAGTGCGATACTTGGAACGTGACGGAGGAGGAGTGTGTGTGACCATGTGGGGCAGGGGTGGGCAATTAATGTACATTTTTTATTTTTTTCAGTATTACTTTAAACATTTGCAGGTTGCTGTGCAGTAGTGAATAGAATTGATTGTCTTTATTGTCGAAAGTCCAAAAGGGAAAGTCCAATCGCCTGATGTGCCTTAAAAAGAAAAGTGTGTTATATGGAATTAAAAAAAAAAAACGCAATGTAATGAATGATAAAATGCTATCAATCAGGGGTGTCCAAACTTTTTCCATCCAAAGAATGTGGGACGCCTCTTTGATATTTTTGTGTAAATTTTTTTATTTTACAAAAGCCTAAAAAAAACCCTATTTAGATATACTTTTTGGCAAAGCTTTGTGCTATTAATTATTAATATCAACATATCAGCATTGTTCTTATTTTTACAACATGTCAAGGGCCAATAATAAACGAGTCACGGGCCTCAAATGGCCCATAATGGCCGCACATTTTGGACACCCATGCAACCAATGTTATAGTGACAGACCACTTTCAAAAACTGAATTGAATTTGACATCTTTTTTCACCCACCAAGACATCTTGGAGTCATGACTTGAGTCATGAACACTGACCTTAACTGAGGCAAGTGAGGCCTGCAGTTCTTTGAATGTTGTTTTGGGGGTCTTTTGTGACCTCTTGCATAAGTTGTCGCTGCACTCTTGGGGTCATTTTGGTTGGCTGGCCACTCCCGGGAAGGTTCACCATTGTTCCATCTTTTTGCCATTTGTAGATAATGGCTCTCACTGCGGTTTGCTGGAGTCCTAACGCTTTAGAAATGACCTTTTCCAGACTGACCAATCTCCTACTGTCTTTCTCACTTGTTCCTGAATTTATTTTAGATCTCTGCATGATGTCTAGCTTTTGAGGATCTTTTGCTCTACTTCACATTGTCAGGCAGGCCCCATTTAAGTCATTTCTTGATTGAGAACGGGTGTGGCAGTAATCAGGCCTGGCTGTGGCTAGAGAAATTGAACTCAGGTGTAATAAACCGCAGTTCAATTATGGCCACAAAGGGCCCTGTAGGTGTAGCCTTTTTTCTCCCTTTATTCAAATGTTTAATTTAAAAAACTGTAATTTGTGTCAGTTGTGTTGTTGTTGACTAATTAAAGTGTGACAAACATGCAAAAACACAAGAAAACACTTTTTCACACCATGCTATTAGCTTGAAAAGCTTCTAGCAATGTAAACACAGCAAACATTTTGCAATTTCTACACAATTAAGAAACATTTGGCCACAATTAGTTCACGGTTACGTCCCGCTATTGGTACTGGTGTACACCAGGTTCTGGCGCGTGTGTAGAACGCCGGCTCCACTGCGGTAGCACAGACATGCAAGAGAAAGAACAAGTTTTGCATTATATCGGCATGTTAGTCTGACTTTTGAAAAATAAAATACGTAGTTTTAGTTTTTTATGCATGAATTTTTTGAATTTTTTTTGCCAATTCATGCAATACTTTTTTAGTGCATGTTGATATTCCTGTGGCTCAATGAGGGTGATGCTCCAAATGATGACAACTAATATAAGCAAAAACAATGTTTTTATTCTAATGTTTTCTATTACTATGTACTGTACTTTTCAAAACCCCATGCATTTATTTTATGTTTACATCGGTCTCTGTTGACTCCCTCCGCTTCCGCTTTATCTCCAGACATGGTGCACATCCCACCAGTGTAATTAGGAGAGGTGTGCCGGGCCTCTAACCGAGCACCACCTGCTGCACGGCATTCAGTAATTAAGGTTGCGTGGAGCCAAAAGCTGTAAACTTTTGGAGACTGGTTCCTGCATTTACTGCAGCTGCATGTGGAGGACAGCGATTGTGTTTGCCTCACAGAAGGAAGGTTCTTTTTTTGGAACTTGGCACAGGCCTTGCTGTCGGCAATTCTATTGTAAAGCAGGGTGACCAAACGTTCTGTCTTCCCAGGACGTGTCCTGTTTTCACGTCATGTCCTGGCTGTTCTGTTCTTTTTAGAAAGTGACGTTCTGATTTTCGAACTTTTTGTCTTTGGAAAAAGATCTTCTTTTCTAACACACCAATTTTCTACTGATACAAAGCATACTTCAAATGCACTGAAATTGAAAGGCATCTTTGAGTATACTTTAAATGTCATATATGTAAAATATTGCATAATCTAAGTTTAATATACTGCAAGTAAATAACATATCAAACAAATTCATTGCCAGGCCAAGTGTGCTGGTTTTCAGTAATAAAAAATGTAGTCACTCAATTGGTAAGTGTCGTAAAATATTCTTTTTCAGCTCCCTTTCGTCAGGGTTGTGGTTGCAGTAGTGTGGCAGATGTAGGTTTCACTCGTGCAGGGTGGAGCTGAACACACAGACCCCTTAGTTACAAGCAAATGTGGTAAAAATGGAATGAGAAGACAAATATTTTGAAAGAAAATTGTGGCAGATTATGCTAGACAGCATTTTTTGTGCCAGTGGTAGCACAGCAAGCCTGCCCTGAGAGGATATAATAGAGTTGGGACCTCTTTTTTGCTTATAGATAGTATCGGTTTATCTAAAAAATAATCTGAATATTACTCATCACAAGAAAAAGGGGAAGTAGTTTGACTCAGTTGTACATGCGCAAGAAAGAAGGAAAGTAAATACACAAATAAGGTATAGGCTACTTCTTGTTTCCGTGGCAACAGCAACTACAATTCAGTACAAAGTCGGTATGAGCCGGGTACTCAATTTAGACGACTATCCCTTACAGAAGATGTCTAAGCTTTGGCACCGTACGAGTCTCATGCAGCTCACTCACTTCGATTGCAAGATGGCGTACTGGGTGCATGGATTTCTCTATGCACCCAGAGAAATCCAGTTACCCGGCAAAGTGCATGAATGTTGGATAAGCTATGTGAGCACCAGCCGTGAGTCCATGTTACTTGAGTAGGAAAACTTTGAGAAAAAGATGGTGTACAAGGCTGACTGATTATTTCCCTTTTTGCCATCGCTGGATGTTTGCATGAATCCTTCACACAAATCATTAAGAAATATTCAAGTTTGAATCTGTTGTGTAAGTAGTTTTCATCCATCCATCCTTTTTCTATACCGCTTATCCGCATTAGGGTCGCGGGTATGCTGGAGCCTATCCCAGCTGGCTTTGGGCGAGAAGCAGGGTACACCCTGGACAGGTCCGCAGTCAATCGCAGGGCAGACAAACAAGCATTCACACTCTAATGGACAATTTGGAGTCGCCAATTAACCTAACATGCATGTTTTCGGAATGTGGGTGGAAACCGGAGTACCCGGAGAAAATCCACGCACGCACGGGGAGAACATGGAAACTCCACACAGAGATGCCCAACGGAGATTCGAACTCTGGACCTCATGACTGTGAGGCCAACGCGGTACACAGTCATCCACCGTGCGGCCTAAATAGTTTTCAAAAGCAAAAAATACAGCAACTTCTGACTAATTGGCTGATTTAGATGGTGAACCGATACCGAAACAAATAGTTGTGCAGAGTGCAGATTCCAGTACAAGCTATAAAACCATCATACATTTCAAAGGAAGACTCCAACAAATTGTTCCTTCTGATCGGATCATTTTCCAAACCAAGCTGTGAAGTTATTTCCATAAATGAACAATCCAGTGACCCATTCCGGTGTTCACATTAGAATTAAATTGAGCGACGGCTATGAATATCAAACATCTCAATCATTTTTATCTTGTCATCGACAGCAAGTCTCATTTTACTTTGCATTTAAATGACATGCATACGGCACATTTTCAGGTTTTTGTCACTTTAATACGGTCCTTTGTGGGCTTTCGAATGACAGTCCCTGCTAATGTCTCGTATTATCTTGAAACAGACTGACATGTTGAGGACTTCCTGTGTGAGTAAACAGAACTGTAGATTCAGCACTAACACAACTGATTAGAAAGGTCATGCAAACACAATGTTTGGCATGCCAAAGGAAACAGGTTCCTGTTGGCCAGCGTAGACTTCCTGGCCCCACACTGCAGAATGACACACAACTTGTCACACATTTCCCCAACAGGACGTTCTCCGGCTTTTGTCAGGGTCTCTCAGGCGGGACACTGAAACTTTCAACGCTGCACAGACAAATGTTAGCTATTTGTACTGAGTTTAACTGCACGTGTGAATGATATGATTCATTATTCAAAGAAATTTGCAGTCTAAATGAAAAATCGCCAATACATTGATATCTCTAAATGGTGTTGAGGTTGAGCAGGTGAGAATTTGGTGAAAATGTTGTGAAAAATATGCGTAAAGTCACAGAAAACCAAAATTCAAACCACTGTTGCATTTTGTCAAAGTTATTGTGAGTGATTGATTTCTTTTTTTCCAAATGCATGATTGATTAAACTGTTGCTGTAGAGTCAATGAAGGTTTTGTGATGGCACTTTCACCATGGAAAAACAACGCTAACCAAATCAAGTCTTTCTATAAGAAATAATACAAATCGAATTAATCCAGGCACTAGGTGGCAGTAATGGCACAAAACATTAAGATGTTACCTTACATCGCATTGCCTTAACACTGCATGAAGTCATGGAATCAGCCACGGCATGTCCGACAAGAGAGGGCAGGGGTGGGGAACCTATGGCTCGAGAGTCAGATGTGGCTCTTTTGATGACTACAAATGGCACTCAGACGTTTCTAAACACCCTAACATTTATGTATTTAAATTGAGTTTTAGTAAAACATATCTTTTTTTTACAACAGGGGTGTTCAACGTGTAAAAATCACATAAAAAAAAAACTTTAAGGAAACAGCAAAAATTGAAAAATGAGTAGTAATTTTACAAAAAATAAAGTCTACATATTGGGAGAAAAAAGTTGTAATCTAGCCATCAAAAAGGTGTGAAAAAGGTTATAATTTTAGGAGAATGCAGTCAAAATAATACAGGAATAAAGTCATAATTATGAGAAACGTTGAAAAAAAAGACCCAGCAGAAGTTGAAAAAAATTGCTGTAATTTTACGAGAATAAACTTATGAGTAAAAACAATGCCATTTTAGTAACAGAGTTCATTTTTATGTTTTAAATGTTGCAATATTAAGAAACAAACAAAACGATATAAAGTTGTCATTTTTGGAATATTAGGTTGGGGGAAAAATTAAATATTGTTATAATGGAATAAAATCATAATATTACAATTTAAAATATATATATCAAAATATATAATTTTTAAAATAATGTATAATGTTTTTTGCTGACGTTTTAAAGTAAAACATGACAGGAATCACAGTGTTTAAAATAACATTTCAAATGAATCCATTCAATTCAGAGACTTATTGTCTAATAGGATATGGCTCTCCCAAAAATACATTTGAAAATATGTGTCGTTTATGGCTTTCTTAGCCCAAAGGTTTGCTTCCAATTCTGAGAGGAAGTGGTAAGTTTGTATAGGCACCTTTACCCAGACCCGATGATCTGAAGTCAGCAGATGTGGAGTCATTTGTGTAAGCTGGGACTGATTTCTAAAAGAAAGGACAGATATCATTAATATTATTTATTCCACTACTGGGTGTGATAGTGACGTTACTTCCTGTCAATGAGGGAAATCCTCTTGGGAGACCCAAACTGCAGGGGGCAGTGTATGGAAAACACGTCTACCATGGCACTAAACTAGAACTAGTGTTTGAAACACGAACTGGGTTCCAGTCATTATGCACAGTCATCTTATAAAAGGAAATGCTTGCTTCACCGCTCAACCTAAACTATCTGTGTATTTATCTGTGTACACAAGCACGGCTGCATATCCACATTACTGTGCTCTGCTATCTATATGAGACTGTTGTTTCCTTATCTGTGTAGTTCCACCAAAAACCACATTAGTTCCCCTCGTCAAAGACAAATATGGCGCCTGGGAAAGTTTGCGGTCAAGTCACGTTTCAATTGAAGAAGTGATACTTCCCAGTTAAAAACATTTTAATATGCAAACGATAGTGGTGACAAAAATACAAGCAACTTATCTGCAGTTTGGTTAAATTCCACTGCGTGACTGGCAATCAATAGTTTGAGTTTGCTTTTCTCAGAGGGGCGGAACCCCTCCTAGTAGGTAGTAGATTTTCTCTTAAAGTTGGATATGAGGACCTGAGATTCTGGGTTCCGGTGTGTTACACCAACGTCACAAATAAACAGGCCTGCCTCAGCCTCAGAGTAAGACAACAAACAGCAAAATGCTTTTTAACTGGGAAGTGAGTGTGACTGGTTGTATGTCTTACATACGTGTGTGGGCATCGTACGAGGCTCGTGCAGCCCACTTACTTCAAATGCAAGATGGGCATAATGCCCATGCCACCCTATGGCACCTACGGCTATGGTGACCAGGAGAACCAGAGTATACGGCGGGAACAGCCACCCGTCGTGGTCGGGCTAAGTGCATTAATGTTGGATATGAGCAGCCGACAAGCGTCCATTGAGGTCGGGAGAACCTGGAGCTGGAGCAATGTACACCGTCCATCCATCCATCTATTTTCTATGCCGCTTATCCTCATTAGGGTCACGGGGATGCTGGAGCCTATCCCAGCAGACTTTGGGCGAGAGGCGGGGTACACCCTGGACTGGTCGCCAGTCAATCGCAGGGCACATATAGACAAACAACCAGTCACACTCACATTCATACTCTAATGGACAATTTAGAGTCGCCAATTAACCTAACATGCATGTTTTTGGAATGTGGGAGGAAACCGGAGTACCCGGAGAAAACCCACACACGCATGGGGAGAACATGCAAACTCCACACAGAGATGCCCAACGGAGATTTGAACCCAGGTCTTCCAGATCTCCTGACTGTGTGGCCAGTGTGCTAACCACTCAGCCACCGTGCGGCCCCAATGTACACCGTGTACTTTTAAACTAGTGACATCCGCAAGAGTCACACATTTCTCCCCTGCAAGGTGTGCAAGGTTGTCCTGCGTCCAAAATTATTTCATTATTTGCAGGACTCTTCCTACGGCGTTGTTCCCCATTTTTGCACACAGCCAGCTCACGGGAGCACAAACATTGGGAACGCTTTACATTTGTGTGTATGACACTCTAGGAAAACCCGTTCAATTTCTATAGTGTTTGTCCTCCTTAAGACTACAGGTGAGCTGGAGCCTACTCCAGCTGACTTTGTGCGTGAGGTGTACACCCTAGGACACATCTCAGGACACATATAGACCGACGATGGAATTATGGGCTGTTCATTTAGCCTAAAATGCATGCTTTGTGATTGAACCTGCGTCTCCTGACTGTGAAACACTGTCCTAACCACTATCTCACTGCACTGCCCCCCAGGAAAATGTTGAAAAGGTTTATTTTTTTGCTTGGTTGTTGCCAAGGACATGTTTACATTTAGTTTACATTTCATTACTTCTCGTTTTAGTATATCGTGTAGTGGGGTAGTGGAACAGTGCAAAGCAACAATTTCCACTCGGATGTGTGCTCACTTTAGTTTCGCATGGGAGGAAGTGATGACACTTTTATTACCAACAGGGGTGTGGCAGCAGTTGACTCAGTTTCAAACTAAACCTTCAGATTTATAGTAAAACGTAGCATTAAAGCTCAAACAATACTCCTATTTGTATTTATATATTTCTATACATTCACATGTACTATGTCTTCATTGACGCATCTCATGTTTATACACAACCAACAATCAGGAATGTGTAACAGCATGTTGACACACCCCGAGTGTTGTGCATGTACCTGCCTTGCTTGTGAATCAGCTGTTTGTGTTGATTGGGATATATTTGTCATGTGTCAGCCCCCTGGGAGGGATTGCATTGTTTTGAGAAACAACATGTGACCAAGTGTTCACCTTTCGGCGCCAGGGGAAAGAATTGACTCCGCCTTTGCCTACAATGAAGGTTTGCATTGTCCAGTACTTGATCAATCATAATGTACACAATAATTGTATACAGTTTTTCCACAATATACACAAAATAAGGTAGGAATTGAACAAAAAAGCAAAATGTATTATTTGGCGGATCGGACCAAAAGATGAGCAGTAGTGTGGCTCAAAGTGTGCATTAAAATGCACAGGAAGTAGGAAGGACATCATTGGGTAGTTTTTGTGACTGATTAAATGACATACCTCGAATAAATAGTCGCAACCTAGCCATACCCTACCGTATTTTAAACTGTTTCATTATTGCTTCCTTTATTCTGGACTATGTTTAACAGAAATACTGTATATCCCCAACCTCTAAATGTCATTTACAATAGTCTATGCGGATTTATTTGATCAAACTCATCACTGCTCCATGTATGAATGTCTGAACTGGTTACCACTCAATAGATGAAGATATTACCATTGGCTCCAATTTACTTTCAAATGCATTTACTTCAAGTGTCCTTCTTATTTAAAACAATATAAAATGCTATTCCCATCACATACCCTCCCAGACGCACTCCTTTTTTCTTTGTTCCTAAAACTAATAAAGAATTTGGCAGACGTGTTTTCAATGTAAAGCTCCATCCGATTGGAACTCTCTACCCAAAAATGTAAGTATAATCAATTCATTTCACATTTTCAAGAATTCCATATTTTGTTTTCTTAAAACATCTTGTAAATGCTTTTAATGGTTGTGATGTGGTATTTTGTGGTTGCTGTTCTCGTGGCATATTATTGTCTATCAGTGCTTTTGCTGATCTGTGGACGGTGTAGTAATACTACTATAGTACTATACGTATATTAGTTGTTGCATACCTCTGTTTTTGTTATTAATTCACTCCTCCTCTATGCAAGTCTGTCACTGGGCACCTTCATTCAAGATACGCACACTGGGTGGAGCGACCCTACAATATGAGAGTTGCATGCACTCTCCCCTTGACTTTATTGTGTTTGTCCCCTTCCTGGGTTTTTTTGCATGTTTGACACACTTAAATGTTTAAGATCATCAAACAAATTTAAATATTAGTCAAAGACAGTGCAACTGAACACAAAATGCAGTGGTAAATGAAACTTTTTATTAATAAAGGAGAAAAAACTTAACTGAGATTAACTGGGCTCTATCAGTCTGGAAAAGGTTATGAAGCCATTTCTAAAGCTTTGGGACTCCAGCTAACTACAGTCAGAGCCATTATTCACAAATAGCAAAAACATGGAACAGTGGTGAACTTTCCCAAGAGTGACCGTCCAACCAAAATTACACCAAAAGCGCAGCCAGGACTCATCCAAGAGGTCACAAAAGACCCCACAACAGTGGGCCTCACTTGTCTCGGTTAAGGTCAGTGTTCATGACTCCACCATAAGAAATACACTGGGCAAAAACGGCCTACAAGGCAAAATCCCAAGAGAAAAATCACTGCTGATAAAAAAGAACATTGTTCTGTACTAGGCGCATGTGCGGCTGGAGAATTTGGGGCTTACATCGGTACAATATAAGTATGAAATTGACATGGATTGATCAGCAAAAGTTGCTATATATATATTGTTTATTTTAAAACTATCCAGAAAACAGCCTCAAATGTGATATTCAAAGTGTGTGTGTGTGTGTGTGTAAGTGATCCATTATTTAATTATTTTTTAATGATCTGTGTCAAGTTAGTGATTCCTGCAGACATGCAGCGATGGCAAACAGGGAAAAAAAATCTGTCAGATTCATACCCAGTTTTTTTTCTCAATAGTTCAGCACTACTAGCGGGGTTTTCCAACTGACTTTATATCACCAGCCAAATTAGAAGCAAGAAGATAGAAAGAAATCCAGGCAGTGACGAGTCGTTTACTGCGCTGTCTTGTCAAATGCACCGTGTACATTACAAAAGAAGTTTACCGAGTAACTTTGAACGGTTCTTACCTTCGTGGAATTATGCCATGGCAGCTCACATTGCATATCCGACATTAATGCATCCTGCCCTTCCTGCTGTACACTTTGGTTCTCCTGGTGATGATAACCGTCAATGCCGCAGGAAGCCAGTACACCCTTCTTGCAATTAAAGTGAGAGGGCTCCTCGATCCTNGTGACTTTTAGGAAGGAGTTGAAAAAGGCTATGGGTGGCCAGGAAGTCCTTCCAGATGACTGGACAACTACAGCTACTGTGATCAGGGAGACAGGTAGGAGAGTACTTGGTGTGTCATCTGGAAGGAAAGTAGATAAGGAGACTTGGTGGTGGAATGAGGAGGTGCAGGAGTGTATACAGAGTAAGAGGTTAGCTAAGAAGAAGTGGGACACTGAGAGGACTGAAGAGAGTAGACAGGAGTACAGAGAGATGCAGCGTAAGGTGAAAGTAAAGGTGGCAAAGGCCAAACAAGGGGCTTATGATGACTTGTATGCTAGGTTGGACAGCAAGGAGGGAGAGAAAGATCTATACAGGTTGGCAAGGCAGAGGGACAGAGATGGGAAGGACGTGCAGCAGGTTAGGGTGATGAAGGATAAGGATGGAAGGGTATTGACAGGTGCCAGTAGTGTCATGGGAAGATGGAAAGAGTACTTTGAAGAGTTGATGAATGAGGAAAATGAAAGAGAACAAAGAGTAGAAGAGGTGACTGTTGTGGACCAGGAAGTAGCAAAGATTAGTAAGGAAGAAGTGAGGAGGGCATTGAAGAGGATGAAGAATGGAAAGGCACTCGGTCCTGATGATATACCTGTGGAGGTATGGAAGTGTCTAGGAGAGGTGGCAGTAGAGTTCCTGACCGGGTTGTTTAACAAGATCTTAGATAATGAGAAGATGCCTGAGGAATGGAGGAGAAGTGTGCTGGTGCCCATTTTTAAGAACAAGGGAGATGTGCAGAGTTGTGGCAACTACAGAGGAATAAAGCTGATGAGCCATACAATGAAGTTATGGGAAAGAGTAGTTGAAGCTAGACTAAGGGCAAACGTGAGCATTTGTGAGCAGCAGTACGGTTTTATGCCAAAAAAGAGTACAACAGATGCAGTATTTGCTTTGAGGATGTTGATGGAGAAGTACAGGGAAGGTCAGAGGGAGCTGCATTGTGTTTTTGTAGATCTGGAGAAAGCTTATGACAGGGTGCCCAGAGAGGAACTGTGGTATTGTATGAGGAAGTCTGGAGTGGCAGAGAAGTATGTTGTGTTGGGTGCAAATTGCTTTTCATTTTTATCCATGTACCCCCTATCACAACTGGCGTACCCTTGGGGGTACGTGTACCCCACTTTGGGAACCCAGCCTATGGAGAATATTTGTAGAAAAAATGTAGATTGATAAACTTCCCTTGCTCCTCCTTTCTCCAGCCTCCAGAAGAAGTGAGAAAAACTGTAAAAATGTACATTTGTCAACATTCACAAATATGGCTTTCAACGTTATTTTTTATGGCGAAAATGTGTTTTGCTGTCATGAGTACTGCCTAATAACGCTAACCATTACATGTCACATAAACACCCTCACAATGATGCTATTCCTGTTCCTAAGGGCCTTTTCAGCACCACTGACTACCTGCTTTGACATCTGCAGGCACCAACCTTCTCCCTAAGCGCTTTGGATGACTCAGATCCCTAGGGAGTTGTTTCCAACTGGGAAGAGTGGGTTTCTCTTATCCCAACCTCCTCCGTTTGAAGGCGCATGGTTAAGTCAATCACAACCGCTGCTTCGCAACCGCCTTTCGCCCTCACAGCTTGGGTAGCTGCCATTTTTCTGGCGGTGCATTTACATTTAGAATGGCAATGGGAAGAAATACTGCAGGTTTAGAGGTGTGATTTTATTTTAGCTTTAAGTTGGCGGTGTGAGTTGGGAGTCGAGAGGATATTCACACCATCTATACTGAGACTTCTCTTATAGTCTCTGCTGTACCTGTTATTAAGATGACTGTGGGTATGTATGCACAGGAAAGTGAGGCTAATATCCGTCACCTGTGAATATTCATAAAAATAAACTGCAAGTGTAAAGACAACATGAGTACTGTATGTGCATATTGCAGTGTGGTGGCGCTGCTTTCCTGGTAATAAAGGAATGACACACTCATCCTATCTTAAGACTTCTTAGGTGATGCACGGCACAGCAGCCTGTCAGCCTGTCACCAATAATATTATATTGCAGAAACAGCCTGTGTAATGGCTTGAATGCAGTGGTTCGCAATTATTTTGGTCATGCCCCCACTGGGGGTCCGACATGTTTTTGCCCCCCACCCCTGATTTCAAATACTTTTGGGAAACTGATAATATCTAATTATTTACCTGTACTGCACAGACTGAACTCGATACTGAAAATGCAACCAAATGGAGAGCAGTGACGCATACAAGCGCATTCAAGAGTCAAATTCATACATGTTGGCAGGTCAGCATCAATATTGAAACACTTCCCTGCCTCTAACGCCCCTCTGATTTCATAAGCACTGCTTTAATCTAAATGTGAGGTCATTATTTTTGCTAATCGGTCATTGAAATGTCGCACGGGAGGCACTTGCAGTACCGCTGCATCCTGAAGGGGTGGAGGCAATCAAATACATTCAATATGTTTTTTATGCTGTGATGAATGAATGAATTTCACCAGGAGGTGATCAGACTTTTACAACAAAGAGCTTATCCTGGAGAGGCAAAGGCCGCATGTACTTCATATCATAATAAAAGGTGGGAACAGAAAAGCTTTCCAGTTTATAAAAATAAATAAATAATTGGTTAAAGAACTGTCTGAAACTCTTTTTGAAACTTCTTTTAGCCAAAGAGATTTATTCTCTCCTTTTTTTGGTTGTCCACTTAATGAGCAACTTCTAGGAACGTAAAACCCCAAAGGAGGCAATGCCTCACTAGCCATGAACCTCACAATATCCATCACAGCAACACATTCGAATGGGATTCAAGAACAAGGTTGCGTTCACACAGCGGCTTTCTACCCTGCAGGTATTCAGTGTTATGTTCTTCTCAACATGCTCTGCTGCCACCTGTGATGAAAAAAGGCACATTTTTTGTAGTAAATACAGTTTTCATTTAATTGTAATTTTTCAAACTAGAAAAAGAAGCAAGGTTAACTGCAAATACTACCTTATGGAAAATGAGTGGAGTGAGGTTCCCTATGATAGCGAAGTTAGCAGGTCAATAAGTGGTTTTGTAGTGCATGTTTTACGATGGTACAACTGGAGGATAAGTAGGCTGGAGCCTGGAAAGAGCGTCGAAAATCTGTTTACAACTTTCTAAATACAATTTTTTTTTGTTAGAGCACTTTAGACAAGAAATAACACTCCTATGGTTACACTCATATTACCCAATATAGTAGACATTTTAACAGACGGAAAGACATAACAGACTCACACGTTAGCATTGGAGGGGTTATACAGTCTACTTCCTTTGGTGGCTATTGTCTCATGAGTTTACCATAACTGACACCTAGTGATCATCTTTGAATGCCGCTTCTCGATGGCTTATATTTGGATTTTTGTCCATTTATCCATTTGAAAACTTTTATTATAAGGCAAGAATAAGTAAAATTTGATTAAATATACATATATAACTAATAAACCACAAATCAGCAGTAAATAGTTCATTATTTTCTATGAAAAACCTTGCTAAAGTGAAGCCGTAAAATTTGAAGGACAAGATCGATTTATATTCCTATGATCCAATTACATTGATCTGTTCACCAAATTGCCATTCCAGATGATATATATCAATCTAACAATCGTTTGAAAGGTAATCAATCGATTGAATCGATGCTAGGAAATAAAGAATTGGATTTAAGCACGGCGGGCTTTATATGGATGTGTGTTTTTTAGCTATTATAACGACAAACACGTTAAACGTTACCCTTGTAACAGTTTGATGTGTCGTAAATCCATTTGTCATGCCTGTAGACTGGGCCGCACGGATGACGTCACGTGACACTGAGCGTGCACGCTCTGTTAGAAAAGTCCGTGTGGACGTCCTAAAATATGCAATTTTTTTTATAGGATATGGGGTGTAAATTTTTCATCTTTTTCAGTTTGGTATGGGATTTACAGTATAGGGGAGTGTTGGGCCACATCCAAAGTTCAGTCCAACTGGAAGCCTTTCAAACTGATGGTTGGGAGCGTCAGGACAAGATAAAATGTATGTCGCGACCGTAAAGTCGATGTGCACGTTGAAGAGACCAGGAATGGGGGGGCGTGTCAGTTTTGGGAGCCATTGTTTTTCTGGCATGGGTTCCATTTTTTCCTGCAATGATAAGCGTGTTGATCAAACACCTCGTAGCCTTAATAGCTTCTGTGCAAACGTTACAGTATGTAGGACATTCATTCACTTTCATATCTTTCTGCACATGAAATTTCCTTCAAATCAGGTGGTGCGAAATAACTTCTTTAATACGTTGGTTAGGCCGCACAGTGGATGAGCGGGTAGCACATTGGCATCACAGTCAGGAGTTTCAGGGTTTGAATCTTTGTTGGAAACCTCTGTGTGGAGTTAGCATGTTCTACCCGGGCGTCCAAAAACATGCATGTAAACTGTCCATTTGAGTATGAATGTGAGTGTGAATGTTTGTCTATTTGTGTCCTGTGATTGGCTGGCAACCAGTCCGGGGTGTACCCCGCCTCCCGACCAAAGTCAGCTGGGATGGGCTCCAGCATGCCCGCGACCCTAATGAGGGTAACCGGTATAGAAAATGGATGGATGAATACTTTGGTTAGAGAAGTGAATGAGGTATCAAATTACAGTTAGTCATGTTTAAGCAGATAGAATTAAACATTCAACCTGTTCATTTGTTCATTGTCAACCTGAAGTGTTGGTTTATTCAATTAAAGCTGGAATGCATTTGCCATGAATTGTTGTTTACCTTAATGTGTACCTGATTCTTTAACAAAAAGCAAAGGGAACTTCACCTGCACGGTCCAGTATGCAGGTTTTTATTTCACAGTCAGACTGCTTGAATTTTGAATTTGTGTGAACCAATATCGTCCTTGAACCGCGATACCAATCGAATCGTTGTTAAAACGAATCGTTGCAGCGCTAATTGCGACATTTGTTTTTTGTTTAAATGTTCATATTCCTGATTTAATAACAACTCACTTGGCATCCTGATTTTGTGAAAGGATGGGGGATTTGTTGCAATATAATCTTTTTAATGAAATAGGCTGTTTATTTTTTAGAACCAATTAACGGAGCCCATCTCCACGATAATGTACTGTGCTGTAAATAATACCACACAAAAAACAGGTCACATGGCACCAGCGAGAGCATTCATTCATTCATTCATTTTCTGTACCGCTTATCCTCATTAGGGTCACGGGGATGCTGGAGCCTATCCCAGCTGGCTTTGGGCGAGAGGCGGGGTACACCCTGGACTGGTCGCCAGTCAATCGCAGGGCACATATAGACAAACAAACATTCACACTCACATTCATACCGATGGACAATTTAGAATCGCCAACTAACCCAACATGCATGTTTTTGGAATGTGGGAGGAAACCGGAGTACCCGGAGAAAACCCACACACGCACGGGGAGAACATGCAAACTCCACACAGAGATGCCCAACGGAGATTTGAACCCAGGTCTTCCAGATCTCCTGACTGTGTGGCCAATGTGCTACCCACTCAGCCACCGTGCGGCCCCAGCGAGAGCAATCTTCTGTTATTCAACTTGACCTTGTCGGTATGATGCACGTAAGAGACGTGACATAGGCGTCATTTGTAAACTCTCACATTGACGATAAGCACAAAGGAGCCTTTTAATGTTAATCTAGAGTCATGGTGTCCATGAATGCCTGCCAGAATAAACTTCGTCACCCTATGTGACATTAAACGTGTGTGTGTGTGTGTGTGTTTGTATTGACGTGCAACGCACACTGAGGGAATGGTTTTTCCAAAGGTTGTGAATATTACATGGTTGAGGATAGGTTGTTGTAAAGAGAAAAAATATAGGGGGAAAAATAGACTATTTTGCTTCTGCTCTGGGCAATTTCAGTCTATATCGAATTTACATGTGTTATCTTCAGGAAAGACAAAACAAAGCTAATGTGCTATATTTCTGGGGACCGGAAACATGCTGCAATTGGTTTTGCTCCATCGCACAAGGAACCACGCAACAGCCAGGGGGCACACAGACATACTGTGCAATGCCAAAGGGGATGCAAGAAAGCAGGGAGGCAAGTGGTGACTCATTCTTAGTCAAAAGACACACTAAAGATTCCCTACTAACAACTGAAGAAGTAGGAGGAGGACATTTAGGCACTGAGGTGGCAGGCTGAATCCTGTTTAGATGCAACAGGATGTGACCCCCGTTCAGTAGCCATCCCCGAGCTCTTCTCTCCTCACAAAATGATGTGTGCTTTTTATTGCAGGTAACATAAAGTGCGCCCGGGATCAGGAAGCATCGGGAGTCTGACGTGGTTTGTGTTACACTCATCGGAGTGGTCATCAGAGGATGAACATGATGGTCTTACTGGGCTAGGGTGGAGTTATGTCGATGATGATTCATACTGATTTATGATGTCACAAGGCAGCTCCTGGTTCCATTAATTCTTACACAGCGTCCAATTTCATCAGTTGTGTTAATTGAACTGTTAATTTGACACATGGTATTAGGGCTTGATTAATTAATCAATCACTAATCGATTATAAAATTAATTCACAACTATTTTGGCATTCAATTAGTTGTTTTTATTTTAATTTTAAAATGTAAATATCGTAACCCGCCTCGCGCCCAAAGCCAGCTGGGATAGGCTCCAGCATACCCGCGACCCTAATGGGGACAAGCGGCATAGAAAATGAATGAATGAATGTAAACATCATCTGATTTCAGCCTCACAAGTGTACATTTTAAAACATTTCCATAGTCATACTTGTAAGGAGACCTATTATGTTTATGCTTTATTCAAAACACAGTATGAATACAGTACACATCAGCTCTGGCTTTGGAAAACATTGATCAACCCTAGGATTTTCTGAAGCTGTGGGGGTGGGCTGCATGTGTCCCCCCCAAAACTGTAATGGCTACCAGCTGGTGCAGCAATGCAGAGGTATGTTGGTAAACCTCACTGAGCTCATCAACTTGTCAGTCCGGGCTATATCAATATTTTGATCTGCCACAATAATGTCGAGAATTTCAATGGATACCTTGAGGTGAGCGCTTTCTCAGCAATTGATTACTGAGCATAATCAATTAACCGCTCAATTTAGGATTCCGGCCGCACGGTGGCTGAGTGGTTAGCACATTGGCCACACAGTCAGGAGATCTGGAAGACCTGGGTTCAAATCTCCGTTGGGCATCTCTGTGTGGAGTTTGCATGTTCTCCCCGTGCGTGTGTGGGTTTTCTCCGGGTACTCCGGTTTCCTCCCACATTCCAAAAACATGCATGTTAGGTTAATTGGCGACTCTAAATTGTCCATAGGTATGAATGTGAGTGTGAATGTTTGTATGTCTTTGTTTGTCTATATGTGCCCTGCGATTGACTGGCGACTAGTCCAGGGTGTACCCCGCCTCTCGCCCAAAGTCTGCTGGGATAGGCTCCAGCATCCCCGTGACCCTAATGAGGATAAGCGGTACAGAAAATGAATGAATGAATGAATTTAGGATTCCATTACCATTTACTTACCTTTGTGCACACAATGGCGTTGCCCAAGCATAAGGCAGGCTTCTGTAAATGTTTTTCACAATGTCTCCTAAATTGACGGGTTTACTGTATACTGTGTAAAGTCCAAGATTGAGGAAAAAAAACTCAGTGGGAGCACTTAGGTCAAAGTTCATTACTTAGCCAAACCATACATCTAAATGCAAAATTATATATCACGTTAAAACTTTAGTTTCTTGTTGTTTGTGTGTTGGTAAGATTACAACAAAATACACAACCTGCGTGATCAGATATTACAATAGAGAGTAATCACAATTAGCTGATTAGGAGCCACAGGCAATATTTAAAGAGCTACCAACAGACAAAGGACTTTTGTACCCATTTAGTTATTATATTTACCCAAATTACTACATTTAGCCGTTGATTAAAACACAATATTTACATGTACAAGAACACTCTGATGAACAACAAGCTTGCCAAAGCAACGTTTGACTGTGTCTGATCCTGTGTAAAATTTAAATATTAGTCGATGACAACACAACTGGACACAAAATACAGTTGGTCCTGTGCCCCCTAATCTGGGGCAGTTTATAAAGCCATTTTCTAAAGCTTTGGGACTCCAGCAGACCACATTGAGAGCCATTATCCACAAATGGCGAAAACAGTGGTGAACCTTCCCAGGAGTGGCTGGACTCATTCAAGTGGTCACAAAAGACCCCACAAAACATTCAAAGAACCGCAGGCCTCACTTGCCTCACGTGACGTAGGTTTTCATGACTATACCATAAATGACCTGCATGGCAGAGTTCCAAGACCAAAACCACTGCTGAGCAAAAAGTGCATTAAGGCTTGTCTCAGTTTTCAGTAAAACATGGTGGGGGTGGTGTGATGGTCTGGGGCTGTTTTGCTGTGAAGTGGCCTAGTCAAAGTGCTGGTATGAATCCTATTGCGATGCTATGGCATGACTTTAAAAAGGCGATCCATGCTGGAAAACCCTCCAATGTGGCTGAATTGCAACAATTCTGCAAAAATGAGCGGGCTAAAATTTCTCCACAGCTGTTAAGGGTCCCCCAACTTATTATTAGGTCTAGGGGGCAATCACTTTTTCACACAGGGTCATGTAGGTTTGGATTTTTTTTCTTAATAATAAAAAGTTTGGCGCCGCACGTTGGATGAGTGGGTAGCACATTGGCATCACAGTCAGGAGGTTCAGGGTTTGAATCTCCGTTGCGCATCTCTGTGTGGAGTTTGCGACCAGCCACACTATAGAAAAATAAGTGCATCGTATAGTCAGGACAATGCAGTATATTTTTTTTAGTTCACGTTTTTCTATCGCCAAAACAAGCATTTCTCTTGGGGACTCGTGTGCTCTTCGGTCTTGGACAGATTGTTCTCATCATTTCAGCAGCACACATCACCTGCCAAGGCGTGCGAGAGTGAGTCAACATGGAGCGTGGATGAATATCATCTGAGACATCTCTGTGGCAGCTGCTCCAACTGTGTGCCGTGCCCATCCTTCAATTTCACCACTAAGGCCCCTCCCAGGCACAAAAAGCACACTTAGAAAAGAGGAGAAAAAGGAAGTGCATGAAAAAAACATGGACGAGGTGCAAAACTATTTCCCACACTGGGACAAGATGCAATTAAATTCGTCTCCTAGTCTCTGATTCCCAAGCTCAGTCTAAAAACATTGCCATCATGCAAATTGCCGGCCACATTTGCAGATAAAGCCGAGCATGAGGATGAAGGATGCCTCGAGGCCTTCGTTCTCCCTTAACAACCGAGTAGTCATCGCCTCTCCAGAGCCCGCCGTCACGCCGCACGGCGCACAGACACGGAGTGAAGCGGACGAGCATCGGCCTTTACCGGTCAAGAGACAGGCACAGGAATGGCAAATCTTGACACACATTAACATGTGTCATTGTGACTGAGTCAGCTCAGTGTAAGCATGCCGGGGTGGTGTGTTTGTCACCTTCTTTTTACTGTGTGTGTGAAGTGGTGTGTCACTCCATCAGCAAAGTGCCACTTCCCATTCTGCAGTCAGGCTGAAGGACAGCACGACAGAGGGGGCAGACCGAGACCTTGTTGCAGAAGTGCACACGACTGGCCAGCTGACACCCCGCAAGGGGCGCAGCAGAGTAATGTTGATAGTGCGGGCACAGCCTGGAAGGTATTAGGTGAGAAGAATTTGGAGTTTCAGACATTTCAGGGTATTTCTTCCTTCACCTTTAACTTTAGTAAGCAAAAAAAGGTTTTTTGCCCCAAAATCAGGCTACTGACTTGGTGATTGTTAAATACTGTTCTGTATATTTTCCTTCAAAAAGTATTGAGTATAGTCAGGGTCATTTTCCATCTGCACTGGGAAGTGCCAGCCTATCAGGTTATCAGTACAGTAATTCCTCGTTTAATGAGTGAGTTTCCGCAAAGTAGTATTCCTTATTTATAAACAAAATAATTTTGGAGTAAGGGCATAAAAAATTAAAAACAACCTTCTAAATATAACCCCTCTAGACATAAAATAACACCTCCGTTGTAACACTATCACCCAATATAGTACATAAGAACAGAAAAGGTGCAATTTAAGACATAAGTCTTGTACTAATGTGTGTTGCAGGAAATGTGTTCCAGTGCCGGGGACAGGAAGTGACATCAGGCGTTCAGTTAATTTAGCCATTTGAATGTTTGGAAATGCATGAAGAATGCAAAAAAAACCCATGTAAAATTTGGTCAAATATGTCTATTTTTCGACTTATAATGGACTGCCTACTGACCAGTGTAGAATACTATACATATACCTTTGAATGCAACATCTGAATATCATATTTTTGTATTTTTGTTAATTCAGCCATTTTTATGCCAGGAAATGCTTAAATAAGGCAAAAATGTGTAAATATTTATAAATAATAGAGGGAAGCAAAATTTGAAGTGGCGAGTACTGTATTTGTCTGAACAGATAATATAGTCCTATTACACCTCTCAATTTTTCTTGGTCCTTCTGTCAGCAGTCACACCTTCAGGAAACACCAGTGAGCCTGTTCCATTGGATCTGGACTGCTCTTTTCCTTCTCCATACTTTTCCTTGCCATCATACTTATACAAGCTCTCTTTTTCATCTGCCCAAAGAATTTGATCCAGAACATGTAAGCCTTTTTTTTTTTTTACATTTTCTGACAAATGTTGAAGATTAGCCTATAAGTCATTACTTTGTGCTTCCTTAACGTTGAACCCTGCGACTAATACACTGGTACCGCTAATATGTGGCAAAATCAAATCTTGTGACATCCTAATTGTTTAAATACCGTGCTGTTTGTGAGTCAGTGAGGTAACGACAGCTCTTTCTTTGGCAGGAGCCAATCACGAGCTATCAGTGGACTCACAACCAGTTTATCGACCCAACCTATTGGGAATAGCTGGAAGTCAGTATATAAAACAGTATAACAACATAATAGCGAGTCTTGTTGTGTCTTGGGTGTGGCTTAAACGCTGCGATTTACTTTACTTTCTTTTTTTTACCTGCGCTGTTCAGCCAATAAGGCAAATACTGTTGTTGATCTAGATGCTCTTTCTTGCTAAACAGATTTGCTCTGCCCCGGTGAAGTGTAAGATACCCGTCTCCTGTTTACATAGTTTGTATTTGACGTGATTTGTTGATTTATGATCCGTATTTAGAGTGGCCGGAGCAGGAGGGGATAGAGAAGAGAAAAGGAGACAGAGGGTGAAGTGTAAGGTCAAGAGGTGGCGACAAGATGGAGAGAGACTACAACAGCAACAACAACACCGGTCCGCCTGGGGCCACCGGACCTCCGACACGGGACCGCCCAGCCCGAGCTCAGAGCACGCACACACGCACAGCAACACGGTGGCCGCTCCCTCGACAACTAAAAGCTGAGTCACAGCACCTCGACATGCCCCACCACGCCGTTACGCCAGACCGACACGAGAGCAGGACATCCAAAGCACAGACAGGCAGGGGACCCTTGGGTCCCAGACCCACGGGTCCTCTCCCCGCTCTGCAACAGCAAGACGACACCAGCAAAGCAGAACCAAGAGCACCTGAGGGTGAAAGCCAGCAAACAGGTGGGCGAGCAGAGGAACGGACAAACGGACAGAGGTTTGAAGCCATAAGCAAAATATACTGCAGACATTGAATAAACAGTGTGGAGTACTTTGTCTGTGCCTGTTGCACACAGACCTCAAACATTTTTATTGCAGTATTTACCACAGTGAAGTAACGTGATCGGCACGAGAAAGGAAAATGCACAGCTTTATGATTGACAGTTGTGGTGTATTTATGTTCTCCGAGTCGTCTCGCAGCTTGCCTGTTCTGCCACCCGCTCGAGAAAGGGAATGTATTTATGGGCCGCAGGAAAACAGTCGCTGTCTTTTTAGGCTGCCTCTCCAGATGCTCCAGTTAGAAGTGAATGAAGTGATGTTAATGATTTTTTTAGACGCGTGAGCAAACTAAGACCTCAAGGCGCAGCAAAACATCAAACATAAAAGAGGAAAAAAGAAATGAAAGTGTCAACGCGAGGGAATCTCGACTTCAGTGCGCCGAGCTTCATCTGACTGAAGTGTGACTGGCAAACAAGCCGCCTTTGCATGAAATCGGGTGCCACTTCCTGTTTCTCCTGTTGGTGGAGGTCCTACGTGCCTGCAGGCTGCCCACTTCCTGACAGCGCGACTGCTCCCTCAGCTTGTTATGGCCACGTGTCCCGGAGCCAACCGGCCTCATGCTCTGGCCCGGTGACACACTCTGCACATTTTTCATTTCAGCATGCTCAGAAATCCATCGCATCCATCACAGGACAAAAGGACATTTATGTATCTGTGGGGATTTGCTACACTTCCCCCTCTAACAAGGTTGCTCTGATGTCAAGCTGCCTGTCGCCTTGGGAAAAATGACTCATGGTCATCACTGGAGAAAACCCCACACCTACATTTTAGCTCCTCACGATCCCCCCACCCCAGACTCCCACAGTGGACTCTCAGGGGTAGAAGTACATCTACAGCGTGAAGAAGCACATCAGAGGATGAGTCATGAGCAGGGACCCCACTCCCCTGCTCCGTGACGTTTCCATGTGCCAAATGCCACTGGTTTTCTTATTTTCTTACAGGAAACGTTGCTTGCATGTGTTCATGGCGCGTGTTGTATAAACTTACTTTGAGGTAGACAACCCACAACACAGAAAATACCGCCAATCTCGAAACCGGTCTGATACCTAATAAATACAGGGCCAATATTGGCGATGCAGATACCGATACATTTTTACAGTACTTATCACAGTACACAGTTGGATATTAAATAGTCGCGAATACCGGCAAACCTAGCTTTTAGTATGCCCCAGTTCTCATATGATTCGGTTTTTGACAATTCACTTTTCATACAATATTGCAGGGAAGAAATTACCGTCATTCCTGGTGTATTGGCTGCTAGTTTTGTCTTAAAAAAAACCCTGCGGTTTATTTATGGCCCTGTTCTAGTCTCGTGACTTCTCCTATGCGGCAGAACTACCGGTACTACTAACCGTTGAAATACTGTGCCGCTCTTGAATGAGCAAAGAGACAGTAGCACTTTCTTTGGCAGGAGTCAATCATGATCTCTAGGAGAACTCACGATGAGCCATCAAAAATTGCAGGATGACGTTACTCACGCTGTCATCAAAACAGCAAATAAACACTAAAAGGTTAGATAAGAAATATCCAAGACAAGCACCGATACGAGTTTAGTATGAAAAACTGTAACAACTTTCCATCATGCATTGCATCCCAGCAAAGCAACTCATTCAGTTGCAATAATTCCAGTACCAGTTACCAGTTACAGTGACTACTCAGCTCTTAGTGGAGATGATCGTGGACTTCAGGAAAGTCAAAGCCCCCCTGCCCCCCCTCGTCTTGACAGACTCTCCCATCACAACTGTGGACTCCTTCCGCTTCCTGGGCACTAACATCACCCACGACCTCAAGTGGGAGCAGACCATCAGCTCCATCATCAAGAAGGCTCAGCAGAGGATGTACTTCCTGAGGCAGCTGAGGAAAGCCAAGCTGCCTGTCCAGACGATGGTGCAATTCTACACGGCCATTATTGAGTCCATCCTCACCTCCTCCATCACAGTGTGGTTCGCTGGGGCCACTGCCAGGGACAAACAAAGACTGCAGCGCATCGTGCGCTCCGCCGAGAAAGTGATCGGCTGCAGCCTTCCATCTCTCCAGGACCTGTACGTCTCCAGAACTCGGGGGCGAGCAGGCCGGATACTTGCCGACCCTTCCCACCCTGGACATGGACTATTTGAGCCACTCCCCTCTGGCAGAAGGTTACGGTCCATTCGGACCAGAACCTCTCGCCACAAGAACAGTTTCTTTCCTGCTGCTGTTGAACTCATGAACGCTTTATAACATTTGCACTATGCTCACTTTATAAACAGTATTTTTGGCACCTTATAATACCTGCACTAAAAACACCCTCATGCCTTTTACTTATCAGTGATTTCACCTTTTTACTCAGGGTTCTATGTTTAGTTAGTTCTATGTTTATTTAATGCTCTATGTTTACTTAGAATTCTACGTTGCACTGAGTCGCCAAAGAAAGTTTCTAGTTCGTGAATTGTTCACTTACAATGGCGATAAAGTTTTTCTGATTCTGATTCTTAAAATAAATAAAATAAAAAGTGAAAGCAATAATTAACATTGTAATGAAATGAAATCAATAAAAATACTTCCAAAATTGTAATAAAAGAAAATTCAAGAAATAAAATATAATAAAATAAACCCTATGAAAATTAATAAAATGCAACTAAAATGAAATAAAAAATAAATAAAATTAAACCAAATTAAATTGCAAATAATAAAAACTCTACAAGTTGCAAATTACAGTTCCACTACCACTACTGGGATGTGGTAGCAGTGAAGCACTACAAGTACGTGGGAGTCCACATCAACAACAGACTGGACTGGAAGGACCACAGCAATGTTGTGTACAAGAAGCGCACGAGCAGAGTCTACTTCCTGAGGAAGCTTCGGGCCTTCAGTGTGTGCAGCGAGCTATCTGCGGTCGCCAGTGCCCTGTACTTTGCTGTGGTTGGTTGGGGGAGCAACACAAACGGATCCGGAAGGCCGAACCAGTTATCGGCACTCATTTGGAGGCGTACGTTACAGAGAAAGACGGAGCAACAAACTGCTCTCCATCATGGACAACCCCACCCCCCTGCTCCGACAGACAATAGAGGGGCAGCGCAGCTCATTCTCCCAACAGACGCCTCCAGTTCCGTCCTCACAGCCAACGCTCCAGGACTTGCCATCCAGCTCTAAAGACCTCACCTCCCTCACAACATTATTGCACTGTACCGTCTCTACCCTCCCTTGTATCAAGTGTACGTTTACTTACAGTATGTAGATATACAGTATATACCATTTTTATTTTATATTGTATAGTAGAATCTAATATATAATAGAAGTATTATTTATCGTTTTATTCATATTGCATTGCATTTTTTTTTTAATTCTGAGAGTTTTTGTTTATTACTTTTACAACTGAGCTACTGTAAGCAAGCAATTTCCCTTGTGGGGTTAATAAAGAGAATGTATATTTTAATAATTAATAATTATTAAAATTTAATGAACAGGTTGTTTTTAAAACTTACTGTTTTTTATCCTAATGAAACAAAATTATATTACAATTTTATAAATACAATAATGTTTCACTTCATTGAAATTGCAGTATGCATTTTCTAGTCCTCATTCGGTTTAGTTCAATTTAACAACATCAAAAGGATAAATAAAATATGTATAAAAATTATTACCAACACTACCAAGAACAATAACAGTAGTAGTTTTTGGCATTTTAAAAAGAAAAAAAAATCTACATCTAATCTAATCAACGTTCTTTAACATTACAAAATAAATATTAATAAATATTATATTAAATCAAAATGAATAACAAAGTATAAATCCTTTATTTATATCTTTACATTAAATTGCATTTACAATTACAGTTACAAGTTACAGTTGCAATTTCTAGTTACATTTACAGTTACTCCAGTCCGGGGTGTACCCCCCCTCTCACCCAAAGCCAGCTGGGATAGGCTCCCGCATGCCCACAATCCCCTAATGAGGATAAGAAGAAAATGAATGAATTAATTTACAGTTACTAGTTACAGTAACACTTAACAATTACAAAAAAGCAATACAAATTTTAACTCAATACATAAAAATAAAATACATTTAAATTACATTTATGATGATATCGTCAAATAGAATTTTAAAAAATTAAATACCTTAAATATAAAAAAAAACATATAATAAAAAATACATGAAATCATTGATAAATACTCCAAATTAAATTGAAATAATAATTAAAATGTATTTAAAAGGTTGTTTTTAAAAAATTACCATTATTTTCACAATAATATGAAACAGAACTAAATTATATTTAAATAATATTAAAATTATGGTTATATAATTTTATATATTTTTTAAGAAAATGCATAAAATGTAAAAACATTATATTTAAATTTCGAGTATGCATTTTCAAATTCTAATTTAGTTTAGTTCAATTTAACAGCATCATAAAAATAACTATGTATAAAAATAATAACAACAACAACAATAAACATAGTTGCAATTTCTATTTACATTTACAGTTACTACTTAGTAACAGTTACACTTATAATTATTAACAATTAATATTCCAAAAAAGTAACACAAATTATAAAACACAATTCCATTAAATCAAAATAAATACATGTAATTCGAAAACGTAGATTGTTTTGAAATAATAATAAAATAACAAGTAAAATTTAAATGACGTTATTGTATTTAATAGAAAAAATGTATATAAAAAATACACTACAAATAGTATAGTATAATATACACAAATATACCCAAAAATGAAAGTGAAAAAATGATGCAGCAGACTGGTCCATTTTGCCAAAATGTCATTGTAGCAACTCAAACTGGTTCTTAGTAGTTTGTGTGGCTCCCACGTGCTTGTACGCATGCCTGACAACGTCGGGGCATACTCCTAATGAGACCACGGATGGTGCCCTGGGGGATCACCTCCCAGATCTGGACCAGGGCATCACTGAGCTCCTGGCAGGATGGACCTAAACATAATCTCCCGGAGGTGTTCTATTGGGTTTAGGTCAGGTGAACGTGGGGGCCAGTCAATGGTATTAATTCCTTCATCTTCCAGGAACTGCCTGCACACTCTAGCCACATGAGGTCGGGCATTGTCTTGGACCAGGAGGAACCCAGGTCCCAATGCACCAGCGTAGGTTCTGACAATGGGGCCAAGGATTTCATCCTCATACCTAATAGCAGTCAGGGTTCCATTATCTGACCTGTCGAGGTCTGTGCGTCCTTCCAGGGATATGCCTCCCCAGACCATCACTGACTCACCACCAAACCGGTCATCCTGAATGATGTTGCAGGCAGCATAACGTTCCCCACAGCATCTCCAGACCCCTTCACGTCTGTCTCATGTGCTCAGGTTGAACTTGCCAGGTGGCCAATTCTGGTGGTCTATGGCAAATGCCAGTCGAGCTCTGCGGTGCTGGGCAGTGAGCACAGGGCCCACTACAGGATGTCGGGCCTTCAGGCCACCCTCATGGAGCCTGTTTCTGATTGTTTGGACCTGCTGGAGGTCATTTTGTAGGCCTCTGGCAGTGCTCATCCTTTCCCTCCTTTCACTAAGGAGCAAATACGATCCTGCTGAGGGTTTAAGGACCTTCTCTGGCCCTGTCCAGCTCTCCTGGCCTGCCTCCATGCTCTTTGGTACTATACTCTGATTAAAAAGTGTTCCTCTAATTAAAAGCAGAAAAGTTACCATACTCGTCTGTGTTGGTCTGGCTGGTCAAGTTTTGCACCCTTCTGAAATTCATCCAAAGACGTCCAAACTTTGGCGTTCGCTGGCATTCTCGTCTGAAGTCATGGCCATTTATGGAGCAATCCATTCGCCGTTGTTTATAAGACACTCACACCGATTGCTTCCCTCGTGATACTCAATGCATCCACAATCGATTAACATAAATTCATTAAAAAAATAAAAATAAATAAAAATCATTAAAAGATTTGAAATAAAACTAAAACGAAATAAATAGATTTTTTTCAATTAGACTTTTACAGTTATTTTTAGAGTTACTAGTTACATTCAGAGTCACAAATAGTTGCTACAGTTACAACATTAAAGTATGTAAAGAATGTAAAAAATGTAAACATGATGCAATAGATAATTTTGCCCACTAGATGGCAGAAAACGACTATTTCTGATACTATATGAGTCTTTCATTAGGCATTTACTGTTTTGTACCAATAAATTATAAAACATTTTACTCAACAGACTTCATCTATACCCAACAAAAATAGAAACAATCATTTCCTGCAGTTGATTCAACTTAAAGATCTTTTTCTAAAGAGAAAGTTTTTTTTTTTTTTATGTAGACAAAAGGCCCATTTCTCCCAAATATTGTTGACAAATCAAAAGTCTAAATCTGTGTTAGTGATCACTTCTACTTTGCGGAGATAGTCTATCCCCCTGACAGCTACAGCATGAGCATTAGACATTATGACTCTTGCACATGCCTGCCTCAATAAAGGCTGGACTAAATATAAGGCCACTCCAAAATGTACAGCTTTTCTGTTTTTGCATTGGATCTCATGAGTTCATAGTGACATTTGGCATTTTCAGTGCACTCCAAAGTAGATTAGGATTATTTTGAGAAAGCACTTGTTGACACTGACATGACCCTTGAGAGCAGAGTGTCTCAGTGCAAATGTGACGTGCGCTCGTCATGGGAGGTCGGCCTTTAAAAGCATCTTTCACGAGCTGTGAATGCTTAACAAACCCCTTACATGTGCTGCGGGAGGTTGTGTGCTAAAGAAGAAAATAAAAAGGTTGCCACCGTCATGTGACGCAAACCTCTTGTGTGCATCAAGCTATAGCAGACGGCTGGTCTGCCGTGCACCAAAACGGTGCCGTGATTAACTTCGCATCTGCTTACAAGGGTAACTTATTGTTTAATTGCAATCCAATGTATGATACAGAATAGCCCAACAATCAACTACTAATAAACAACGACTAAGCCCTAAACACAACTTATTTACAAGTGGCCACAGAGCATGCTGGGTAGTGCTGTGGCGAATGATGAAACATTGCCGTATAGGACTGTCTCTCCATGGTTACTTCCCTGACGACCTCCTTCAACAGGTTTTGCAATCAAACAAAATTGCAACAAAAATGGGTGAGAGCTACCCAGCATGCTTTGCGGAGGGAAGATCTGGGTGTAGTTTTGGCATGGGTGCTGTGCGTAGTATGCCCACACAGTGCAGTATGTATGTTACATTGTGTTGTTTAGATTGCATCTGACTATTTCCTGTCATGTTACTAGCTACAGTTTGATGTTAAAGGTTTAAAAAATCATTTACAAACAGCCCGGTGGGCCGGACTAAAAGTGCGGCGGGTCTGATGTGTCCCTGATTAAGAAGCACAAGCAAATGGCTTCCAGCATTCTCTCTTTCTGCTTGCAGCAGGACAGCTCCAGGTACATCGTTTGGGGACATTTTCAGTCTGTTGGTCGCATTGGTCACAGTAGACAAGTACTGGTGCAGTTTTCAATGCGGTCTTTAAAATCTTACACTCACATTCATGTCTCTGGGTCTACTTGAATTCTGTGGCGTCACGTAGGAACCTCTCAAAGCAGACCGTTTGTCTTGTGGGAATGTTATCCCCTGCAAACCAAATTGGCATTTGGCACGGTTCAGCTTTAGGTCATTTTCACAAACTCTCTGAAGCCCTCTTGTGAGTCTTTCATGATGTTCTTGCAGGGTGAAGCCCCGGATGACTACATCATCTACAGTAGTGTTCAAAATAATAGCAGTGCAATGTGATTAACCCGATTAATCGCTGTTATTAGTATAGTTTTACTGCTACATGGCAAACAAGTTACCAGTAGGTGCAGTAGATTCTCAGAAAACAAGACTCAGCATTCATGATATGCTGGATTGGGCTGGCCACGCTGTAACATAACAACATAACAAGATGTTGCTGGTTTACTAGTGTGTTTGGGGTCATTGTCTTGTTGAAACATCCATTTCAGGGACATGTCCTCTTCAGCATAAGGCAACATGACCTCTTTAAGTATTTTGACATATGCAAACTGATCCATGATCCCTGCTGTGGGATAAATAGGCCCAATACCATAGTAGGAGAAACATGCCCATATCATGGTGCTTGGACCACCATGCTTCACTGTCTTCACTGTGTACTGTGGCTTCAATTCACAGTTTAGAGGTCGTCTCACAAACTGTTTGCCCAAAAGAACAATTTTACTCTCATCAGTCCACAAAATGTTCCTCCATTTCTCTTTAGTCCAGTTGATGTGTTCTTTGGCAACTTGTAACCTCTTTTACACATGCCCAACAGAAGGACCTGGCGGGGGTTCTTGCAAATAGATTGGCTTCACACAGACGTATTCTAACTGTCGCAGTACTTTGAGGTAACTCCAGACTGTCTGTTATTATCCTGGAGCTAAAGATTGGCTGAGCCTTTGCCATTCTGGTTATTCTTCCATTTTTATAGATGTCTCTTGTTTTGCTCACCATTTTTAAGGCACTGAAGAACATTTTAGCTGAACAGCCAAATGGTTTTTGCACCTCTTCATGAGTTTTCCCCTCTCCAATCAACTTTTTAATCAAAGTACGCTGTTCTTCTATACGAGTTCATGAAATACCCATTTTCTTCAGAGAATCTGATCTCTGAGAATCTACTGCACCCACTGGCAACTTGTTTGCCATGTAGCAATAAAATATACTAATTAACTAATAATATACTAATTAATTAGTGATTAATCACATTGCACTTCTATTGTACATACCAACAAACTCCTTCCAGACCCTCTGACGTTCTGTTCAGACCTCACAGGCTGATATTATTCCAAACGGCATTCTTAGAAATCTGCCAAAAGGTGTGTTAAGGGTGCAGTACCATGCGCTCCTGTCATCCAACTTGATTTGCCAGAATACCTGAGCTGCATCCAGTTTTGAGACGTGTTTGACTCCAGCCATCTCAGTCCCAATCTCATCACGCTTTGGTATCTGGCAGTGCTGCCTTTTAATGTTCTTGTTCAAATCAGATCCAAGCGTGTTCTCAGGGGTTTGGTTTTGTTCCTTTTGTCCACACTCACCATCGAGTCGACCCACTGGGTTGGTTCTTGTACTTTTTTTTTAAATCACTGACGTTGACGTTATTTTGCAACATTTACATTGTTTGTTGTTTGTGTCATATTTCTTTTGACTTTTTGTGTGTGATATACTTGTATATCATCACTTGTATAATTTGTATATTTTATACGTACATTACACCTAGACTGGTGTATTTCAAACGTGTATTTCTTTCAATTTTGATGATTAGAACTTAAAACCAATGAAAATATCAAACTCAGTATCCCACAATATTTTAACATTACAATGACCAACAATAAAGAGACGGATTTTAGAAATGTTGGCCAACTGAAAATTAAGAAGATGAACATGTACAGTACTTACAATACTTGGTAGAAGCTCCTTTTGCCTGAATTAGTGCAGCAATACAGGATGGCATGGAATCGATCAGTCTGTGGCACTCATCAGGTGTTACAAGAGCCCATGTTGATCTGATAGTGGCTTTCAGCTCTTGTTGGGTCTGGCGTATCGCATTTTCCTCTTGACAATACCCCATAGATTTTTTATGGGGTTCAAGTCAGGCTAGTTTCCTGCCCAGTTAAGGAAAGGGATACCATGGTCCTTAAACCAGCTACTGGTAGTTTAGGCACTGTGCGCAGGTACCAAGTCCTGCTGGAAAATAAAATCTCCATCTCCAAGTTGGAAGTGCTCTAAAACTTCCTGATAGACGGCTGCACTGACCTTGCACCTCAGAAAACACATCAGATCAATACCAGCAGATGAAATGACACGCCAAACCATGACAGACTGCGGAAACTTTACATTGGACCTCTGGCAATGTGGATTTTGTGCCTCGTCTCTCTTCCTCCAGACTCCAGGAACTTAATTTCTAAAGGAAATGCAAAATTGATTTTGCTCGGTGAACATTACTTTGGACCACTCAGCACCAGTCCGGTTCTTTTTGTCGTTAGCCCACGTGATACGGTGCTAAAGCTGTCTTTTGTAAGAGTGGCTTGACACAAGGAATACAACAGCTGAAATCAATGTCTTGAATACATCTGTGTGTGGTGGCTCTTGAAGCACCGACTCCAGCTGCAGTCCACTCTTTGTGAATCCCTAACATTTTTGAATGGGTTTTGTTTCACAACCCTCGGTTATCCCCGTTGCTCCTACGCATTTTCTTTTCTTTCTGCTACTGTCCGCAATTAAAGTCACTCCGTCTCCATGTTGACTTGAAATTGACCATCCACAGGCTTCCACAAAACAACCTTGATGAGGCCAGGGCTACATCTACTGGTCACGTTTGGTATTACAGTGTAACAGTTCACTGCATATCAATACATTATTCTCATAACAATTTAAGTTTTTCTGCACCCCAATTTTCGCAAAATTACATTATTTGCTTCTTCTTTCCTTGTTTTTTTTTGGTATTACAGCATCAATCAACTGCAACAAAACATTCTAACAAAGAGGAAAATAATTATCACAAATGAAAAAGATCGCCAACAAAACACATCAACACTGCCACCTAGTGGTCACAACTGGGTACAGCATTTTATGATTTTGTAAAGTATCAAACAACATTGACATGTTTCAAAGATGAAAAAAACCAACTTATATATATTCGAAGATGCCCAGTGCTGAGCGTTTGTAAATAAAAAGACTTGTAAGATCTTCTTTTCCTTTCGGCTTATCCCTGCTTATTCCTTCAGGGGTCGCCATAGCGAATCATTTTGTTCTGTTTGATTCGCATGTTTTGATTTGGCAAAGGTTTTATGTCGGATGCCCTTCCTGACTCAACCCTCTATATGAGGGACATGATACGTATATATATTTGGGTGTGACCAGGATGGACAGGTTCTGTAATAAGCACATCAGAGGGACAGCACATGTTAGAGGTTTTGGAGATAAAGTCAGAGGCCAGACTGAGATCCGGACATGCCCATAGTTAGTATAATAATCAGTGTTAAGTTTGCATTTACACGCTCAGCATTATTCTGCCAGCGGTTCTCCTTTGCTCTTGCTTTTGGCAGTAAGAATCTTTTTCAGGTCCCCATAAAAGCTCCATAATAATTACTTGCTCATCTTGTGTAAAATTATCTGGCTGGGATGGCTTCATTTTCGAGCGCACTTAGCACAAAGCATACAACCGGATTTGACAAAGACAGTTGGTAACCTCCGTGGCAGTACCGTTTAACTTCGGAGAACTTAGGTTTTGTTATGCTGCATCTCGAGCACAAAGCCTGGCTTTGTTGAGCCAGGCTATACTCCCTGAATGAGGAATGCTTTTTTTTGCAGGTTTAGGTATAATTTGCCACTATTTTCACTGCAGTTAACATTGCCAACATGTACACACCTGTAAATAGTGTGTATAACTTGTATACCCTTATTACCCTGTTTTCACACATACTCTTTTTGTGCTGCTGTAAACCTGGAATTTTCCCTTGTAGGACTAATAATGGCATATCTTATCGTAGCTTAATGTTGATCTTTGTACATGCTTTTTATGATGTTGAAGTCATTGAACGCAGCACAAAATATGCAAGTCTTGAGTGGACCTCAACGTTAAATTTTGCCGCCCTTGTCGAGTTTTTAATCAGCAGGTTCGGAGAATATGTCACGAAAGGAAAAACTTCAAAAGTGAAAGTACTCCCTGCTTCTTGCAACCTCCCCAGGGGGGCCCACCCCATTACTTGAGAAGCACTGCCTTATATAGTGGCTTTTCTCCCCTAAATAAAATCTCACAATATGCAAGGGCTAGCTAGCCCTTAAACCCCACTCCGTACATCCCTGGCGTGTTAATGAACAAAAGGTTTGCGGGTAGACAACTAAAGCAATCCCAGGTGGAGTCGGTCGATCAGGTTTGAAAATGTTGTTTTTATTGTAAGTATTGCATTTGCAACAGAACACGTTCATCAGAGCGCATGTTTTACAAAGGATGATCAAAGGTTCAGAACAACAGGACAACTCCCCACAAGGGACTCGTTCGGTTGCCTTTAACGTCACCTCATGGACCCGTTTTTCTCACCGACACTGGAATGGAGTGTGGTTTCCAAAAAACAAGAACAACCCCTCCCCCCCGCAAACACTGCAACATCTACTTTCCCTGGGCTTGGCCGCCTGGAAAGTTGAACACACACACACACACGCACACACACAGTCCGGCAGTCAGCTTATGCAGGTTGATGAAAGCAACATAAGAACATGGACACAACGGGGCAGGATGTAAACGTTCCCTCAGAGCAAGTGAGAAAGAGCAAGAGGACACTGAGGGTTTTGGCATTTCTTCTTTTTTAAAATTGAGCACCAAAGCGGTCACTTTCTGATTCAGTGCCAACAACCTCAAAGTCGACTACACCTTCAGAGAAGCCGAAGGTTTTGTTCTCGTCCTTATGGAGGGCTTGCAAAAGTAAGACACACGCTGTCAACTAAAACACACGTCTAGTAAGTAGACTACAATCCTCCTACAAGAGGAAAGTGGCTTTTTTTTTTAAGACCCCAGTTTGGGTAGAAGCTGGCTCAAGATCTTCCAGTGGTGATGACCCCATCACCTCCCCCTCGCACACAGACACACGCAAGAGAAAATAATCTCAATTGGATTGGCAGGCTCGGTTTGGAGGGAAGCCAAACCAGCGGTCGGGGGTCAACATCCAAACAAGACAGGTGACTCGACAACGGGCTCAGCAACTAGGAGCAGCTTAGGGGTCGCTTTACATTTCAAGTGTCCATTGAATAAAACATCCAAACCAAAAACAAAATGGCTACATTATGTTACCCCCTCCCTCCCTCCCACACATGCACGCGCACGCACACACACATGTACTCCCACAAAACAAGACCAGTAAAGCATCACATACACAGCTGGTAAAATAAGGAATGAGGCGTGGAAAAAATGATGTAAGACCGGACAAAAATAAGTTATCTTCTTCCCCCTCGTGGTGTGTGTTCTTTGGGGGATGGAGAAATAAATATTCCACATTTCTCACACTATTCATTCATGAGCTGGAAAATAAAAGACGACGATGAAAGATGTAAGGAAATACAAACAATTAAACCAACTGTAGGCGAAGTGCAATTTTTAATGCCGGCGGAGTCGGATGGCTAACTTGCACATCAAAACAACCCGTTTGTTTTCCTCCTCCACAGATCGTCGGACCACCAGCGGAATGCCATACGCACACATGCACGCGCACACACTACAAGAGAATATCATGTGTAGTAATAAATTAAAAGCTGCATCCTCCATCGCAGACCTTTTTTCAGCGCACGACAGCAACACAATTAGTAACTCGAGGATGTCAACCAGCAACAAAGTATCCAAACCACGCCCAGCACGCTTCCAAATATGGAGTTTTAAATGCACAATAAACACAAGTCAGCAACAGAGGCCAAAGTTCTATGCATGAGCTCTACCTTTTTTTTTATCTAACTCATTTTTAACATTAATTTATTAAGCTATTTGTATGTACAAAAAATAAAATAAACGTGAATTTGCTTCTTTTTTGGACGGTCACAAGGGAGAAAGATGAGCGTGAAGTGATGACTTGAAGAGTTATTGCTTGTTACTGCTGGAAAAAAGGTCGACGTCTTTTCAAAAGTTTGTTGTTGCTGTAGTTTGAAGGTTTGTGCCGCGTCTACGGACAGCTGGAAAGTATTTAAGTGCAGGAAAGCCTGTGGAGAGGCGAGGGGTGGGGGCGCGCACACACCGAGCACCCACATTCAACAGAAAGAACTCATCTCGGTCCGTGCTAGCTTGGAAGCAGAGCCGTGTCCCATCTGCATCCCTGTTGGTGGAATATCACAATAGCACCGAGTCACGTGTCCAAGACAAGACGAGAGTTAAAGTGGCGGCGGAGGGGGCGTCAGATGATGTCGCCGTTCCGTGTGCTTGCCATTAGCTGGGCCCGACTGGCACATCCACGCATCAACACCTTAGAGACACCAACTTGGAGTTATCATGGAACTGTTACATTAGCTTAAGTGCATTTTAGGACATATTAGGATTTGGATATTTCAAAGACAATACAAAGAAACTCAATCTTTTTAAACTGGGTGGGTTTATAAATCTGAGGAGTACTTTTCCACATCTCTTTAAAAAAAAAAAAAAAAAAACTAATGGCAGGTGTTTTGGATTTTCTGTTCCGAGCTCCTCCTGTTGGGGTTTCAGTTGCATGGAGGGGCAGCAAGAGGCTGCTGAAGGGCAAGGGAGATGCTGTAAGCGGGTGTGACAAAGGTCGCCCGTGGGCACGACCGGGTGGGTGCACGGATATACCAGATGGGATGGCAGGCAGTTGGCCAAGTGGGAGAAGGAGAAGGAGCAGGAAGAGGTGTTAGAGGTGGTGGTGGTGATGGTGGCGTGGAGCCTCTAGGAGGAGAAGGCAAGTTTGACACTGCAGGAGGAGTAGCCCTCGTCGCTGGCCATGCTCTGCAGGCTGCTGTGGTCGTCCAGGTCGCTGGTGCTGGCTGTGCTCACACTGTCCAGCTCTCCATGGGAGAACTCCGTGCTTTCCACATCCACCTCAATCTCCTCTGCAGAGAAGCAGAAAAGAGGATATTAACTACATGTAGCAAAACTATTTCTTGTTGGTTTGGTAAGGTGATCTTCTCAATCTGTTACTAAACAATATTTTGCTCCAAGATGTACATGCAAAGCCCGACTCACCTTGGTCGGAGTCGGAGTGGTCAGAGCCAAGGGTGGAGCCCACGCTATCCATGCGTATCCGCTCTCCCTCGCCGACCGTGCTGCCGCCTCCTCTCAGCAGCTCCAGTTGGCGCTGGAGGTGCCTCTGCTCGCGTTCCAGAGACTCCAGCTGGTACTGGCTTTTCCTGTCCGCTTCTTCAAGTTTCTGGAGACAAGAGATATTGGGTGGCGGGGTTAACTACAAGTGCACCGGCAGGTGAGGCAGATGCTAGAATCAATACATGCACACAAAGAGAAGGGAAAGAGAAGCGATGAAATTGCTCAAAGAACAAAAGCGGGGAGAGAGTGGATGAATATGCAGATTGTTGGCAGGACAATGAAAACATAAATAGACTTGATGAGACTGAAAGGAGGTAGATGGCGAAACAATGGTGCTCAAAAAAAGAGTGTAAAATAATATTGCTTGTAAAGGGCAATCAAGGTGTGACAAAACAAACACAGCAGCACAAAGCCTTTGGGTCTTTTGTAAAGAGACTATAAAACAAAACCCATATCTAAAAAGAAGGTTTTGTGTTATTTGTTATTAACAAGGTTATTACATTATGCCGTTGCCACGGCCTGCAAATGGCCCATAGGCCGCAAACCTGAGCGCAGAAAAGTGCACAAGTTTATTTAGGGTTTCAAAATGCATGCTGGGTATGAAAAATGTGTGCATGTTGGCAGGTCAGCATAGTGACATAACTATCAGATATAGTTGCAATGTAGTAAATAGTATTGTTTATGTACTTAATAAATGTCTAATACACACCTCCGTCAAAATTGTAGTGCCAGTAAACAATTAAACAAATAAATATTCAATCCTAATGTTCAATGTGTGGTAAAAATCCTTAGCACGCTGACAAGCTTCCTGTGTTTGCACTGGATCTGCAATGATTAATCGACAAATGAATGATTAATCGATTATCCAGTTAACGGCCAACTATTAATCGATTAATCTAAAAATGTACTTTAAATATCCTGATTTCAGCCTCTCAAATGTGACTATTTTTTAATTTCCTTCGCCATCCATTAAAGCAGACGTATTTCTTATCTTTGAGTTTCGGGCAAAACAAGATAGTCACACACTTCACTTGACTTTGACATTGGAAAAGAGCAATCAACATTTTTTCCTCTTTCTGATATCTTGCAGAGCAAACCACTGCAGACATGTGTGCCTAGAGCGTGCACTAGAGCATTCCCACCCAGAATATGGGATTTATCCACTTGCATGGAAAAATTTGTACATTTATGCACAACTCCATGCGTACACACAAAACCTTGTGTTAGAACCGTGAAACTACAAATAGCGCAGGCTACATCATGTCGTTAGTGCTTCACAACTTGACTATCAAACAAGGCCCAGCCCCTCCCCCCAGGACAGCCTGCCGCTCGTCTATGTATTTGTTTCTTATTTATTTACTGGTGATTCACATGCAGCAGTCTGTGGCAGTGACTTGCTGATTTGCAGTAGAGTGTTTTTGGTGTTTGTCAGTTGATTGTTTATACTTCTCTACTTCAATTTCGGTGTCGGAAAAATTCCTCTCCCTTGTCCTCTTTGATGTCGGGGAGAGAAATAGTCAATTTATGTAATCTTACAGGGAATTTAAATATCTAATTAATCCAAAAAATAATCGACCAATTAACCGGTTATTAAAATAATCGTTAGTTGCAGCCCTGGTTTGCATGCTGCCAACCAAATGAGGTGTGGACAGACCCTGTGTTGTGCACCTCATCGTAGCCTTATGTCACCGCCGTGGTGACAAGTGTGACTCTCCACGACAGACCAAAACAATGGGCCATCGATAAGCATGGAGACTCAAGTTGACAGCAGCAGTTGAGGGACACGAGGCGAGGGGTGTGGGGGCTGCAACAATATGGACTTTGTTCAATTCTCCCTGTTTCACATGCATGCAGCCCTCACGTTGTGCTCCAAGTGCAAGGGAAGTGCATGAGTCTTTACGTTTTAAACGACCCACTGCACATGTTTTGGTTCAAATTGTGAGTGCAAACTCATGTTGGGGGTCATGTGATTATTTGAGAACCTCATAAAGCACTCAGGATTGACTCACCTTTATATGTGCTTTGGCTTTGTTGAGCAGGCCCAGAGTGGTGTGGCGAGTGCAGTCCGGGCCCAGTGGGATGAGAGCCTTCAATCGCTCCAGACACAACCGCAGGTGAGCTCGTCTGCAGGCAAAACGGCAGGGGTGTATCGAGATACTCACTTCACAAGACAAGACCATACGCCCATTTCGCTTCTGTACTCTGTGTGTATGCTACCGGCCCCTGCCTCCCCCCACCGAGAAAAAGAGACTGCATGACTGACAAAAGGGCTCACTTCGTTCATGCTGCTGTTCTATAGAACAAACGTGCCTAGATGCTGAAAGCAATGCACAGAGCGACCTGCCTGTCTGTGTGGAGGCAGGAGACAAGGAAAACAGACTCACAAGCACATGTCAATGTACTGAAGCTGGCAAAATTACAGAGTTCATTTTCATTTATTGTGTGATTAATTAATTACTTTTTCCTGAATGGGAATCCTGTTAGGTTTTAATCTTGCAAGATCTTTTTGACACAAGATCATGTGACACGCCTACTAAACATTGTCAATAGTTTTCAGCAAGGTACTCCTTCCCAGCATAATGTTTTATGTTAGTTAAGACTTTCCAAGTGCCACCCAAAAGCAAGCCCACAGCAATTGTCTTCCTCTCGTGTTAGTGTTAATCAGTGGGCCTTTTAAAGGCTAAACACAGATGTCAACTGTTGCTGGCTTTACTGAGGCAGTAACTCATTTACAGCTGAACACTAATGAGGACATGGGAAAGATCTCCTCTTCAACACCCTAATGCAAGATGTGCTCTGTAACCTTGAGATGCACATGTGCACTTTGTGACATGCTTGAGGTAAGCAAAAGCTCCAGAACAGGTTTGTGCATTGTCAGTTAGCCTACGTTTAATTGCCTCGGCAGGTTACATATGATCTAAGCTTCTGGGCGATATGTGATCCTCTGCTGGTGTTTCTCTCACCCAGCACGTTATCCCACTTGTCTCTATCCAAATGCATTTTAGATGATAGGTACTGCCGTGAAGGGAGGAAAGGTGTAATGGCATTTTCTGGACCTTGCTTAGCCCGTATGCTCCATCATCTAGACAGTGCCTTATTGGCTGACTAGGGGAAGTGACATCTATTCTGCTAATGGCCCGGAGTTGAGAGATAAAGAGAGATAATTATGGCTATAACACAATCAGCGCTCCATTAACAGGAGATGCCCTTTCAGCTTGACTGAGGGGATGGGTGGAGGGCCATTAAGAGTCCAGAGGTTCTGTGTAGTGACCCACACTTATGAGCTGAAAACAACAGGAATTCAACGCTCCAACTTTTGCTCAGCCAGACTACGTTTCTGCAGCGGTATGCGGCTTTAAATGCTAGTGGAGACATATGAGTGCAGCCTAGAATATCAGTCTGTCAGTGTGCTGGGATAGGACGTGAAGCTATGCATGAATGCAGCTGATAAGCACAAGAGTGCAAGCCATTAGAGCAGTAAGTATGTACGTGGGCGCGCTTTAACCGCTCCTTGAGTAAAGGAGGAGGTGCCTTGATGTAATCTGCGGTGCTAAAAGTTTAGAGGTCACAAGACACGCACGCGAAGCACGCTTCTCGTCTAGCCGATATGTATCAGTCTGGCTCAGGTCTTCTGTCTACGCCTTATCTTCTGCTCACGAGGGCCAGGCAAAGTTAGTGTGTCTGCCTCCTGCGGATGCCCAGAACCATGTTTCAACATATTATCATCTGACAGTTCATCTCTCTTTTAGAGCAGCCTAGCTCCAACTGGGAGATTCGCCATGTTGGACTGTTCTCTACTACATACGTGGCCAGCCTCCATCTTTCACTAAAATATATAAAGAAATAAAAGGCTAATGAAGAGACTGAACGTAAGCCGAATAACTCAGCTGTCCAAAACACGGGCTACATCAAGAAGAAAAGCTGTATTTCCATGGTAACAGGCAGTGACAGATTGCTTAGGACTATTAAAAAAAACGATACCATGCTGTGTGGTGAGTAATAAGAGGGAAACAGACAGGATGTGTTTTGTTGTATTTGTTTGACCAAAAGAAATTGTACTGCGACTATATAACTATTTTAGTCAATAATTCAACCACCATATCATTATTAGCGCAAAGGGGTACCTCGGTTTTCATTTTCAGGAAAACTGTCCAAAAATTAATTAATTGGGCTGATTTAAGGAATTCTGACATCATACCAAAAAATCCCATAACATTAGGAGCTCTAATAAGACAAGATGGCTTAGGGTGACCATATCAAGTGTTCCTTTTCTTTGACCCCTGAGGTCAGACACACACGCACACCCACCCACCCACACACCCTCACACACACACACACACACGCACACACACAAAAAGACGCTTATGGTGTCAGACCTCTTCACTGATTCAGAGAACAGACATTTTTCCAAATGCGCCAAATGCTTTGCAAACATCCCATGATGAGGGAAAAACCATCAAGCTTCAACACATCAATTCTTATCAGTAGGGGTGTAAAGATTCCATGCGTATCATGATTTGTGGTTGTTACTGCGATTCAAGGACGATATTGGTTCATTTCAAATTATACATTATGAAACAATTTAGTAACTTTAATTCAATTCAATAACTTTTTAGCCAAAAATTCAGCCAGGGTGACAGGTGGGAACGCTGTAATAGGTGCCTTCAAAGGTCAGTGTTGTCTGAAATCCCATTGTGCCTTGGTAGGTGGTTGAAGAGATTTGTTGTGTTGCTGCGGTATTTTACTTGAGAAGGCCCCGGGGAAGACCTAGGACACGCTGGAGGGACTATGTCTCACAGCTGGCCTGGGAACGCCTTGGTGTCCTCCCGGTGGAGCTGGAAGAGGTCGCCGGAGACCGGGAAGTCTGGACTTCCCTACTGAAATTGCTGCCCGCGCGACCCGGACCCGGATAAGCGGAAGAAAATGGAATGGAATGGAATGCTGTAACTACTATTGTTGTTAGCTTTTGTTTCAATATATTTTTTTAGATGAGGAACTCACCAGTGCTACAATGCCAGGGGCCCAGGATGTGTTCATTAAGCTGCGGCGTTTGAAAAGTGCAAAGAGTTTGCCAGTGATGACCCGAGGGCAACGCGATCTGGGATTTTATTGTGGAAATGATGCCGTTGGATTACCAGCCTTTTACCATTGTTTAAGATAAAGGTTTCTTTTAGCAAGCAACCCCCCCAGAGCCACAGTTTGTACTTCTGTACTTCCATTTTTTTATGTTTAGTTAATAGTAGCAGTTTTTTGTTTCTTAGTTAGGACAAAGAACAAAGGACAAGGTAGTTTGTGATATCCAACTTTGAGTACACAAATATTAAAATCTTAATTTTAAAAATAATACTGGTATCGGTTTTCAGAAGCAGGATGTTACTGATAAAAAAAGATAGAGTGCAGGTCATCTAAGGGGACTGTCTGTGACCTGTCAGACCAAGACTTCAGTTAACAAATTCCAGACCCCAAAGCCCAAGATTCCCAGAAGCCCAAGCCAAATTCTCTTTCACCCTTACCAATACTCTCACCTGCTGCAATGAAGACCCACTGAGTAAAACCATGTGGTAAACCCACTTGTGGCTTCACCAAGATTACTATTTGTGACCATGGTGAGGTCACTTGTTGGACAGCTTTTGCCAAGTTTGTGCAAAATCACAAGAATCATTTAACACCCACATGGCAATGATGAGGAATTGTTATGCTGTCAAATAGGTTTGACACTAACAAAGGCTCCAATGGGAATAGAAAGGTCCCAAAGGCCTATGATGAGTCATAAAAGCCTAGAACAGTACCACTTCGGTAAGCATTTCATTCTGTTTCCACTGTTTTTCCATTGCAGACTGCTGGCAATTACAGAAAAGAGGACATGGCTACACACAAAAGAGTGAATATGCATCCCACTGTATACGTTGACAGTTTGCTATGGCAACACATCATAAGCAGGGTAATATTTAAAGTATGTGCTTTAGCCGGCAGTAGACTGTAATTGAAAAAAAAATCTGAGAAGGAATCCAATCATGTGTGCAATATGTGTGCAAAATTCCACCATTGTTCCCGTCCCCAAGAAGGCCAGGATCACTGAACTCAACGACTACAGACCTGTGGCACTGACATCTGTGGTCATGAAGTCATTTGAGCGTCTGGTTCTGCCTCATCTCAAGTCCTTTACCTCCCCGCTCCTGGACCCTCTGCAGTTCGCCTACAGAGCCAACCGGTCTGTAGATGACGCCATCAACCTGGCCCTCCACTACATCCTGCAGCATCTGGACTCCCCAGGAACCTACGCCAGGATCCTGTTTGTGGACTTCAGCTCTGCATTCAACACCATCCTCCCAGCTCTGCTCCAGGACAAGCTCGCCCAGCTCAACGTGCCTGACTCCACCTGCAGGTGGATCACTGACTTCCTGACGGACCGGAAGCAGCGCGTGCGGCTGGGGAAGAATGTCTCGGACACTCGGACTATCAGCACGGGATCCCCACAGGGCTGTGTACTTTCCCCCCTGCTCTTCTCCCTGTACACCAACAGCTGCACCTCCGGCCACGACTCGGTGAAACTGATTAAGTTTGCGGATGACACCACCCTCATCGGGCTCATCTCAGACGGTGATGAGTCTGCTTACAGGAAGGAGGTGGACCGGTTGGTGTCGTGGTGCAGCTGCAACAACCTGGAGCTCAATGCTCAGAAGACAGTGGAGATGATCGTGGACTTCAGGAAAGTCAAAGCCCCCCTGCCCCCCCTCGTCTTGACAGACTCTCCCATCACAACTGTGGACTCCTTCCGCTTCCTGGGCACTAACATCACCCACGACCTCAAGTGGGAGCAGACCATCAGCTCCATCATCAAGAAGGCTCAGCAGAGGATGTACTTCCTGAGGCAGCTGAGGAAAGCCAAGCTGCCTGTCCAGACGATGGTGCAATTCTACACGGCCATTATTGAGTCCATCCTCACCTCCTCCATCACAGTGTGGTTCGCCGGGGCCACTGCCAGGGACAAACAAAGACTGCAGCGCATCGTGCGCTCCGCCGAGAAAGTGATCGGCTGCAGCCTTCCATCTCTCCAGGACCTGTACGTCTCCAGAACTCGGGGGCGAGCAGGCCGGATACTTGCTGACCCTTCCCACCCTGGACATGGACTATTTGAGCCACTCCCCTCTGGCAGAAGGTTACGGTCCATTCGGACCAGAACCTCTCGCCACAAGAACAGTTTCTTTCCTGCTGCTGTTGAACTCATGAACACTTTATAACATTTGCACTATGCTCACTTTATAAACAGTATTATTGGCACCTTATAATACCTGCACTAAAAACACTCTCATGCCTTTACTTATCAGTGATTTCAACTTTTTACTCAGGTTCTATGTTTAGTTAGTTCTATGTTTATTTAATACTCTATGTTTACTTAGAATTCTACGTTGCACTGAGTCGCCAAAGAAAGTTCCTAGTTTGTGAATTGTTCACTTACAATGGCAATAAAGTTTTTCTGATTCTGATTCTGATAGTGTCATTTTGTAGTTCAGAAAGTCATGCCCAATTTTTGGTCTGTTCTGTGAAAGCATTCAGAAGTTCCGGTTCTGCTCTTTCTAGTGTTATGGTTTGTTCCATGTGATCTCCTGTTTCAGTAACACAAGAGGCTGGTTGCCGTAAAAAACCCTTGTGCCTTTTAGTGATAGACAGGGTTGTAAAATGTCTACTTGTTTACATTTGTCCCGATGTCTGGACACACTCTGGGCTCTTGTGAGGAACACTGATAACACAACTCTTCACGGATACAGTAAAATAGGGAAAGAGTGTTTCTATTTGTTATGTAAGTGAAGAACATCAAAACTACAGACAACCTGTTTGTAGAAAGTCAAACCTGGCAGGCTAGGATTTCATGGACAATAAAGTTTAAAATGTCTTCTTAAGAAGAAAGAGGAGACTAACCAAAGCTCCAAAGTAGATGCAGGTTTATCATGTCAGTTCTTCCTATCTGTAAATGTGCCACTAAGTGGTTAAAGGCCATACTGAAAAGGATATCTTATCATGTAGGCCCATGAGTTTAGGAGAGCTTAAGCCTAAAGCAGGGGTCTCAAACGCGTGCCATGGAAGGCTGAGACCTTGCAGGTTTTTCTTTCCAGTCGGTGATTAAAGCAGGTGATTTTAATGATCAACGCCTCCTTCAATTTGAGGGAATCAATTAAAAATCACTTGCCGGTGAAACAAGTTGAAGAGAAAACCTGCGGTGTCTTGGCCCTTCATGGCACCGGTTTGAGACACCTGGCTTAAATTAACACTGTTGCAACCAGTTTTCATAAATAGTATAATATAATGGATAGTGCAGAGTGCATTTGTTTTGACAAATTACCTACTTAGAAATGGTAGATTCTTATAATGTACAGTAAATAGGTCTGAACTGTAGTAGGCATGGACTGAGATTGGGCCGATCCGGTTGCCGTAAACCTGGGCCATGCTCCAACATGATAGGTGCGGTAAATGCGCCTCAGAGTTGGTAGCCACTCGACTCCCACTACTCGGATGAAGGAGAAAACCCACCACCACCTTGCCGACCCTTGCAGTCAGCGGGGCACCGTGGTGAAGTTCAATTCACGTTCAACGCTGGATATTCAGCTCCGTAGCTAGAGGCGTTGAAGTTCCTTGCTGTGCCCGGACTCCTCTGTCATGATGTCGGCATGCAAGGGGAGTGCCGCTTTAACCGCTGGTTGTTATGTTCTAAATCACACCACAAACTGAAAAGTATTTTAATCGTGGCTGAATAATTCCACTCAGAATGGCTGTAATTCAGTTGGCCATTTATTTGCATGTCAACACAGAGGATGCACTGCTTTGACAAGACGTTCCACTTCCTAGTTTTCTTATTCTATGCACCTGACTTTAAAATGCTTACTTTAACCAGCATGCTGAACACTACTGCCCTCTATAACACATAGGTTTGGCAAGACTATAAAAAAGCGTATCAGATGGGACGCCAACAATGTGCATCAAGACATCGCTAGTTGTTATGGCTGAGTACTGGAAAGAAGAACCCTCCAGAGTGCCCTTTGCTGTGCCCAATAAGTGTATGATCAACCAGACAAATGAGGCACTCAATGTGTGTGTGCTTATTTATGCAAGTCTCTGTTTGTGTGTGTGTGAGACTTGTGTTCCTGATGGTCCCCAGATGGGTACACAGGAGGGCAGCTCTGCCTTTTGGCTTTGACATGTGAGCGAGCAGCCAGCCAACCATGGGTCACTGCACCTTACTTCTACTCCGCATCCCCACCCCTCCCTCTTCTCAACTCCCTGCCGATCACTTGGGCATTGAGCATTTTTCACTGCATTGAACATTCACTTATTTCCTTTTGCAGAATCAAGTGTATGCATTTACTAAAACTACATTTGCAACACAAACAACCGAGTACCGACCACTGCCATCAATAATGTGCACCCCCTTTTTTTATGGTAGCTTCACTTGAGTTTTGAATTGTGAGAAAACTGCCTCCAATGTTTTATTTTTACAGAAGCGCTTTGATTCTCTCTCCAGCTGGTATATTGAAGCTGCCCACCTGCTCTCACAGAACCAATGCACATCACTTGTACATCTTTTTCTCAGTTCAAAGAAGTGTTGTTCACCACTCTCCTCCCTCACTTTGCTGTAATTTCTGCACATGCGTGCACGCACGCACACACGCCAAGGAACTGTCCAGCACACTAGCACACTATCAATAACTCCATCCATCCGTTTTCTATGCTGCTTATCCTCATTAGGATCGCGGGGGTATGCCTATCCCAGCACTAAAGCAAAAAAAAAAAAAAAATCAACAACACGAAGATAACTGGAACAACTGATTCTTCCCTGGTTTAAGACTACAGCTGTCACTTGTTTCAATTATCACTCCCTCGCTATATCGTGTTTTTTTCCAGAACTAAATTAATTAATTTATGATTGCTATTTAGTTGTAGACGATGGTCTATTACTAGTCAAAACCTACTGAGATGCTAGTGATATTCTGGTCATTAAGCAGCAGTAACGACACAAATCATTGATGAGACATTACCTTACACTTCAGACGTCACAAATGATATGTTTGACATGACAGAGTGAAAAACTAAAATCTCTTTCCATTTTGTGTGGAAGTGGTACTTTTTCGGCTTCTCTAGTTTAGAAGAAATAAATTCAAGGCTAACTGGTTAGCTTGCAACCATCTTGAGTCTCTGTGGCATAAGAGTTTACCCATTGTATAAACAATGAATAATAGGACTGTAAAATAGACTATAGGGGTGTTATTTCATGTCTACAGGGCTTTAATAATGTTAAAACCTGCATTTATAAAGTCATAAACATGTTTACCATGCGCTAACTACAAAAACATTCAATTTATTAACATCGAATTCTGTATTAGAAATTCATTTATTGTGCTTGGGTCTGGAACAAATTAACCGCAATAAACAAGGGACGACTGTATTGCAATGAGGATTAAAGAGAAAAGTGAGAATGTAAACACTAAGGTATTAAATTCTCTTTTGAACATGTAGCAGTCATTGCAAAATAAAACAAAAAACAATATTTCAAAGACTTTTTACCATGGTACCCAACCTCTCAAAGTCATCTGGGATCGGCTCCGCTGCCCTTACCAGGATAAGAAGTCAAAAATGAATGAAATGTTTTTGTGGCATGAGCATTCCAGTAGTCATGGTACACTGTGAATAAATTAACTGCAATAAAACAAGCATGAAAAGAATTTTTGATAACAGTCATGATAAACCAAGTTTCTCTGTATTCTTTAATTAAAAAAAACTCTTGAAGCAGAACTTTAAGCAACTTAAAGCACCAGTGACAGAGGGAAAAAGGCTGTCCTAGATTCCAAACTTGTGAATACATAAATAATAGATAACTTCTCAGGCTGAGATGTCTGACATAATTACTGGCTGTGCTTAAAGGGAGGGTCACGTTTCCAGCCCAGATAACAGTCGATACACTTCATGGCAAATCCCCCACAATTTCAAACCCATTTAACATCCCCCCCCCGCACACACACACACACTTTGACCCAAATCTATTACATGCAGAGGGAGAGAAAATCTGACCCTTCACCCAGTTATTATACTAATTACACATCAGCGGTGTCCCATTCATAAGGTAAATCTCCTAAATTGACTTAAAGAACAGAAATCTAAATGATTACAATCTAATCTTTTAAAAGAAAAAATTAATACCTTGACTTTGCAAGGAAAATCAAATTTCTCTCTTCTTCAGAGTCATGGCCCATTGGAAGCAGCTGGAAATCCTAATTCACAGTGACAGTATCAAAGATTAGAGAAACGCGTTGAGAGTATTTTGTAATGCAAAGCCTCATTTAAGGCAGTCTAATCCATGTCCATGGGCACGACATTAGGTCAATGTCAAATTATCTTTTGGTGGGGAGGAACGCAATTAAATTAAACCCACTAAATGGGCACGCAGTTTGTTTTGCTTTCTGTGCTAAGAGCCTCCAAATTTTACTCTTTCACTTATAAATAGCAAGAACAAATTGTAGCTGGGTGAAACTGTCCAGACCAGCAGGCAAATCACCTGCCTGGGTTCCCACATCATACATAAAGAAAATAGGCATGTAAACATGTGGCGCATGAATACATACTGAAGAGGGTGACATGCAATGTATGTGGAAAAGGGAAGGGCTCAGGTCAGGTGGCAGTTCATATATCCATCCCCCATTATGCTTTTCTGTGACTGTGACTGACTGCTGTTGTTGTGCTTTCAACTCTGTCCAGGGCAGATAAGTGCACGTAAAATAATTTAAACTGGTGTTCTACCAGGGAAACTTCATGCTGTTTTTCATCCTAATCGCTTGGACATCAACTGCAATATGATGACAGTGACTAAATCCATTTTGGCTCTATTTAAGTACATTATAAAGCAAAGTAAAATCAACACCAAGCTTCTCTGAGCTGGCTCAGCAATTTGGAAGATAGCTGATTAGCACAAAAAGCTATGTATTTCGTTTTATACATAATAACAATGCCTCTGCTTGGATTCTCTGCTGTTTCACATCCCCCCAGGTTTTCTGTATGACTCTGTTCCACGGAGCGGTGCATCCTTCTCTGTCTTTCTCGCTCACATGAGCACACAGTCACATGTTCCCCCATACAACCCGTAGGACCTGACTGAATAGGCTGTTTTAATGAGGAAGCTACCACTGCTGGAACACTCATTACACATTCACCATCCTGGGCGCCAAACCATATGTGCTTTTAGTTCAGTAAAAGGCTCTTACAGATGGAGACTCAATTATATGGAGAAAACTTCTGCATTTAGTAAGTAAGGTTAACAATAACCTTTTAGGCAAGTCTTACCCACTTAAGGCCCTATGAATTCCGTTCTTTTTTTATTTTTTTATTTTTCAGAATTCTTTTTTTACAATATAGACTTATTTTTAGTGTGTGTGATTATGGGGTTAGTGAATAAAAGGTCTTTTAATTGTATGCAAAAAACCTTACATTTATTGATGCAATACATCAACGGAAAATTTTGCCCAGTAATTGAGAAACTTTTCTAATGGGATGCACATATTCCTAGAAAATCTTCAACAAACTGTAGTGCCCGTGTTTGTGATTGGGGAAGATGTACTCACCCATGCAAATCCAACTGCATATGTAAAAAATTTTTATGACTCGTTTATTTTGTTTACACTCAGACGTCGTGTGGCAAACAAAGCTCTTAATTTGAAGGCCTGGAAGGATGTTCTATGTGTGAAAATGTGTTTTTACGGCTAGGTTGAGAGAGAACCATTGCTGAAAGGCCAATGTTCACTAGGACATGAAAACACCAGCATCCATCCATCCATTTTCTTCCGCTTATCCGAGGTCGGGTCGCGGGGAAAGACTTTTCTCTCCCCGGCCACTTCGTCCAGCTAAACAGGGGGAAAAATGATCTTGAATATCTTTGCTGATAATAAGTAGGTGATGTATTAGTAACAAAATGATGCCACATAAATTTAGAGAAATGAAAATGATTACCCTATAAAGGGGGGAAATCAAAGACACCCCAAAAATGAAAGTGAAAAAATGATGCAGCAGACTGGTCCATTTTGCCAAAATGTCCTTGTAGCAACTCAAAATGATTCTTAGTAGTTTGTGTGGCTCCCACGTGCTTGTACGCATGCCTGACAACGTCGGGGCATACTCCAAATGAGACGACGGATGGTGCCCTGGGGGATCACCTCCCAGATCTGGACCAGGGCATCCCTGACCTCCTGGACAGTCTGAGGAGCAACCTTGCGGCGCCATAAGGACCTAAACATAATCTCCCAGAGGTGTTCTATTGGTTTTAGGTCAGGTGAACGTAGGGACCAGTCAATCGTATCAATTCCTTCCTCCTCCAGGAACTGCCTGCATACTCTAGCCACAGGAGGTCAGGCATTGTCGTGGACCTGGAGGAACCCAGGTCCCACTGCACCAGCGTAGGTTCTGACCATGGGTCCAAGGATTTCATCCCGATACCTAATAGCAGTCAGGTTGCCATTATCTAACCTGTAGAGGTCTGTGCGTCCTTCCAGGGATATGCCTCCCCAGACCATCACTGACTCACCACCAACCAAATAACGTTTTCCATGGCATTTCCAAACCCTTTCACGAATGTAGCACCTGCTCTCATCGGTGAAGACCAAAGGGCGCCAGTGGCGTAGTTGCCAATTCTGGTGGCCTATGTCAAATGCCAACCGAGCTCTACGGTGCTGGGCAGTGAGCACAGTGCCCACTACAAGTCGTCGGGCCCTCAAGCCACCCTCATGGAGCCTGTTTCTGATTGTTTGGTCAGAAACATTCACACCAGTGGCCTGCTGGAGGTCATTTTGTAGGGCTCTGGCAGTGCTCATTCTGTTCCTCCTTGCACAAAGAAGCATATACTGAGTCTGCTTAGGGATTAAGGACCCCTGTCCAGATCTCCTGGAGTAACTACCTGTCTCCTGGAATCTCCTCCATGCTCTTGAGACTGTGCTGGGAGACACAGCAAACCTTCTGGCAACGGTATATATTGATGTGTCATCCTGGAGGTGTTGGACTACTTGTGCAACCTCTGTAGCGTCCAGGTACCGCACCAGGACCACACAAACTACTGACAATCATTTTGAGTTGCTACAAGGTCATTTTGGTAAATTGGACAGGTCTGCTGCATCACTTTTTCACTTTCATTTTTGGGTGTCTTTGATTTCCCCCCTCTATGAGGTGATCATTTTTATTTCTATCAAATTATGTGGCATCATTTTGTTACTGATACATCACCTACTTATTATCAGGAGAGATATTCAGGATCATTTCCCCCCCTGTTTAGATCTGATGTGTTTTCAAAGTGTTCCTCTAATTTTTTTGAGCAGTATATTTTTTCCATAGAGCCACTTTGGGCTTTTCTCTACTGTCTGACTAATGATTTCCTTACCTCCTTTATGAAATGCCGACAGATGGGAGAGATGCAGAAAGAGTTGAAGCGAGATAGAGCGGGTGAGTGCTGTAGAGAGTGGGGGAATAGAGGGTGCTCTAATCTGCCCAGAAACTAGCCATGGGCACAAACCAGCACCGATTTAGGTTTAAATTAGATTAAGTCATGGCAAACGCCATAAACACATTATCTTTCACATTCTGGTAGTATAAGTGTAAGGACGCATTCATAATTACAAGCACAAAAATCTGCTAATATCAAGTCATTCATCTGGTTATGATTATATATAATGAGCAACAAACTAAACATGACTGGTTTGGGTGCTAAAATATTGATCATTTATGCAATAAATAGTGTCGCAAAATGACAGCCTATGATCTGAGCAACAAGTGTTCTCTTCTTATTACATCCCGCATCAATCCCAAACTCACCTGTATGAAAAATGAAACAAAGTATTGATAAGTGAGGGAATTCCTAGTGAACTGTAATGGTGTCTTACCTAAATGCAACATTACACAGCAGATAACTTAAAGGAAATGCAGAGGAGTGAAAATCCGTTCCTGCATGTGGGTGGGAATAGGACTTTGATAGTTCTGATCATGCGGTTGTGACCTCAATCCAAAAAAACAACTTTACTGAGTAGTTGAATATATTCTGGTTCAGCAAAATGCTCGTATATTCAACACAACGCTACCAGTTAGGGCACAATAACATGTTAAGAGGAACATAAAAAAACATGTGAATTTGTAGCAACTCTCTTTGCCAAACCAATGCCACGGACAAAAATACAAGGAAACCCCAGTTGATTTCTAGGCAGCAGGATATTTTTGCTATGCTAACCTGCTGAGGACACAACGTCATCATGCGTCACGCATGCACAGAGTGCAGAGTGCAGAGAAGTGATGGAGGACAGATGAGCAAAAGTGGAACTACAAAAGAAAAAAACACAATCAGAATGAAAGACTAGAGCAGAAAAGTGACCCTCTTCAAGCAGCCCTCACTGGCATAAACACGTGCTTACATACACACAATGCTCGTGCAAAGTTCACTGGTGAGAGACGAGAGCAGGGGGGTTGTGGGGGAATGTGCTTGATGCATGACAGGGCCAAGAGACTCTGGGGCTGAAACCCATCACTAACTCATGGATTAGTTCACACGTGCACACTGCCTTTTAATCTGCTCCAATGAGAAACAAGCAAGCAAAAAAAAACAGAGAGAAGCTCAGAGACAGAGATAGAGATGTTGATGGCCAAAGCTTACATTGTAAAACAAACAAGCATATTTTGAAAACAATCGCATACACGTTCCTGAAATCTCTTTAATAATAGCATACCTATCATGTGATTGGATATCCTCTCATACCTTAAATCCTTCTACCACCTATCTGTGTGCCCAAACACGCAACATCCTACTTGAAGAAACGAGAACTATAGCGTCTCAGTTTCTCTACACAATACCACCTTACCCCACAGATGAATGCAGGCTTCTCCCTTTAGCCCAGTGTGACCCAAGGGGTAAATGCAGGATCTTTGGATAAAAACACTAACATGGACTGGCTTCTGAAATAAGTCTGGTGAAAAAAATCAGAGATCCGGCCAGATGTTGGGTCAGGAGGGTGGTGGGTTTTATGCGTGAGTGTGGATGTGTGTGTGTGTGTGTATGTGTGGGTGGGGGCCATGTATGTAATCTTAATAATATATGTAGGTATTAAAAAGTGAGATCAACATTTATGTGTCAAGGCTTTTAGTGATTTTCGACCGACCTTTTGGCCGCGATGCATCACACTGTGCCACGTGGATTTGTATCTTTATAAATGATTTAAACACTGTCACAGAACTCTGAAGAGGAGAACCCACAATCTTAATTTCCCTGTGTCTTTTGGGTGGACAAGTCTGTACACACTTCTATTACCAAAGAATTCCCATCATCCAATGCTTCAACCTCAAAATCCTTTGCACGATGGTGACTTCTCTCAACAGCCTTTCTGAGTGGGCATGCCACAGATGATCTCATGACAGATTATCACCACTTCCTTCTTGGCAGTGTAGCCAGATCATGTGTACATTATTTACATTATTTTCCCATATACACAATGATAAGCATCTTGCTTGTCCATACACATTGGCAACATGAGTATAAATTTCCAATACAGTGTTAATATAGATTTAGTCTGTGTCATAATCACGTGTGAGGTAGTGTAAGACAGTATAAAAGGAATGTCAGGTTCATTCAGTGATTATTAATTGGATGTCTCTCAATGGTGCACAACTAACTTATGTGATTGGTCAGAAGGAAGTGGTGTTTTCTCCCCATTACCCCAGCTGTGGGTCTAAAAATAGAGGCCACAGTCAAATATAGACTAATCGTGTCTTGTTTCTTCTGCATGCATCCGATTTTCCTCTTTACAATTGTCTCACTCACTCCCCCCAACCCCCAACCATCTCCTTAAGGTACAGATTAAGTTAGCTCAGCATCAAACGTGACACTCTGTTCCAGAAAGGGGAAGATAAAATCCCATAGCAGGTCTTCCTGGAACAGTATATAACATCAACTTTGTCCATGTTTTAACAACCCTGACAGAATGCACATGTCGAACAAACAGTGTGTGGCAGAAATTACATACTGAATTACTTTGAAGCCTGACAATAAAGTCACTGGGTTGATTTACTTGAACATATAAAAGTTTTTCACCTGGCTTAAACTTGCTGACTTGGCTTGCTGTCATATGATCATGTTTGGTTTACACTGCCCTTTTCAAAAATTCTGCCAGGGTACTCTTAGGTATAATAAAGGCATAACAACAGGCCGGGACAAAACAAATTAAAGGTCAGAGAGGTCAGATGAGATAAAACCACGAGACAAATGAGAATATTAACCATCATTCAGAGATGAAATACTTATTGAAGATTATTTTGTAATAAAGGGAAACTAAGAGAAACAGATGTATACATTTATTGATAGCATTTCATTTTTTAGATTGCTGGATTCATGACAAAAGAGCATTGATTTATTTAGCATTCTCAATTTCCTTTCAAGATTATTGATTTTGATACTTCTGTGAGCTCTCTTCCTTTGCCACCGGGCAGTTGGCAAAGTCAATCAACAAAAAGCTTCTGAAAAGATCCTTTTTCACACACCAAATCAGGGGAAAAGTGCCACATGCTACAAGATTTTCTTATATATTTTTTTTTTAAGATAACAGGAATAAAACAATCATCAGAATTAAAAACAAATATCTAAATGAATTATCCTAATTGTAGCCATCACTAGGATTATCTGGCTTAATACAGATTCATATTTCACTGTGTTAATTACAGGGTGGAAATGCCCACTGTACACACACTGGCACAATGGAGAGGCTAGATTAGAATTGCTTGCTGCTTTAGGTCACCCTTAGTCAGGTATGTTTGACTATTCTTCTGCTTATCCCATCAGCCTGTCAGTTACTTCCTAGTCCTCTGACACCATCGTTGGTTAAGCCAGCATCAAGCGATGCTATTAAAGAATAGCATCGGGTGGCCTGTGTTTGTGTGTTGGGGGTGGGAGATCGGGATGAATGTGCTCCAACACGTGTACATGCTCTAGCTGGGCTCACCAGACCAAAGATCAAGGCCCGTAAGCGGCTTTTCTGAGCCAAGAAAAGCTTACAAGCCGTCACGTTGGTAAGAACAAACGATCGCAGTCCCAGGCCCCGCAGCAGCGCCTGAGAATAGGCTACACTCACTGGGCCGAGGACAGAAAGCTTTAGCACAGCCATAGAAAATGTAGCCCAGATTTTTTCATGCTTAACAGCTCATCCAACCTCGAGGCCTCCAACAACTGAGCTCAGTTCAGTCCCCACCAGTTTCAAGGGCTAGCAGGAATACCATAAGAAAAATGTGACACCTAATAGTAAATTCAAGTGTCTTCCTTGAAGAATTAACAGCCAACTGTAATGATACAATGAGTTGTTTAGTCAAAATATATGTTCTGGCACTAGTATGGTGAGTACAACAATGTCAATCTGCAGAGAAATGAAAATAAGATCTATCCATTCACATACGAGTCAAAACAAATTCATGGAGGTAGACAATATGGGTGGTACCAACATTCCATCCACAGATAGTGATCTAGCGTCTTCTGGTGGTGGAGGGCAAATCAAAAGGTAATAGTTCATAATTCACTGCACTATGTATTTATTGCTAATTATGTATTGTGCTTTAACACTGACTGGCTGTAAACTGTCAAGATCAAAATGTGAAAAAATGGCATTCCTAGAGCAAAGACCCCAGACAACGCTCAACAATGTGGATCTGCACCAAATTGTAGATGTAGGTTTAGAGAATCAATCAATCTTTATTTGTATAGCACCTTACCAATAGCCAAACTGTTTACAAAGCACTTTACACAATGCAACACAGTCCTAAAAAGAGAAATAAGATAACATTATTCTAAAAACAAACAGCAATCGACATATAACCTTCTCAGTGGAGGTGTAAATACAGATTTGTCTTATTTCATTAGATCCTTTAAGGGTTAAGGTGGAAGGGTTGAAAATGTAACAAGCAGATCCTTTACTGCATGCCTCTGTAATTTAGCATACATAGGGATAGGAATGAAAAAAACTGTTCTTTTTGAGAGTTACTTCTCAGTGTTTCAATTCCTTTTTTTTGCAAATTATTCCCTCATCAATAACAGTTGGTGACGTCATTCACCAGTGACCACCAGAAACATGGCAGCCAAGTGGCACAAACAAAGGTTTGGTTACTGTTCACAAGAAACGATGACAACTGGGCAACTTGCAGTACTTTCATCAAATTCATCAATTTCATCAAAGGGAGGATATACTACCAAGAGATGTTGAAACATTTGCCACACAGCGTGTGATAATCTTGAATGAGTGTTGTGTTTTCAAGCAGGTCCTATATCAATCCAGACCTTTAGCATGTTCTCTGCTGTAAATACTGCACGTAACTAAGACTTCCTATCATGTTAGCGCCATTTGCATCATTATGAAACATCATGTTCATCTCTTGTTACTTCTAAAGTTATTGCCAATGACCTGTTTGATCTACTTTTCACCCCACATCAGAATAGATAAGAGACTCAATAAAGAACCAAATCATTAAGCCAAGGGCGTCCAAACATTTTCCATCAAGAGTGGCACCCTGAAAAATTAAACGATGCGGGGGCCATGTAGACAGGCAAATATGTTTTTCTATTCAAAGAAAAAAAAAACAACAGCCTGCTTCTCAGCTTTGCGTTATCAGTGACAAGTTTGATATTAGTATGAACTTATTTTCACTACATTACTCTTTTTGCTTGATTTCTGTTTAATATTATACAGCGGTGTAAAAAACTATTTGCCCCCGTCCTGACTTTTTATTCTTTTGCATGTTTGTCACACAAAATGTTTCTGATCATCAAACACATTTTAATATTAGTCAAAGATAACACAAGTAAACACAAAATGCAGTTTTTAAATGAATGTTTTTATTATTTAGGGAGAAAAAAAATCCAAACCCACATGGCCATGTGTGAAAAAGTGATTTCCCCCCTTGTTAAAAAATAACTTAATTGTGGTTTATCACGTTTGAGTTCAATTTCTGTAGCCACCCCCAGGCCTGATTACCACAGTGAGAGTCATTATCCACAAATGGCAAAAAGATGGAACAGTGGTGAACCTTCCCAGGAGTGGGCGGCCGCCCAAAATTACCCCAGAGCGCAGAAACAACTCATCCGAGAGGTCACAAAAGATCCCAGGGCAACATCTAAAGAACTGCAGTACTCACTTACCTCAATTAAAGTCAGTGTTGACAACTCCACCATAAGAAAGAGACTGGGAAAAAACAGCCTGCATGGCAGAGTTCCAAGACGCAAACCACTATTAAGCAAAAAGAACATTAGGGCTTGTCCTAATTTTGCTAAATAACATCTTGATGACTGCTAAGACTTTTGGGAAAATATCTTGTGGACTGACAAGACAAAAGTTGAACTTTTTGGAATGTGAGTGTCCCGTTACATCTGGCGTAAAAGTAACACAGCATTTCATAAAGAGAACATCATACCAACAGTAAAATATGATGGTGGTAGTGTGATGGTCTGGGGTTGTTTTTGCTGCTTCAGGACCTCGAAGGCTTGCTGTGATAGATGGAAGCATGAATTGTACTGTCTACCAAAAAATCCTGAAGGAGAATGTCCGGCCATCTGTTCGTCAACTCAAGCTAAAGCGATCTTGGGCGCTGCAGCAGGACAATGACCCAAAACACACCAGCATATGCACCTCTGAATGGCTGAAGAAAAACAAAATGAAGACTTTGGAGTGGCCTAGTCAAAGTCCTGACCTGAATCCCATTGAGATGCTGTAGCATGACCTTAAGAAGGCGGTTCATGCTAGAAAACCCTCAATTTTTTTCTCCCTAAATAATAAAAACATTAATTTAAAAGCTGCATTTTGTGTTTACTTGTGTTATATTTGACTAATATTAAAATGTGTTTGATGATCAAAAACATTTTGTGTGACAAACATGCAAAAGAATAAAAAGTCAGGAAGGGGGCAAATAGTTTTTCACACCACTGTAGCTTATCCAAACCAATTTCCCTAAAGTTTTACAACTTTTCCTTTTTTAAATTTTTTTCTTTGTTCATGCGAAACTGCTGCTCTTTTTTCTCTCAATTTTTTAGTTTTCTTCATTAATTGTATTATCGAGTGCCAATAAAAATACAGCCGTGGGCCGTAAATGGCCATCGAGCCATACTTTGGACACCCCGCGTTAAGCCGAATCAAAAATGGAATCAGAATTGTAAAAGTCCTATTTATTCCCATCCCTATTAATGGTATTTTGGGGGGTGCATAATTATTGCAGCAGAACCAATGCGCTCTGTGTACTATCTGGTCTCACTGCACAATAGGAAAATTTGGCATGTTCTTTCTATGTTGATCCAGTAGGCTCTATTGTCACGATGACATGAGTAGTAGCAGAGGTTATCCAGACCCGCAGTTAGATTCAGCGGATTGAAAATTGGTACTGTTGAAAATTGGTACTCTTTCGTAGTTCGACCTGACTGACACTTTTTTTCAACACTGCTGCAGTAAAATTCTGGTATAAGCCTGACACACTTGGGTGAACAACTTTGTTGTAGGAATTGGATTAACGGCTAGCAAAGACGGGGGATTATAAATGATTCTGACAAGTGTGCTTCTAAAAAGATGGATTAACATTTCAATTTTACTCACTTACCTCAGTAGCGCAAATTTAAATTTGTCTGTTAGTGTCAAACTACCATCCAAAAAAACTCAAAGAAAACAGTGTGTACTAGAGGAGTCAGATAAAAGGCACATCAGTGGATTTTGATACGCTGGTATGTTACAAGACTACCTGGACCAGCAAAGGACAAGCAGGACAAGGAGGAGGTGAAGGAAACACTCAGAAGAATGAAAATGTGGAGGGAGTAACAGTGATAGCATTCACACTGTGCTGTCCAAACTACTACAAAACAATGCAACCCAGCATGGACTCTGTAGTCTGCCAAATCTAGCCAACCAACTGCGTTGCCATGTGTGGCATCACATCTGAGCACCACAGTGACACATTAACTCTTGTCTATATTTAACACACAGACTCCAATGTTCCCATCTTTTTACTGGAGCCTGCCAAGGAGAATAGCGAGAACAGGCCGAGGTGATATGTGATTACACTGAAAGGATCCAAGGCTCCCACATCCTCACTGATAATGAAATGGAAGGCACGCTCTTCTCTCCTATTTACTATAAATCCTGCAAGTCTAGCCGCTCTTATTTATAGTGTCTTAGAAAGCTCTTTAAAGATTGACTTGTGAAGTCTGCATAAACACCAGCGAGAACCCTATATGGGTGGTAAACTCAGATCACATAAGGACCTTTAAGAAACCTGAGTTTGCTGGGTTTGTTCAAAGGAAACCATCACAAGCAAAGGCCTTGCGGGAGGCAAGACCACACAAAATATGATTGCATTTGAGCACAAAAACTACTATTTATATATAAAGCCGTACACAATAATCCAGCAGTCTACAAAATATTAATACAATCCCTGAACATCTACAACTTCTGGGCGTGGTTAATTTCATGATTGTATGCACATCAATTTAAAGCCCTTCACAACCAAACTGCTGTGTAATTCAGTAAAGTGCTACTTTTATTTTGTCAGTTTTCTTTCCACGTACCAGTTGATGAGAAAATGCTTACATTGATTATAAAAAGGTGTCTGGGTGAGTGTGAAATGGGAGTGTTCTGACTTTTGGGGTGCTTTTATATTAGCATTTTTCATATTAGCAAAAAACACATTTGCTGATTCCAAACAATACAATAGGTGTGAGAATGTTTTGAATGCAATACAAAAATACATACAGTTAATGAGAATATTCACAGGCATTTGTGGCTAAAATGATTATCCACTTACCTATTCTTCTCCAGCTCATTATGTGTGGACCTGCAAAGGCAAAACAAAATAAATTTTGACACACATTCGCTTATTCGTGAGGAAATTATGACACTTACAGTATATACACGGAATACAGTGCAATATTTCTGAAATATGTATGTGTTCCAGTGGACATGTCGGGTTGATGACACTTCATACAATAAACTGTGTTAACTAAATTATTATTCACGATGTTGACACCTTGCACGTCAGGGCTCTAGACCAACATTTTGTACAAGGCACACATTGACTCCTAACTTTAACTTTAATTGTAGGAGCGCAAGCAGAAAATTTAAGGGAGTGCACCAAAATAGACTTACAAAGTAAATATTCACATTTCCTCTTACTTCCACTGTATTACTGATAAATAAAATAATTACAAATACAATAAATGACAATTGCCTTCCCCAACACCCTGTTTCTCTCCCCAGGTTCTGGAAGGCCTCTTTGGTGGCATCATATTCACTTGAAAATGAAATCACATTATGTGATTGTGCACAATTATTTGTTAGTCCTTTAATATTTACTGTAGACCAGAAACCACCAGTCTGTCATCACGCCCATGAGCTTAATTATGATCATTAAAATCATATGCTGAGTTCAGATATAGTTTGATTTAAAACAGGGTCCCACAACCACAACCACCACAACACAAATAACATACATTGTACCTCCCTCTTTTCACATGACAGCTTATCACTGCTAATCGCCCCCTCCCCTCCACACACACACATTCTCAAACGCAATCGCCTGCATTCTTCTTCTTTGGTGTTTGTCTCCTTTGTTTTTGTGGAGCATACGTTTGTCAGCAACAAAAACAATTTATAGTGTATACAGTACATACAGTGGCGTGGAAAACTATTTGCCCCCTTCCTGACTTTTTATTCTTTTGCATGTTTGTCACACAAAATGTTTCTGATCATCACACACATTTTAATATTAGTCAAAGATAACACAAGTAAACACAAAATGAAGTTTTTAAATGAATGTTTTTATTATTTAGGGAGAAAAAAAATCCAAAACCACATAGCCCTGTGTGAAAAAGTAATTGCACTTGCACCTCATAACTGGTTGGGCCACCCTTAGCAGCAATAACTGCAATCAAACGTTTGCGATAACTTGCAACAAGTCTTTTACAGCGCTCTGTAGGAATTTTGGCCCACTCATTTTTGCAGAATTGTTGTAATTCAGCTTTCTTTGAGGGCTTTCCAGCATTAATCGCCTTCTTAAGGTCATGCCACAGCATCTCAATGGGATTCAGGTCAGGACTTTGACTAGGCCACTCCAAAGTCTTCATTTTGTTTTTCTTCAGCCATTCAGAGGTGGATTTGCTGGTGTGTTTTAGGTCATTGTCCTGCTGCAGCACCAAAGATTGCTTTAGCTTGAGTTGACGAACAGATGGCGGGACATTCTCCTTCAGGATTTTTTGGTAGACAGTACAATTCATGCTTCCATCTATCACAGCAAGCCTTCCAGGTCCTGAAGCAGCAAAACAACCCCAGACCATCACACTACCACCACCATATTTTACTGTTGGTATGATGTTCTCTTTATGAAATGCTGTGTTACTTTTACGCCAGATGTAACGGGACACATACCTTCCAAATAGGTTCAACTTTTGTCTCGTCCACTAGTCCACAAGATATTCTCCCAAACGTCTTGACAGTCATCGAGATGTTTTTTAGCAAAATTAAGACGGGCCTTAATGTTCTTTTTGCTTAATAGTGGTTTGCGTCTTGGAACTCTGCCATGCAGGCCGTTTTTGCCCAGTCTCTTTCTTATGGTGGAGTCATGAACACTGACCTTAATTGAGGTAAGTGAGGCCTGCAGTTCTTTAGATGTTGCCCTGGGATCATTTGTGACCTCTCGGATGAGTTGTCTCTGCACTCTTGGGGTAATTTTGGGCGGCCGCCCACTCCTGGGAAGGTTCACCACTGTTCCATCTTTTTGCCATTTGTGGATAATGGCTCTCACTGTGGTTTGCTGGAGTCCCAAAGCTTTAGAACCTTTACCAGACTGATAGATCTCAATTACGTTTGTTCTCATTTGTTCCTGAATGCCTTTGGATTTTGGCATGATGTCTAGCTTTTGAGGTGCTTTTGATCTACTTTTCTGTGTCAGGTAGCTCCTGTTTAAATGATTTCTTGATTTAAACAGGTGTGGCAGTAATCAGGCCTGGGGGTGGCTACAGAAATTGAACTCAGGTGTGATAAACCACAGTTGTTATTTTTTAACAAGGGGGGCAATCCCTTTTTCACACAGGGCCATGTAGATTTGAGAATTTTTTCCTCCCTTATAACGTAAACCTTAATTTAAAAACTGCATTTTTTGTTCAATTATGTTATCTTTTACTAATAGTTAACTATTTTTTATGAGCAGAAACATTTAAGTGTGACAAACATGCAAAAGAATAAAAAGTCAAGAAGGGGGCAAATAGTTTTTCACACCACTGTACAGTGTGTGTGTGTGTGTGTGTGTATATTTATTTGTTATTTTTGTATGTATTTATTACTTTTTTTTTTAAATATGCTAATTAACTAGTCTCACATTAACTAGTCGCACATGCATGAGTATATGAGAAATGTATTCGCAAAGTCCCAAACTTCGCAGGAATAATAAGGGTTCTCTCCAGCTCCCTTCCACAACAGGTTAAAGGGGAGCTCAGAATTGCCTGTAGGTGTGATTGTGGGTGGAAAGAGTTGTCTCTATATGACAACGCAATAATTACCTTTTGTCAGCAGGATTTTAGTTATAGCTCCTGGTGAGCATGCATAGCAAATGCTATGGCGGGACATAATTATTGTAAGGTTCCCCAACAAAGTTCAAGTCGAGTCGTAGCTCACTCAAGTCTTGGCACCATCAAACAGCAATGTGGCCGGCAGGAGAGAGCCGGTCACATTGCTGTTGCAGGAGAGAGCGATCATCTCCTGCTCAATACGGGTGTTTTTGGGGTTGGCGCATGTATCTACATGTGAGCATGTGAGTGTGAGCATGTTCAGTATATACCCTGTGAAGGAAGGAGGGCAGGGTTCAGTGCTCTGTTAATAATGCAAAGTGAAAGAGTTAGTCTCATACACTGCCTTTGTGTGGCAACATATTGAAAGGAGACAAAAAAAACACAACCACGCGAAAATGAACGAGCTTCCATCCACACAAAGTGTGCCCCACCTCTGCTGAAGAGATCTTACTTTTAAAAAGGGATATATATATATATATATATATAATTATTATTATTTTTCCCTGTATTTTTGCTCATTTTGCTCTGTGACTGTTCTGGTTTTTGGTGAAATTGTGATTATCATGGTTGTTCATGATATGGTTGAAATATGTTTGTGAGGTTCTTCTGCACCCTTTCTTATATCCCCCACCCGTCCCTTTTCAGGTCAAGTCCCGCAACGAAATGTGGCACAACAAAATTCATAATAAACGCAGTCAAATGTCAAGGGAGACTCATTTGGATTATGAAGTTTCCCTTGGCAAAGCAATTTTGCTCAGCATTTAAAGGCAGCTTCACTCCTTGACTCCCATTCAGCTGTTATGATGCTGGACAAGACAAAAAAAAAAAAAGGAGAGAAGGTACAGGTGTATCTTTCTCCTGAGACATGCAAACAAAACACCACTGATTCTGCAATATGTCTCAAATATGAAGTCCACTGAAATCTGCCATAATGTTAGCCTGGATTTAGACAAGCCGATATCGCCATTCTTCTACACGATTGCTTTGGAGAACCCCCCCCCCAATTAATAATTAATATGAATAAAAGCACCATATGTCTGCATTAAACTACATTACTGTTCATGTAGCATGCAAGAATGGTTGTGCTTTTAGCTGTGTCAGTGAATATGAGTTAAACTGACAAAGCCAATGGCCAGGTTATCTACCAGATATCACAATAGAAAAAGGCCTGACTCAGGTGGAAGTTGGCCTACAAAAGTTTACATGCTGAGAGGTATGTTGTAAAGGAGTTTAAACATACATGATCTACAAGCCAGTGGAAGTTGGGTAATATGGTCTGCCTCAGCAAAACTTGTATAGTCCTGCATGAAACCCAGAACAATAGTCACATTTTCATCAATTCTACAGTAACAAAATTGTGATTCCATTTGTGAAACTGAGATGGTCAAGATTAGCTTTTCTGGCAGAAGATTGATTAATGTACAAACATTCCACATTGTTTTCTGGTAATGTATATCCATATTGTAGCCTTAAACTGAGTAATGAGTAAGGTGAGCTCATCCGCATGGACGAGCCGGTATGCCGAATATGTTCCAAAGTAGTGGCATCCAAAAAGCAATAAAAATGAATTTGGCCACTACAAAACTATCCACCCAACCCAGTTTTGTCAGAAAATAAATACACAAGATGCAGAGCCTTCGTTCCAATAGTCAACATTCACTGTAACGTTGGATCGGCCAAGTAAATGCAAACAGAAGAGCACAAAATGGTGTGCGCTCACAGAGAGTGTAGTTTGCAACACTGCAAAAGAACTGCTGCTGAAATATAGTTGAAAAGCCGGCATTTCAAGAAACGTTTGACAGTACAAATTGCTTGTGACAAACACCAATTCCACAACTTTACAGAGTGACATATTTTATATTTAAGGAAATACTGCATTACAGTCTTTTGCAATATCGTGGCTCAATTATCGCTTCCACGCTCTATTGCAATTTGTCTAAAATTAATTCATGAATGATCAATTTTGTGGCTCACTATGGCGTATTATTAGTAAAAAAATATTGAAATACAATGATATGTGTGGTATTCTGGCTACTAGACGTCAGTAATGTTCCGTTATTACCGTCACACTGCATAGAGTCAATCATGGCATTTCCAACATGATGGAGTAAATGAGGTACGTTTTTGGCTTTGTTGTCCTTCTTCCTCACTTCATCTTAAACTCTTTCTTAAGTATAGAATACAGTAAACAAATTGGATGTTAACTAGGTGGCTGGCAAGCTTGCTATGGTTAAAGTCACGGCAGTCTCTTGTGTCCCTGCAGTGATCCCTTAGCCTGTACATTACTGTAGATAGCAATGTAGTGTAAACAAAGAATATGTCATGTGTTGCTTGACCCACTCTGCTGCTGCCTGTTTCCTCTGTGGTGCAGTACACCTGTGGGGCGCGTTTGGGCAGAGCCATCTGGTCACACCTGGGTGCAATCATCTCATTAGGTCTTTATTAGCTGTGCTTGTTTTGCTTTTTGCTCATGTAGTTTGCTTTTTGTCCGCTCTTTGTTCCTGAACTTTGTGTGTAGACTACTTATGTTAGTTATGTTATTCCTGCCTTTTGCTCCCTTAGGTACCTTTTACCTGTGGCTTCGCTCAGCTTTTTGTTGTTTTTTTGTTTGGTTGATTTTTTTTGTTTTTTTTACCATTTTTTCACCTCATTTTGAGTGCATGTTATGTTAATACGTTTTGTAAACTCTCTTTGGTGTCTCTGCTTTGGGGTCCAATTCCGGCTTCCTGCTGTTTTGTGACAGAATAATAGGACTGTAAAGGTGACTACACTGTTATTTCATGTGTACAAGGTTCTAACGATGTTATTAAAGATGGTATTTAGAAAGTTACAAAACGGGTTTTCAAAGCTCTAACTACAAAAATGTTCCATTTATTAATACTGAATCCTACTGTCCAAAAATTCACTTATCACTCATCACAACACAAAAAATAAATATGAAATAAAAACCACACACATGTAGTTATGTTTTGTATTATTAAACAAATGTAGCGGGCCATATTTGAGCTACATCACCTATCTGTAATGATGGAGTAAAATGCATTGTTTCTGATGTCCTTTCACTCGGTTATACAGTATAATTCAGAACTGCTGTTTGTGACATCTCCCAGGCAATTCCTACTGTCTGTCATACACTTCTTCCTGAAATGTTGGCTTTTCAACCATATTCATATTATCATTTGTTTGCTAACTTTCTGGTAGCGCTGTATTTCCACTCACTAGTAGCTAAGCCTCCACGTACTGGGACAAAGAGGGTGATTGTCTGACAGGAGGTTCATTCCACTATAGAACCAATGTGCACAGACACATGTAGAGTGAACCTTCTTGTCATCCAGCCTGTGTAGTTAAGAGAGACGACTTAGACGAGAAAATCAAACGCACATGTATGAATATGTTAATTTATCGAGGCCGCAAACTCAAACTTTTTTTTTGTCAGTCAATTGATCAATTTGTCGATTAACATGACAGGCCTACTTACACCATCTATTAGTTTGAGAGTCATGTCATTATTAAGAGTTGGGGCAAGCCCCAGCCATCAGATGGGTCCTTTCTACTTAATATAGTTGCAATTTCACAGAGATCAATCTAAGTCAGGCTGTTGTCCTCTAGTCCTTCATCATCACAAACCCTTTCCCTTCATCTTGATTCAAGATAGCAATGTGTTGGCAGCTCAACAATAAGGCAAACCAGATAATGAACTGGCTCCAGGCCATACACAACTTCAGTATGCTTACTTCTGTTGGAGGACATTAGTTGTGCGTGTATGTATGCGTGTGCCTGTGTGTGTAGACTCAGAGACAGTGGGTCACTGAGATAAAGCACCCCTGCTATAAACGGTAGGCAAGTGAGGACAGTCAGATAAGCTCATCACTTTAGGTCTTAACATGTTACAGATAAAGCAGCTGTAACATGTCGAGTTAAAACAATATTGTCTTCAAATAAAAAGTATTATCAAACTGACTATGCCCTGTTATAGGAAAATTATATTGGAATAATCTTCACAGTCAAATGTACATAAATAACCTTGGGCACATGTACTGCTTGGTAATCATTCTTAGACATTTACAAGAGATAGATGACATGCTATTAAATTGAGTTGCAGATGTTAGCTTGGCAATGGGATGACAACTGTCATTAGTTGCAAGGGGGGCCAGAGATAATGAAAGATTTATATTTTGCTTGACACACTGTGCAATTCCATTGGGAATAAAAGCAACACATACTGCATATGCAGGATGGAAACTGATGTTTGGTGCTAATTCAAAAAGGTATTACTTTACAGAGACAGTAGTAAACACCTTTGATGGAAAATAGAAAACTAATATACTGTAGATGAATTTACATAGTTAATGGTTGATACCAGTGGGGAATTGTGGGAGAAATAAAAGTAAAAAGGGGGATGATAGACATTGTTAGCATTCGATGTAAATCATATGAAAATCTATTGTGTGTTTCAACATATCCTTCCCGTGACGCCATCTTACTAGATAACTATAATGTGAAATGCATCTCTCTACTGCACACGAGATTATTTTCAGTGCTCCTTCCAAATAATTTGATTTTTACAACATTATTACCATTCTCAAAGAATTTCCCTGCTCACGGGAAGCATTATGAGTACAGCCTCAAACCAATACATGATCTTGACTGTTGCCATGCAGAAGTCGGCAGTGTTCTGTACTGATGATGAGTAATGCGCAGTTCCTGTTTGTTGCTCACTCTCACATTAATATTAAAGGGCTCCAAGCAAGAGAGTGGCGCTTTCGTTTGATGTATGACTATCAACTGACAGATTAATGTAAGCAGCCCTGCACTGAAAGAGAATGCAATGCCAGTGGGTCTTAATTTGAGAGAATTTCCATCATCTTCAATATGGAAGTTTCATTCATCAGTGGAATGTACAGCAGCACAGAAGAAAGTCAGTCTTTAAAAGCAGCCAATACAATTTTCAACGGGAGATATACTCTAATGATGGTTAGACTAATTACTCACCATGCTATACCTATATGCACCATACTATCATTAAATGAACCTACACAATCTGTTACCTTGGTAACAAAAACAAACCAGAGAAAATATTAGAAACACTGCTCAGGATGTTGCATTGCAGTTCTACACCACTGTAAACAAAAAATACTATAATAATGCGTTGAATAAAGAATTTAGTGTTGCCAATTAACCTAACATGCATGTTTATAGAATGTAGGAGGAAACCCACACACGCACAGGGAGAACATGCAAACTCCACACAGAGATGCCCAACAGTGATTTGAACCCTGAACCTCCTGACTGTGAGGCCTGTGTGCTACCCACTTACCCATCGTGCAGTGTTGGGTAAATTGATTTTCAATGGTGTTTGTGCCATATTGTTTCAGTTCAGTTGGAGCTGCTATTACACATATATATATATATATACATATATATATATATATATATATATGTATATATATATATATATGTGTAATAGCAGCTCCNATACATATATATATATATATATATATAAAGTATATATAATTCTATCCTGTCTTATATTTATTTCAATAAAATACAGTAAAAATGGACATACTTCCGACATAGTTGCAGATGGTGAACCTGTGATTAATCAGGTTAAAATGTTTAATCATTTGACAGCCCTAACAAAACAGTGAGATGGCATTATTACTACAAGCTTGAACTATTAATGCTGACATCCCTGTGTAAAAGCCCGCATTTGACAGACAGTGCAAATTCCCTGTGAGAAAATACATGTCGCAAATACCAATTACGCAACTTTAGAGTGAATGATTACATTTTAAAGAAAATATTTTATTATTAGAATAAATTATTATACCTTATTTATTATAACAGCAATTTATTTGGTGTCAAAAAATGTAAACAAAAATATGGTTTAGTGTCAACTTGTGGGGCGATAAGTTTGTTTTGTTCGGTCATACTTTGTCATTATACTTTTCTTATATTTATGTTAAAATCTCATCTTCTCTCGTGACACCCGCTAGTATTTACCCTTGGTTGAGTGCAAACTCTTGTCACGTATATAGAGATAGCAGGCTATTGTTTTTGCCTTAGGGAAGTGCGTTTCCCACCTCCAATAGAGCGCACTGCTTTAGGCAAAAGGGACCATATTAACTGTTATAACAAAACCAAACGATGTTGAGTGATGAGGTTTTGCACGACAATAAACGGTGACGTTTTTTCGTTTTTAAGGCGCCACATTTACCACGATCCCTAGCCTCAAGCACTGCGGTCGCTGTGGCAATCAGCTGATGAGAAGCCAGTGGAGCGGTTGCTGCCTCCCCCCCAAAATGCACACAAGAGCAATATGGATGCACGAAAAGTGCGTTTCTCCAACGTTAAGTCCTGGCAAATTGAACATACTCGCTTACGCTGCCATCATCAATTCGTTATAAGCCCACATCACCACCACATAGAAGGAATGCAGTGTTTTATAGCAGGAAGCTAATCAGATGTCATTAATATCCGAAAATGATTGCTATTCTTACCTATTGTGGTTGCTGTTGAATTTCTTATTCCGGAATTTCCTTTGCCTCTGATAGTTTGTGTTCTGATTTGACGGGAACGTCGAAGCATATCCGTGTTCGCACTCTGTGGACAGAAGATATGGGTTAGCAGTTATGCCATTGGCCATCTTCAACAGTTTCCCCGTCCACAATTCGCCATCGTGCCTTGGATGGCAAGGTAAACATGCTTCAAGTCAATTCTCTCCTGCACATTGCAGGGTTCTGGCAATGACATGCTGCCAAGTGATACCCCAAGTCCGTGGGCGACATTACCTCTTTCTCGCCTTTCGAGATATTCCGCGGCTTCCAATAATCGCTGGATATTCATTAGCTGAACCGCCGTCATTCTTTCCCGAGGCTGACTGTCGTGCACCTTTTCGCTACCTGTGTTCTCTATTGCGTTTAACATTAGCTGCAGCAAACACACGGAAGACAGTGCTTCGGTTATCGATACAATAAATAATTTAAATAAATATGTATCTAGAAAACGCACTCCTTTTGTTATATTATTCTTTTTTTTACGAGGAAGGAATATCCTGTTTGCAAGCTAGCGAGCTACTGTCAATCCTCGCAAGGATGATAAAAAAATCTCAAAACCGGCGTATGAAAATAGTGAAATGTTCTCAGAAACACGATGGTACTTTGTTAGAAAATCGGATATAAATAATATAAAAATTCCCCGAGGAAAACGGGAGCCAGCAAAGTGCCTGCTGTCGCTCGCTTCCTCTCCTCTCCTGTTTGTTTTCCTTTACTGCTGCACCGCTTGGAGGCGGGAACAAAAAGTAGGCTGGCCCGGGAAAAACGCAAGGTACTCTGGGAAACGGTGTCTTTTCTTGTCTTGCCGTGACACTAACACTTTGTCACGTTTTAGTATGGCCGCTCTTCATGTGGCTATGTTAATGGAAACGTCACCCGTTATAAGTGGCTATTGGATACAGCTGTATGGTAACATTTAAATATGTTCAGATGATTTTAATTCAGAAACATGACTATAAAGCAGAGCAAACATACGTGGAATTTCTATCGTAATAATAAACATTCCTAATAAATCCATTACCTCATTATTCGTTAGTTCATAGGCCTCAAATTTAAAAATAATATCTTGTACGATGTCTTTAGCTTTGTTTATAGGAACGTGACAATAAAACGTCTACGCTCCAAGTAATAAACCCTACAAATCCCACAATACACCACGTTTATGGGGGCGTGGTTGATAATTAAAGCCAGGCCCAGCAACACGTGACGTGGCATTCAAGGGATGCTGTCATTGGCAGATACTTTTGACAGACTTTGAGGGCTGAGCACTCTTTTAACCAATCAAAGAGCGATTTTGCGCCATGTGGAACCCGATGAGACACGCCCACAAATAGCAGGAAGCAAACAATCGAGAGAACTGTGGAGATGCGTGAGAGCTGTCGTAGCAAATTTCCAGCTCATTATTGCCCTTAAAACAGACGGACTGAAAGGCATTTCCGTTTCCAAATGCGCACAAAAACCTCACAACAAGAATAAAAAACTAGTATATTAGTACCAAACGACGTACACATTAACAACAATAAATTAGATTAATCGATTATTTATGTTTTCAATGGCGCCTTTCAGCATCGTGTTGCCTAACATGTCCATTTGTTAGGCGAGTGGAAGGCTTTTCACGACAGTCTGCGGGGGCGCAATGACATCATCCCCGAAGTGAGTTGGAGGGCGCTGCAATGTGGTCAGATGTATGTACTGTATTGTGTTTGAGTGGAAGCCAGCATGCACGCCCACTCAGCAAATCAATATGTCACATTTGCCATCTGTGAACGGTGTGCATGTCAGAAACGTGTTCCTGCAGCGAGATGCACACGCTGCACACTGTGGCTTGCACGGAGATCCTGCCCCTGCAAGATCCACGTTATAATGACGTTGTAAGATCTTTTCATCGCGCAGGAAAAAACCCCGTGGGTTCTCAAGCGCGGACTGTGCCTACAGTCCGAACAGCACTTAGTTGAATGAACTCCGTTCTTCGTTGTCCGCTCACAATGAAGTGTTAAGTCACATGCAAAACGACACAAAGCAGCGCAAATCAACTCACTTCCGTCCTTCCTCTCGCCGCTCTCGAGAAAGCGAGCAGCCTCCAGCAACACTTGGACATTTTTGAGAAATGTGTTGATCTGCTCCATGTGGGAGTCGTTGGAGATGAAGACGTCACTGAAAGAATAACTAGACATCTCCAGGTCTTGCTGATCCAAGAGGGAAGCATCGGATTCAAAGGAGAATTCCTCGCTCTTCAAACTTCTTCTTTGGCTCTCACTTTTGGCCATTTTCCCTGCGAGTTTGCGTGGCGGCGGGGACGTGCAGCGCAAGTGAACAGTGAGACTTATTTCTGTGGAAGATGTTCGCGTCCGAGGGAGCCCCTTTCCTTTTTTTTTATGAATGCGGGATGTCTAATGTGGAGCAGCAGCCAATGTCAGTGGACGCTGGTGCATGGGAAATCTAAAGCCCGCCCCCTTTAGCCGAGGAGCTCCGCATGGTCCTTTAGCCCGTCAAGTGAAGGCACAAATTTGATCAACTGCCTCAAGATTATTATTTCTTAAACCAAAAGACAAAATAACACCAAAGCTTGAACAAAAAAGTGAGCAAATTTATATATCAAAATATTAAATTATTAATATTAGGGATGTCTGAGATTGACTTTTTTGCCAATATTGTCCAAATCTCAATTTCTGCATGTGGAACAACATCTCATATCCCCTCTCGTGGAATTAACACATACAGTATCTGCAATGAAACTAACGGATACAGCATCAGCATTTCGCTTCTCAACGTGGCTGTAAACAACATTGTACAACTCAAGTAAGAAAACATATGAGAAATATTTGTAATTGGGGGTGGCAAATTTTGGCCCCAGGAACTCCAAGTAGGTGAAGCTGACAAATGTGGGGAATTCGGCGTCACCCATCTATCCAGTGCGATAAACTCCATGATTTTCCAATGGCGTTTACCCTGAGAAATGGATGTATTGAAGGAAAAAGTCTTGGTTCCACCTCGCGAAACCAACGCTTTGCCGTCATTTAATCACGGCAAAACGCTAATCAGGAGCGAGCGAGCGAGCAGCAATGACCTTAGTGAGGATAAGGGGTATAGATACCTACAGATGTTGACATGCACCAGATGCGGTTTGACGAGGTCATAATTTGATTGAAATGTTTCAGATCATCAAACAAATTTAAATATTAATCAATGACAACACAACGGAACACAAAATGCAGTTTTTAAATTAAACTTTTTAAGGGTGAAGAAAAAATCCGAACCTACATGACCTTGTGTGAGAAAGTGATTGCCCCCTCTGTTAGAACATTACTCAAGTGATATTGAGCTCTCCTAGTCTGGAAAAGGTGATAAAGCAATTTCTTGAGCTTTGGGATTCTAGCAAACCAAAGTGAGAGTCATTATCCACAAATGGGGAAAACATGGAACAGTGGTGAACTGGCCTAGTCAAAGTCCTGACCTGAATCCTTTTGAGATGCTGTGGCATGAACTTAAAAAGATTGCTTATACTGGAAAACCCTCCCATATGGCTGAATGACAACAATTCTGTAAAGATGAGTGGGCCAAAATTCCTCCACAGCTCTGTAAGAGACTCATTGCATGTTATTGCAAATGCTTGATTGCAGTTGTTGCTGCTGACTGTGGCCCAACCAGTTATTAGGTTTAGGAGGGAATCACTTTTTCACACAGGGCCATGTAGGGTTGAGTTACACCCCCCCGTAACAATAAAATGTTTCATTTAAAAACTGCATTTGGTGTTCAGTGGTGTTGTCATTGATTATAATCTAAAACATTTAAGTGTAACAAACATCCAGATAAATAAGGAAACTCAAGTTGATTTAGATATTTGAAAGATATTTTTAAGTGCTTTATAGAAAAGAAAGGTGAAATCACTTCATAAAATCATTACATATAATTCAACAAATATTTCAATACAACAAAAAAATAAACATATAGAGTACTGATAAAATAATAGATGAGTAGTATTGTTTCAGCCTGCATTTGAACATTGCCAGAGTTGAAGATAGTCGCACATCTTCTGGACGACTGTTTCAGATTTTGGCAGCATAAAACTGAAACACAGCCACACATGTTTAGTCCTGACTCTGGGCGTCCACAGGAGACCACTCCCTGAGCTTTTCAGAGCCCCAGATGGTCAGGACCATGAAAATACTGTACATAAGCAGAGCTGTTTTAAAATCTATTCTCTAACAGACAGACAGGAAGCTAGTGGAGAGATTGGAACAATATGTTCATATTTCCTGGTTCTAGTCAGGACTTAGGCAGCAGCATTCTGGATGTACTGTGACTCTTTTACAGCTTGTTTAGAGCGCCCTGCGAGATGGCTGTTACAGTAGTAAAAAAGCATGGATTAGTCTTTCTAAATCTGGTTTAGGCACTATGCCCTTGATTTTGGCAATGTTTCTTGGGTGGTAAAAAGCTGATGACGTTATTGATTTAATGTGGCTGTTAAATTTCAGGTCGGACTCCATTATTACCCATAGATTTTTAACCTGATGATTAGGTTTTAGAGAAAGAGTCTCAAGGTGGCTAAAAACACTTTCCCTTTGTTTCTGTGGGCCAAATACAATGATTTCCGTTTTGTATAAGTTTAGCTGGAGTTGTTTTGCATCCATATACTGTTTGGTTTGATGCAGTGACAAAAGTAAATCCGCAGAACCATGTTCACCTGCAGTCATTGGAACATAGATCTGAGTGTTGTGGTAGGACACATTGCAGCTGCGTATTAACTGGCCTAAAAGAAGCATATACAGATTGAACATTAGACGCCCCGGGATTGACCCCTGGGGAAGGCCACAGGTCATTGCCATTTGGTCTGACACACAGTTACAATGTCCAAAAAAGTAGGTTCTGTCCTCCAGGTAGGACTTGAACCAGTTTAGTTTAATAAGAAATTAGCAAGTGGGAAAAACACTGTTTCACAACACTGCAAAGAAATCATATGGCAATAAATAATTTTGCATGTGTGTGTGTGGGGCGGGCATTACAATGGCATTGAGGACATTGAAGATGTGCTGCACCTGTGGCCCACACACATCATACCACACTAGATTTATCATCTTTTAATTAAGAAAACAAGCCTGTACCAAAAGTGACTCAGAATTAATTTTGTGACTTTAATTTGATTGATTGAGTGGGTAGCATGTTGGCCTCACAGTCAGGAGATCAGGGTTCGAATCTCCGTTGGGCATCTCTGTGTGGAGTTTGCATGTTCTCCCCGTGTGTGTGTGTGTGTTATCTCCGGGTACTCCGGTTTCCTCCCACATTCCAAAAACATGCATGTTAGGTTAATTGGCGACTCTAAATTGTCCATCGGTATGAATGTGAGTGTGAATGTTTGTTTGTCTATATGTGCCCTGTGATTGGCTGGCGACCAGTCCAGGGTGTACCCCGCCTCCCGGCCAAAGTCAGCTGGGATAGGCTCCAGCATACCCGCAACCCCAATGAGGATAAGCGGTATAGAAAATGGATGGATGGATGGAACTGACCTTTTGACAAACAGTACATAACTTTAAACATGATCTTGACATGACTTTAGACTTGAGTTACCTACAGTACATCTTTAGAGACACCCACAACATAAATGACTGTCAAAAGTGTATTTTCCAACTTTATTGGAAAGATTCTTTATTCATGTGCATGTGTTAACACATCAACTTTGACAACATACAATACAGGCCAAAATAATTTTCCGAAGTGTCTGACTTTCATTTCTTCAAGTAATGATGGCCACTCACTTCTTTTTATTTAACTAATTGGTTCTTGCCATAGTATGAAATCTAACAGTTGTCCAATGGGGCTGTCGGCTCTGTGTCAACCTGACTTCTGCACAACACAACTCATGATCCAACCCCATTAATAAGGCAAGAAATTCCACTAAGTAACCCTGTGCTCTACATCACCCCTCTTGATGTGGAGTTCATTCTGCTTCTACTGCTCGGGGTTAGGAGTGAGTGAGTGACAAGGCAATCGTTCCCAAATACAGTCACTGCAGCCAAGTGGAAGTATGTTCAACATAATTCAATAAAGGTTAAAGCCAATAATTATTATGTTTGAAAGCCTCTCATGACATTGTAATAATTTGGGATTGTTCCCTCCGGGGTTGGGACTAAGGTCTTGCCCCAGGTGGTCTTGTTCACGAGTGAGGGACGGTTGGAGCGGAAGGTCGACAGACGGATCGGTGCAGCGTCTGCAGTAATGCGGTGGTGAAGAGAGTTTACTGATCGATCCATGTTCCCACCCCTATTGTCATGAGTTATGGGTCACGACCGAGAGAACGAGATCGCGGATACAAGCGGCGGAAATGAGTTTCCTCTGTAGGGTGGCTGGACTCACCCTAAGAGATAGGATGAGGAGCTCGGCCATCCGGGAGGAGCTCAGAGTAGAGCCACTGGTCCTTCACATCGAGAGGAGCCAGTTGAGATTGAGGCACGGGCATCTATTCCTATTGTTCCCGTAAAAGTAAACAAGAGCAGTAGTATTACTGTATTTGGCTGATTCACCATTCCCGTCTTGCTTTTAGAATACTTTATATAACAACTTGTTGAACTTGTTGAGCATAAAATCATTGATCGATCGAGGAGAACTTCACGTTTCCAGAAGCTCATAATAAATAAAAATTGCTTAAAATAAAACAAATACAGCAGTCTATAGTTTTTACATCAACCTGTAAGTGACAAGAATGTCCCGAGCCTTGATCTCATACCACTCTCAGTAGACCTTTTGAGGAGCCATTTTCATACTGTGGTAAAGTCTATTTCCAGACAGAACATGTCAAGGCAGGCCTGTGTTCAGCTCTGAACTCCCCTTTGCTACTTCAAAGCGCCAGCAGCAGCCCGGCTTCGTTTGATGTAAAGTTCACGCAGACAGAAACTTTCAAGTCTAACACACGGGGGAATCTCTAAAGGTCCCTGCCCCACCCTTTGTAAGCTGTCCAGACGGAAGCCTGTTTAAGCCGTCCTGTTTTGAGGGTCGTTTACATGACATCGTATTCAACTGATCATGGATCAAACTGCCCTTTCGGATGTTCCTTTAGACGACACAGAAGACCACAGAAGTGTACGTTTCGGTTTGTAATCAAATTGTCTATGAAAACCTAGGACATGTACTATAAAACACCAAAAACGTTTTATATTGCTGCTGTTGTTGCGTGATTGTATCTTAAGTTGAAACCGTACCGCCACCTCACCTGTGTAATGCCTCTTTTACACCGCATTGGGATGATTTTCATTTGATATGAGCTGGTAGTCCCAACATTTTTAGTATCTGGTCAACCCGGCTTCCAAATCACAGTGTTCACAGAAATAACTTCAATGTAAATTAACCACTGAAACCCAGACATTGCTTTTAATCTGTGGTTCTACAGAATTATTTTATTATATAAACTCTGGAAGGAGGCCGCACGGGGGCTGAGTGGTTAGCACATTGGCCACACAGTCAGGAGATCTGGAAGACCTGGGTTCAAAATCTCCGTTGGGTATCTCTGTGTGGAGTTTGCATGTTCTCCCCGTGCGTGCGTGGATTTCTTCGGGTACTCCGGTTTCCTCCCACATTCCAAAAACATGCATGTTAGGTTAATTGGCGACTCTAAAAAAATTGTCCATAGGTATGAATGTGAGTGTGAATGTTTGTTTGTCTATATGTGCCCTGCGATTGACTGGCGACCAGTCCAGGGTGTACCCCGTCTCTCGCCCGAAGTCTGCTGGGATAGGCTCCAGCATTTCCGCGACCCTAATGAGAATAAGCGGTACAGAAAATGAATGAAAACTCTGGAAGCAGGCGTGGACAAAAATGGCGCCTAGAAAAAACTGAAAATAATGTGACCATAGGCACATGTTCACTGAAGGTATGTCCTCTAAGTAGCATCACAAGTATTTACAAACTGGTAATTAGTCAGTCGGCCTATTTAAAGGGTGACAAGTAGTCACTGAGCTGTTTGGTGTCATGATGTGCACCACACTAAACATTGACCAGAAAAAGCCAAGGAGAGAGTTGCATCAGGAGATTAGAAAGTAATTTATACACATAGTAAAGGTAAAGGCCATAAGATCACCTCCAAGCAGCTTAATGTTCCTGTGCCTTCAGCTGCACATATTATTCAGAAATGTAAGATCCATGGGGCTGTTTCCAACCTCCCTGGATGTATCTGCAGAAGGAAAAATGTACAAAAACTCGATGGGATGGGTCATACCAATGGTAACAAAACAGCCCAGAACATCTAAAGACATTATAAGTGAACTGCAAAGTCAAGGTACATCAGTGTCAGATCGCACCATCAAAGTGAATTTCAAGGCAGACGACCAAGGAGGACCCCGCTATTAAAAGCAAACCATAAAAAAGTCAGACTGGAATTTGCCAAACTGCATGTTGACGAGCCACAATGCTGCTGGGCAAATGTCCAATAGACAGATGAGACAAAACCGGAACTTTTTGGCAAGTCACATGCATTCTATGTTATCAGATGCAAAAATGAAGCAAACTGGTACCAAGAAAAGAAGAACACTGTCCACAGGCTCTGTTATGGTCTGGGGCTGCTTTGCTGCATCTGGCACAGGATGTCTTGAATTTGTGCAAGGCAAGATGAAATCTCAAGACTATCAAGGCATTCTAGTGAGAAATGTGCTTCCCGTTGTCAGTCGCAGGTCATGAGTCTTGCAGTTCAATAATGACCTCAAACAAAAGAATGGACTATTCTGAAGTGGCTGTCTATGAGTCCTGATCTAAATCTTGTTGAACATCCATGGAAGGAGCTGAAACATGCCATGTGGAAAATAGCATCTTTCAAACCTGAGACAAATACAGCAGTTTGCCCGTAAAGAGTGTGTCAAAAGCCCTGCTGAAATCTCATTGATAGTTACAGAAATTGTTTGACTGCAGTGATTGGCTCAAATGATTGTGCAACAAAATAATAAGTTAAGGGAACCATCATTTTAGTCCAGGCCTGTTTCATGAGTATATTTTTTTATGATGAACTACAATTAAAATCAATGTCTGATTTTAGTAGAATTTGCATTTAATTATTAAGTTTGTCAGATTCAAGTTATTTCTGTGACCATCGCGGGTTTTTCTTTCACTAACCAAGGAATACCAACAATTTTGTCCACATGTCATAACTGTTCTGTGTAGTCCAGAAGCAGCATGGAGTGGATGAAGCAGCTTCTCATACTGTATGCACTGTAGTTGGCCGATCAAGCTGCAGGTTGTTGCTGTGTAGTGGTATCAAATGCTTCGTGCCACGCTAATGCAGTGTGTTTTATTATGTGAAGTGATTATAACTGTCATTTTTTCTCAATTTCAGAAAGGGCCCCCAACAGTTTTTAAATGTGTCCATAGACCCACGGTGTATTGTGCCATAGAGAGGGTCTTGCGGAATTCTGCAAAGTAGTAAGTCTTTGTCTTAGTGGGAAGGCAAAGACTTCTGAGACATTACAGGTCTGGGTTATGTATGTCCCACAGACTTATTGCCTGTAGGCCCCCCAACCAAAAAAAAAATCACCAAATTCTCTTCATGCTAAAGCTACAATTAAGGGAAGCTCCTCGCTTGAATCAAAAGGCAACTCCCATGTCAAACAATGGGACACGAATGAACCACTAAGCTACAGAGCTTAGACACTGAGAAGAAAAATGGAGAAAAAGGGATAAGCAAAAGCTCATTTTTATGAGCCTGAGGGAGAGACAATCAACAGGAAGGGGAAATGGGCTAATTTGAAATGAAAGTTTATTGTCAATGTCTCCCAAAGTGAAATGAAAAACATTACAGTTTCACATCTTATAATGGTGAGCTAAGGAAACATTGCAATATGCCTTAGTTTTCGCTTCGGTTTTTGTACGATTCATTTCAGTTACATTTTTCATCGGCTTTTGTACACTATAACAAACTAATCTGTTTGCCGTGTACCGTATGAAACTGCGGCATCAAGTCCCCAAACAAAGCACCATTGTCATTTTTAAGGACAACAGTGCCACTGTTAAATAACCCGCCATGGGGTCCAATAAAGTTGTGAATGCCAGTAATTTCATAAAGCATTCCACTCCTGATGAAAACTTTAAGACCAGCGGAAAAATTGCGAGAATTTACGCTTTGCACTTTTGGATCTTAAGGAGTTTCTAAATAGAGTTTCAGTAGCTTTCTCTTGTTGAATGGTCTTGGATTGTTAAGCTGTAGAAGCAAGGCCTCATGCCGCATGCCATTTTCGCTGAGGTTGGACACAGTAAGACAGTCATTTTAAACTTCTTAAAAGATCTCAAGGGTTCTGGAACAAAAAGTCAAGTGGCAGACAAAATAATGTCACCTGACCCAGGACATCCCATTGGCTGTCCAGACACGGGACGATCCTCGGCCCAAACTAAGGTTGTTACTGGTGCCGTGTGCAGTCTAATCCCCATCAGGCGGCACTTTTGAAAGAAGAAGAAGAAAAAAATATGTCTTCAAATATTGTCCTTCAAAGTTTGGCATGTGAATGAAAGCATCAAACATGGGACATTAAGAGGTAGAAGAAAGTTTTACTCTCCGAATACAAAAAAATTTAACCTTTGGTTTTGGTGGCTTCCAATGTTACTGACATGACCAGCAGGTCCCGCATAAGATGTTTTTCACACGCTACAATGAAGGGGGTGCCATCATGATTTGGGGTATTTTTTCCTTCAATGGAACAATGACGCTTCAAGTTGTGCTGGGGCCTCAAACAGCAGATTGCTATGTGGAGATGTTGCCTGGGGCATCCTTCATGACGGAAGGTCCTCGTCTGTGTGGTAATGACTGGCTTTTTCAACATGACATCACTGCAGTTCACAATGCTCGCCTGACAAAGAACTTCTTCAAGAAGAATAACATAACTCTTTTGGACCATCCCGCATGGCATTGGTGATTTTTACATTGCAATGACTGCTATCAGCTCATTGCACTTCATTTTCAGTATCTGTTTTTGTATGTTTTGCAAGTGCCGTTTTGCATCATCCCTGAGACAACATCATCTCTGGGGGTGACTATGTAGTGCTCCCACAAAATGAAACTGTCAAATCATGTGCATCGTCAGAATGAGACTCATGTCATAAAACGATACAGCTACAATGGATATTTTTGGCACATTATTGGTCTCACATTTTCCTAAATATCAATGACGTATATTAGTCACATTCCGTGGGAAAAGTGGTCAATACTGGATGTATAGAAACAAGCAGAGGTGGGAGTAAGTCACTCATGTACAAGTCACAAGTAAGCACCAAGTTGTTACCTTCAAGTTACAAGCAAGTCCGAGTCAATCTTTATGAGAACCAAGCAAGTCAAGTCAAGTCTAGTCACTGCTTTTCGTCTGCAAGTCGTGTCAAGTCATACACGTTTTAATTAGGCCACTTTTACAGATTCAGTGTTACAAACTTTTAGACTTAAAAAAAACTAACATATTTGACAAACAACTTGTGGGGTCAAACAAAGCTGAGTAAAAAAAAAAAAAAGAAATAATAAATAATACAATTAGTTGTCCTGATAATTTAAGACTTTGAGATCAAAAGTGGTAATTTTATGTGTGGCTGAGTGGGTAGCACATTGGCCTCACAGTCAGGAGGTTCAGAGTTTGACTCTCCGTTGGGCCTCTCTGTGTGGAGTTTGCATGTTCTCTCCGTGCGTGCGTGGGTTTTCTCCGGGTACTCCGGTTTCCTCCCACATTCCAAAAACATGCATGTTAGGTTCATTGGCGACTCTAAAAAAATAGTCCATAGGTATGAATGTGAGTGTGATCGTTTGTTTGTCTATAAGTGCCCTGCGATTAACTGGCGACCAGTCCAAGGTGTACTCGCCCAAAGTCAACTGGGATAGGCTCCAGCATACTCGCGACCCAAATGAAAAAGGGCGGGATAGAAAATGAATGAATGAAAAGATTGTACGTGTCCTTGTGTCAAACGTGTCTGAGGGAAAGCGTAGTTCTTCAGTAGTGAGGGGAACTTCCCTCTGGCTTCAGACAAGCTTTTATTGATCCACCTTATTCTGAGCCCCCATTTGCTCAGTGACACACTTGTTGAATGATAGAGGTGTGATGACACTTGAAGATTTCAATATGAAATTTAATTTACATGTAAGCAAAAAAAGAGTTGCATAAAATTTTGAAGGCCAATCCCCAAAATATTTTATCCACAGCACTTATTGTTTTTCAGAATCCTACCAACAGAACTCCTGAACTTCCCAGCATGTTAATCAATGGGTTGGATGTTACTGGCAGCAGACTAGGCACATGTAAAATTAGAAAACTCCCTACTGATGCTTCATTTCCTTATATTTTCAACCCGAACTCAATTTCACAATTATCTTCAAAGCCTCAAAACGAAAAAAACTGAACATTTTACCTAAAACTTCCCATCCCTCCTAAGGCTAAGGAAATTCATTACAAAATCCTCTCTGGAATCTACCCTTGCAAAGAATTTCTTAGACGCAGGTTTTCTTTTGAGGATAATGTTTGTTGCTTCTGCGATGGGGATATTGAATGAACTGAACATGTTTTAGGATTGTATATATTGTAAGGCCCTCTGGGAAGATGTTCATGTCTGGATTTCCTCCAAAATCCCAAACCTAAGGAAAGGTTACCCAAAGGATATCCTTTTTGGAATGCAAGAGAGAAAAAAAATATTAAAATGTTCTGAATGTATTTATAATTTTAGTTTGTTTTTTTTAATCCACAAATGTCAATTCTTGAAAAGTAATCCTACCTTCCCCACCTTTCACAAAGAACTCCTGCATTTTTTTTCCTCCCTTAAATTCATAGACAAAAAACAAGCATTGGACTTACTTCACACAGGCAAGGCCTCGAAAATCACAGTATGCCCCTGGCTTTTTTAGTTTATTGAGTTATATTACGCTTATATTTTTTGCCTTTTTATTTTTTATTTGTTCTTTTTTTATTTTTCGTCTCCTTTTATGTAATTTTCTTCTTATCTGTTATCATGTAGCCTGGTCTGGCCTTAATCCTTGACTGTTTTCTCACAGTCTTTGCCAATGTTGTGTATTTGTCTGTTCTAAAAAAAAAAGGTATATAAAAAAATAATATGTATGTATATGTATTTTTGTACATTTCGGGGGATGAAGTAAAACACGCTTCCAACGTTGTATGGTAATACTGCCAACTGAAAATCCTGGACGGCTACTTGAGTACAACAACACAACTTCATACTTCATCGGTAACTGAGGCTCTCCAACAGGAAGAGGGTGAATAAAAACGACTTTTCTTTTATGTTTGAGTTTCACTTCCGAGTCACGGGCACTGTTTGGAAACGAGAAATATAAACAAACATCACAAAATCTTTCTGCGTCTTCTTTGCGGCTTATCCATGTTCTGTTCTGCCCGATTGCGCCAAAGTCAGCGCACGCGTAAAATAAAGCCGCCCCGAGCCGACTTGTTAAAATACAATTTTTGAAAAGTACATCAAAGCGTTAAACCAAAAACAAGTCATTTCAAGTCAATTAGCTCAAGTCAAGAACATCAAGTCACAGTCGAGTCTTTTTGGAACATTTGTCAAGCAAGTCACAGGTCCTAGAAATTGCGACTCGAGTCAAGTCATGTGACTCGAGTCTCCCCTCTCTGGAAATAATCAATATTGTGTACAAAAATCCTTCCAGAATGACAGGCTTGCCCTTCAAGTGGGCCTTCAGAGATTTTTATAGTAGTCGATCATACAACTGATCTTTTCACAGCCATATTTCCTACCTGTTAGGCTTTCTTATGTTGGCATTTTGATCCTCGAGAGAACATTCATTCATTCATTCATTTTCTGTACCGCTTATCCTCATTAGGGTCACGGGGATGCTGGAGCCTATCCCAGCTGGCTTTGGGCGAGAGGCGGGGTACACCCTGGACTGGTCGCCAGTCAATCGCAGGGCACATATAGACAAACAACCAGTCACACTCACATTCATACCTATGGACAATTTAGAGTCACCAATTAACCTAACATGCATGTTTTTGGAATGTGGGAGGAAACCGGAGTACCCGGAGAAAACCCACACACGCACGGGGAGAACATGCAAACTCCACACAGAGATGCCCAACGGAGATTCGAACCCAGGTCTTCCAGATCTCCTGACTATGTGGCCAATGTGCTAACCACTCAGCCACCGTGCGGCCGAGAGAACATTCAGCAAACATAATTATCAGTCAGTGGTACGGCATTGATGAAATCAAGCATACAAATGCGGTCAATGTGTGTTTTTACTTTGTAAACGGTGTTTCCCAAGAGTATGCCATGAACCTGAGAGTTAGAGCTGCCCTAAATCAACCTCTTTTGTTTCGGCCTTTATGCTGTGTGGCTAACAAGGGCCCCTGAAAGCAACCCTCATTCTTAACCTCTCGCTCCTGCCCTCATCTTTCTCATGCGACGCTGGTTCTGTATGTGGGAGGTCAAGCCTAAACACACAAACACTGAATACGTGTCATGCCTGCTGTTGTTCCCTCACTCGGCCAATTATGTAACTCTTTGGCTCGCCACCGACCCAGCCGGGGTGGCGTTTACATTCACGGATCCTGAGGCTCAATCAGCCCCAGCTGCAACACAACAGCTGCCCTGCGTTTTACTTGCATTATATTTACAAAAGTCACTGTGCAAACTGACAGTGTGTGCTCGCAGTCTGCTCCGAACACCGTCAACACCGTCCGTCAGGAAAGCGATGAGGTGAGAGTGACAAAGCCGTGTTGACCTTACACTGACACTGCAACCTGTACTCTTCTTTTCCCCTGAGATCCGCATATTTCCCTGCTTTGTCAGGGCTTTCTAATGAAGATACTTATCTTTCTCCCATCAAGATCCCAGTCGGGCTTTTCTTTTGTTTGGCTCAAAAACGAGTGGCCACCGGGGGAAAGGCTTCCTGGGCTTTATCTCCACTCCAGGATATTCTCAGCCCTGCCTTGTGATACTGTATCAAAACACACATTAGACAGCTGCACTCCACCCTATTCCTCACCCAAACACTGCTGATGCCACTACCGTTGCACATCTCAATTCGCACCTCCATCCTCCATTAATGGATATTTCCTAGTAGTGTTGGTAGACACATTTCAAACAGCTCCAACCAGCTCACAAACAAACTGTTGTGCTGGGAGGACGGGTGGAGTACAAACCTGTGAGGTGACAGACTGATGTCACCGCTCCCCAAGCAATTGCCCTTTGGCTCTCTGTGACCATTGTTCACTTCTGTTCCCAGGCACAGACATCTGGTGACAATGGACGGCGGGAAAGCGGGGAAAAAAAAGCCCGCAACATGCAAAAATGTACACATGCACACAAATACTTTGGCTGACACTATCCGTGATTACACAAATACACTTCATTTCACAGAAATACATAAACACACTTTGTAAGAGAATTTAGCCAACATGTTGTTGTAGCAGGCTGCACGGTGGCTGAGTGGTTAGCACATTGGCCACACAGTCAGGAGATCTGGAAGACCTGCGTTCAAATCTCCATTGGGCATCTCTGTGTGGAGTTTGCATGTTCTCCCCGTGCGTGCGTGGGTTTTCTGCGGGTACTTCGGTTTCCTCCCACATTCCAAAAACATGCATGTTAGGTTAATTGGCGACTCTAAATTGTCCGTAGGTATGAAGGTGAGTGTGAATGTTTGTTTGTCTATAAGTGCCCTGCGATTGACTGGCAAACAGTCCCAAAGTCAGCTGGGATAGGCTCCAACATCCCCGTGACCCTAATGAGGATAAGCGGTATAGAAAATGAATGAATGAATGTTGTCGTAGCGTTGCTATATCGACTAATTAGAACTTTGAGTAGTCGAGTGTAGATGTCCACCAAGACTAAATTACAGTGGAACTCAATTATATCGACACCCCTTGGACTGCCAGCTGACGGTGACATAGGCAGTGGTAGAAAAGCACTTGGAGAGCACAGACCTCCGCCAAGCGCCTTAGCACCCCCAATGTTGTGACTCACACCATAATAATAATCCTGCATGTTTTTATATATATATATATATACTGTAAGTGGGTGTTGAATGTAGTAGAAGCTTAATACGGTCACACTTTAGTTTTGAAGCTTATGGTATTTTGCAGTGAACAGGAAGTCATGTTCTACTGTTGTGTAACTAGACAGTAGTCTATTTTAAAAAATCAGGGGTTACAAACCTTCAGATTAGTTCTGCTCAGCCTACCTTTACCAAGCCCGCCTAGGTTCTTGCAAACTAGAATTTTTATTCATTTGTTCATTTTCTGTCTTGCTTGTTCTCATTAGGATCACGGGTGAGCTAGAACCTATTCCAACTGATTTGGGGCAAGAGTCGGGGTGTACCCTGTACTGTTTGCCCGTCAATTTCAGAGCATATATAGACAATGTTTTTCGTGCACATTCATACTTTTGGACATACCGTAAGTTCTGGGGCATACTAATTCTAGTGAGAAAAAAAGATTTGTGCATATATAAGGCACCCCGGACTAGAAATCGCACATGTCCTAGTGCTAAAACGGGTTTGTTGTGGCACCCATGAGTTGGTGAGGAAGAGATAGCTCTTTATTTGGCAGGAAACAATCATGAGCTAAAAGGTCATTTCACTCCCAGGAGGTCATTTCAATACAATAGTCACGGTGTCATAAATGAAAGAACCCTAAAATGATCACACAGCAACTTAACACGCAACAGGTAGGTAAGATATATAGAAGACAATAGAAGCATTCTCAGCAAAGCCAAGCAATGCATTATGGGAAGCAGTTGAGATAGTTACAACTCTAAACTTGCACTGGTACTTGTCTTGTATATTTCTTACCTACCTTTTGTTCTTTCTTGGATGACACCGTGAGTCAGACTGTTATGTTGAGTAATGACCGCAATTTCCGATGGCTTGATTAGCTCATTATGAGTTCCATTATAGCTCATGATTGGTACCTGCCAAATAAAGAGCCATCTTTTCCGGGCCGACTCATCATTAGTTGTAGTTCTGATATATGAAATGTTACCAGATAAGAACATTGCCATGAATTCAAATTTTAATTAAAAAAGTAGCAGATTACACACCAGAAATTATGGATATTTTCTACAAATAAAGGTTTTTCGACGAAAAGCTGCTTTACTATGGCAAAAATAACTGCATTGCATGAAAACAATAGTGAACATAGCACTGAACATAGAACATTTAGACGGGTAGGCAGTGAGCAGAAACATTCAAATTCTTTCTCTGCTGTCAAGTAAGACAGAGTGTGAATATTATTTCTTCTGGTCCCACTAGCCTGTCATTTATCTGCACAGGCCCCAGACAGCGTCTCAGCGGCACCTCTCTCCTCTAAAACTGTAAAAACAAGCCCGACACCTCATGCACCCCTTGTATGATGTGGGGTACTGCCACATTAGCAAATGGCCTTGGGGCTGTGTGTCTCCTCTGCAAATTAGAGAGATGGAGCAGATGAAGACCAGAGAAGGAGGGAGTGCGTGGGATGCAGCGAGGGAGAAAAAGAGTGCAGGTTGAAAGGACTAATGACCGGTATGGGGGGGGCAGCAGTAATAGGGGTCATTTAGAGGAACTTTAGTGATGAACAGAAAAGATAAGAAAAGGGACATGAACTCATCATTGCTGCTTGTTCATCATGATCATAAGCTGACAGGGCCTCAACTTGCTTCATCAGTGGGGTCAGGAAAGGTGTCGTGCGGCCGGTAGAGTGTAAACTTTCAACCCATCATATAACTATTTGCCATAGTGAGGATGACGAGGATGTGGTGGGGAGGGAAAAGCAAAACAAGGAAAAATATTCAGAAGAAGCTGTGAAGATATATTCTTCCAGTTGTCCCTGCACCAACTCCTAGTAGGGTTGGACGTATCAATTGTATCAATACCAAGAACAGTATTAGTATCAAATCCAAATTTTTCATTTCACTTTTATGCTTATTTTCACAAACATCTGTGTTTTTGTTTTGTTCATATTGTTAATACGATTACTGTGTATTTATACACAATACATTAACTGCGGAGCTGCACGGTGGCTGAATGGGTAGCATGTTGGCCTCACAGTCAGGAGTTTCTGGGTTCGAATTTCCGTTGGGCATCTCTGTATGGAGTTTGCACGGTCTCCGCGTGCGTGTGTTTTCTTCGGGTACTCCAGTTTCCTCCCACATTCCAAAAAACCATGCATGTTAGGTCAAACATGGACTTTTTTAAATTTTCCATTAAAGTGTGAATGTGACTGGTTGTATGTCTTTGTTTGTCTATACGTGCCCTGCGATTGACTGGCGACCAGTCCTGGATGTACCCCGCCCCCCGCCCAAAATCAGCTGGGATAGGCTCCAGCATACCCGTGAGGATAAGCGGTATAGGAATTGAATGAATGAATGACATTATTTGCGGTTAGTTGGTTCCAGACCTGACCGTAATATGTGAATTCTTGTGAGATATGATGCCCTATTTATAAATGGAATATTTTCATAGCATAGAAAACCTTCCTTCAACACATGAAATAATAGCCCTACGGTCATCTTTACAATCATTAGACATATTACCCAATATAGCAGACCAGTGCAGATTGCTTTATGATGGCAAAGGAAGCTCTGTTTCCCCTAAAATGTCAAAAAAAAACGTAGTGAAATTTGTTCTGCTGTTTCATTGACTAAATATGGACTACAATACCTTCATCTTTGTTTCAGAATCAGCCACTTATCACAGGTAACAGACACCACTTCCTTCTCATTCATCCCCGCAGCGCCACGGTGCTACAGTTGGACGGTGAGCGTCTACTGACTTTGATGGGGAAGCATACAGTGGGTTGTTCCACGGTTGTTCCAGTCATTGGATAAATGCTGGGCTTAGTCTGGCCCATTGGAGGCTCCTTGTCTCGGGGGTTGTACGGGGCAGTGGGGTGGCTCGGACGCTCGGCTTCTGCATGATTGTCTGTCTGAGATGAAATCCTTTTTTAATTGACAGTGAATTGAGCAATTTGATTTATTATTCTGAACGGATCCGGAGACTCTAGCGATCCCTAGCTACTTTGTCTTTGTTGAAACCACTAGAAAGGGAGGCTAGAACTTTGAATATTTGTATTTCAGTGCATTTAGCCATGTTTAATATGCTGTATTCCCAGAAGAAGGGGAAGCTATTGTGGCTGCAAACTAGGTTAATGACCCATACTGTGTCCCAGTACATTTGTTCATATGCAAAACTATACAAACAACACCAAAACAGCAACTCTAGTAAGACTTTTGAATACTTAATCTATGACTAATCCTCTGCTTACATATCCTGCAATTCTCTTGCTGTCTTCTTTATTTCCTTGCCTGCCTAAAAAAACAAGTTTCAAGAGTGCATTTACCTTGGTGGTATTTTTGTATTTTGGATTTGGAAAGGACTTCCAAGATTGTAATTGCAAGTCAAATCCTCTCTTTTTCTAGCTTCTATGGCTCCATTTCTACTCTTTGTTTGACCATTTACTTCGTCCTGTCCAACGCCTGTACCTTCCTTTGCCTGGAGTCTGTCTGCAAATCTTTTTCCTCCCCCTCTGGTCCCCTCTGTGGGTTTTTTGTCTGTGGGAGGGGGTAGTCTGGCAGAGGTTGCTGACAGCAAGTGGAGCAGGAACCTTTCTTTGCGTCCTTGCTGATTTAATTATTTGCATTATTGGGATACTTCCACCATGGCAATCCCATTAGGATAAGACGGGGCCCAGCAGGAGAAGGCGCGCTGCCTGTGTGTTGGTTTTGTGTGTGTGTGTGTGTGTGTGTGTGTACAGCTTCATGTACCCAGATGGTCAGGGGTCCACATTCCAAATGTCTCAGTTTGGCCTGTTCAACTGTATTACATCCTGTTCCAAAAACGTTTTAAAATGTCTTGCCTCTCCTGATCAAAAAGTTAAGACCAGTTTAATCATTGAAGATAAGATTTTACATTTTGCAATGTTGGATCTTAAGGAGGTTCTGTCCGCATGTTTTGATTTGGCAAAAGTTTTACGTCGGATAGGTTCCAAGGTTCCAAGTAAAGCTTCAAAATACAAAAAGTGAGACAAAAAAACACAGAGTAAGCAATTTATTGGAAACAAGCATTAAAGTGAGCTAGGCTGTTCATCGTCTGATAAAAAGTTTATGACCACCATCTTTAAAAGCCAAAGTTTTTGCAGAAATGTGGATTGAATGTCATTTTCTTTTCTATCAACTTTTGTTCAAAAAATGTTTTCAAATATCTTAGTCCTATTTATTTTTGTTTTTTTGCATGTTTTACATTTGTGGTCTTTTGCACTTGCAACCTATACTTCTCCATACTTTGCTGTAAAAAGTATGATCACCTTCTGGTGCGTTTAGAAACATAATCCCCCAGCTTGGCAGTGAAATTCATATATAAAAAGTAGCCTTAACAGACGTAACTAATTTATTGAATTATTTATGTTAATTATTTGGTGTAATTATCGCACACGCATCACGGCAAGCCACACCTCTCTTTTACGTCAGCAAACAATGGCACTTTTTGCGGCTCCCCATTGAGTCACACAGAGCTGACACACTTTTCTAACTTTATTCTGAGCTGAACACATCAATAGAAGTGTAATTCCATATCTCACAACACGGTTCTATTCTGGTCAGCCTCGGAACAACACTCCCTGATTTTCATCAGACTACTGCATGATGCATTCAGTGACACTACAAACATCGCAACAACATCTTTCTTATGTGTGGTCAAAATAAACAAACAAGAAAGGTGTACATTCTTATCACTTACTTTGTAACTTTTACTGTTACGCGGTGTCTTTGAATGCAATCCCTCATTGGTCGTAATGTGATTCAAATTCTGTTACCATTAAAGAAACTAGTGTTGAGTAAATAATTTTTCAAACTGCTGTCTATTACCTTTGTTTAAAATTTCAATTCATTAGGAGCTGTTAAAACAGACAAATATATTGTAACCCTTCCTTTCTTTTAGTAAAATACAGTAAAAATGTGCATACTTCAAACATAGTTGCAAATTGTGATTAATCATAATTAAATAATTTGAAAAGTATGATTAATCTGGGGGCCGCACGGTGGCTGAGTGGTTAGCACATTGGCCACACAGTCAGGAGATCTGGAAGACCTGGGTTCAAATCTACGTTGGGCATCTCTGTGCGGAGTTTGCATGTTCTCCCCGTGCGTGTGTGGGTTTTCTCCGGGTACTCCGGTTTCCTCCCACATTCCAAAAACATGCATGTTAGGTTAATTGGCGACTCTAAATTGTCCATCGGTATGAATGTAAGTGTGAATGTTTGTTTGTCTATATGTGCCCTGCGATTGACTGGCGACCAGTCCAGGGTGTACCCCGCCTCTCGCCCAAAGTCTGCTGGGATAGGCTCCAGCATCCCCGTGACCCTAATGAGGATAAGCGGTATAGAAAATGAATGAATGATGATGATTAATCTGATTACAATTTTTATCTATTTGAATGACAGCTCTAATAAATACCATTATAAAATAAAGAAACCATACAAAAACTATGGAAATGAGGTTGCTTTTTAATGATTTTTTTTTTTGAGTGACTGTGAACTTTCCCAATAACTTTCAGTAGAAAAAACTCCTCAGTTTTGACCAAAAATGCATTCACGGTTTACTTAGTAGTGAGTGTGGAGTCAGAGTCAGACCACTTCTAGGAAGGAAGCGGCACCCTGCAGATGACAAGTTATTCTCATGTATATTCTGACTAATGTAATAAGTCAAAAACATATGAAGTTGCTCCCACAATCCCGCTCCTGCCACACAGGTGTTAAAATTACGCCTCTGCGATTTTGGTTCCATTATTTTTGCGACATCATGTAATTAGCAGCATAAATCGACCCGAGAGGTCTTATCAGAAAGGCAATTGTGGTTGTGCAAGGCCTTTAGTCACTCCTTAGCAGTTGTATGATTCACTGACAGACAGTGCAGGAGTCGAGCCATTACCTTGATGCTGTAAGAGGTTGTGGTGACGGCAGTCAGGCTGGAGCCATCTCAATTCAAGTCTGGTAAAGTGCAGACCTGCACCAAGATTGGCGGCCTCGCATGTCAGCCTCTCGGTCAGGTTCGAATCTCTGTTGGAACATCTCTCTGTGTGGAGTTTGCATGTTCTCCCTGTGCATGGGTTTTCTCTGGGTACTCCGGCTTCTCAAAAACATCCATGTTAGGTTAACTGGAGACTCTAAATTGTCCATAGTTACAAATATACCATTCACACAATGGTTGGTGTCCTGTTATTGACTGGTCCAAGCTGGACCACAGAACACAAGCAGGCGGGTCCATTATGCACTGATATGGAAGCCACGCCAAATATTTGAAGATTTCCAAAAAAGCATTACTTTGCCTTGTAATTAATTACATTCATAAAAGAGTAATTCTGCAAGCATTTGAATTCTGTAGTACCAAAATGATGGAGCAACGTATTTGGGTCTGTCTTACGAAGGATAGCACGTTAGGAATAGACAAAGTCCCGCTCCATCACGATGTTTTTGGATGGTTGTTTTAAATGATTTTGTTTATTTTTAAGGGAGAAAACTAATCCAAACCTTCGTGTTCATGTGTGAAAAAGTGATTGCCCCCTAAACCTAATAACTAGCCCAGCCACCCTTATAAGCAAAACTGTAATGAAGCATTTGCGATAACTTGCAATGAGTCTCTTACAGCGCTGTGGGGGAGTTTTGGCCCAATCACTCAAAATTGTTGTAATTCTGCCGCATTGGAGGGTTTTCCAGCATGAACTACTTTTTATGTTTCAGCTTGAGGCGACAAACAGATGGCCCGACATTCTCTTTCAGGATTCAGGGAAGAATTCATGGTTCCATCTATCACAGCACGTCGTCTGGCTGCTGAATCAGCATAACAGCTGCAGACCATCACACTACCACCACCACCATATTTTACTGTTGGTATGATGTTCCTTTTCTGTAATTTGGCGTTAAAATGTAATGGGACAGACACTTTCAAAAAAAAAAATGTTTCCCCAAAAGTCTCAGGGATCATCATGATGTCTTCTGGCAAAAATTGAGATGAGCCTTAATTTTGTTTTTGTTCAGCAGTGGTTTTTGTTTTAGAACTCTGCCATGCAGGTTGTTTTTGCCCAATGTCTTTCTTATGGTGTAGTTATAAACAGCCACCTTAACCGAGGCAAGTGAGATCTGCAGTTCTTTGGATGTTGTTGTGGGTTCTTTTGTGACCCCCTGGGATGAGTCGTTGCTTTGAAGGTTCACCACTTGGAAGGTTCATTGGGGGATGTTTAGGGGTCAATCATGTTTGTAACCAGGGCCATGGCGGTTTGGATTTTTTTCTCCCTTAATAATAAAAAGTTGCATTTAAAACCTGCATTGTGTGTTCAGTTGTGTTGTCATTGACTAATACTATATTATATTTGTTTGATAATCTGAAACATTAAAGTGTGACAAACATGCAAAGAAATAAGAAATCACAGTACTGGATAACCTTTCTGGATAACAAGGAAATACGTGTGTGGTAATTACACCATAATTCTCAGCCCACCATCAACACACTGCCGTGTCCTGCTCTGATGTTAGACTTCGCAACGGGCTATCTGGTTCATGATGTTCTAGTTCAGCTGTTTGATGGATAAAAGGCTTTTCCAAGCTGTTCCCACAAAGTTGTAAACAAAGAATTCAGATTCACTGGGCTCTATCTAACCCAACCCCTGAACTCGTGATTAAATATTTGACTGAAGGAAATTCCTTAGTCTGTGAGGGAGATGGTGGATTTATGGTTAACGAACCATCTTAAAAGTCTTGTGCTCTGCACTGAGCGACAGCCTAAACACTCAATTTGGCCCTCCTTTTGGGGAATGTTTATGCATGTGCACATGCTATCAGATAGGCACATGCATACAAACATACCAGTCCCAGTCACATACTAGACAGCCACCCAACCCTGTAATGACAGTCTGCTCCCTGCCCCCTCAACTCATGACTGCAGCTGCTAAATCCTTATAAGTCTAATGCTTCTACGTTTCTGTCAGCAAAAAAACCCGCCCTCCCACTGCGCACGCTGCCATGCAAGGTGCCTGGGTCACGCAAGTTATGATGGGAGGAAATGGATTGGATCGACAGTCTTTGCTGATCTTCCAAACTGATGAGTCGGAAAGAACACATATATAGGACAAAGAGGAAACTGGGAAGAAAAATGCTGCGCCATAACATTGCACTGCAACACGCTGTTTGTCATCCCCGTAGTGATCACCATGATTGAGATCAGGTGTCATCACACATGCACTTGTGAGGCAACCTCTATGCCTTCTGTCCTGTAGCCTAAAATAAACCATGAACAGATGTAAGATCATTGTTTTAGGATCATTTTTCATTTGTTTCCACTTCACTTGGGAATTTAACCAAACAATCTGAGACACAAAAATGTACCATTGTCCAGCTCCACAAATAATTTTAGACAATTTTGCACCATTCAGCTGGTTGGTATGGGTTTTGATGTTTCAAAAATGTGACAGAGGATCACCATCAACATTGCAGCAACAGTAAGCAGGCTTCATTCTTTCTCCGTTTTTGAAGCATAAACCAAATGTATGATTAGCAGATGATAATGTCAGTAATTAGCTTGGCATTGGAAGAGGGTAGCAGGGACTGGGAGTTAATATTAGGCTTGCTTTCATCACGTGGGTGGAAGCTGAAACACATTATATTGCAAAAAAACCCCAAAACAAGTCTTTAGATTCTGACGCTTGCAGACAACCATTTACAAAGAAATACAAAAAAATACAATTATATCACTCTTAAAAAGTGCAATTGTGAAAATGATGAAAGCAGGACTCTTTCCCGCTTGAAAGTCTGCTCTGAACCATCATCCTAATCCCCTTTTTCTATTGCACCACTCTTACATTAGCAAAACGTCCCAATGGAAACTATTTCTAGTACCTGGTCAAACTGGTTTCAAAATACAGTTTTTATCATACAGGTGTGGCAGAATGGGGAGGTATAGCTTTTAACAGCCCGCGTCCTGCTAGAAAATCTAGGCAGCGGTTACAGCACCGGAATCGAACAGTTCCACCCCAGGAATTTGACCTGGAACAGAATCATGCACAATGATACTTTGATCGCAGCAACGAGTGGGAACAAAATGCAGCGGCAGCGCCGATGCTAGGTAGGGCAAAACAGCAGCGTCACTTTGAGCTGCAATACAGCTCCTGAAAGAGGGAGAAGCTCGACTAGAGCTACACGGGTTGCCCACGAAGTCTTAGCGGGAGGCGCCGGTCTGCATGTTAGTGCTTGACTGTCCGTGCTGCCGTGAGGCGAAGGCAAACACGGAAATGTAATGCCAGCGGTCGGGCAGAAGCATGAGGTCAAAGGACAAACGTCCAAAAGTATGGCACTTTTAAAAGACTCGTCGGGCACGCAATGACCAATGAGAGCTCAGCCCTCATGAAAGGCCCGCCTCCTACTGCGTAATGCCACACAGGTAAGCCACTGATGGTAGCTCAGGGTAGAGCAAATTCTTTAATGTAACATTACCATACACAATGAGGAAAAAACAAACTTACTGAACCATTAATTATTATCATACTCCAAACTCACCAGTTTGCTGCAACAGCCACATTCTGAGACGTACAGTAAATACAGTAAATCCCTGCTGCTCATGGCGGTTACGTTTGCCGAGTAATTGATGCGGCCCATATAAATGTTTTTTTCAGCCCCTCCGACGACGTTGATGTTTTCTTCCGATTTAGGATGAACATTGCCAATAAAGACGGCGGTAGTGACGGAATTATTACATTAGATTCAGCCTCAGAAACCTCCCTGTCTGTCTTCAATGGCTGTTTTTCCCTCGCAACACTATCATCTACGTTTTAGCTGTAAATATGCCTCACGCTAGGGGTGTCGTGAGATGCGCGATTCATGAAATGAGCTGAGTGTCACGATCGCGTCGTCGCGGCGTGGTGGAACGACCCCAAGGATGCAGAGAGCTGGACGTCCGGCAGGTAAGTAAGAGGAATCTTTAATAAAGATGCTGCGAAGCAGCGGCAGGAACATCGGAGCGACACGTCACATGGAAAAAAAACCCCGCAATGACAATGAGTTGACAACTAAGGGTGCACACGCCTGAACTTAAATAGCAAGGCACTTCACGAGACACAGGTGCGCGTAATTAACAAATGGACAACAAACAGGGAAAAAACATGAAGCGAAGGAAAAACCAACAACAAAGGCATACAAACCCAAACACCAAACTGTCACGCCTACAACACACACAGATCGTGACACTGAGATTGGGTCTACGACAATGAGAACTTTACTTTACTTTACTGCCTGCACCCACCGAGACAAGGAGACCGTATCGCGACAAAGTTCACGACTGTATGATGACAAAAGCACTCACTCCAATCATGCCATTGTTCTACGGAGCAACGCGTCAAGGTGCTAAAACCAGTGCACAAAGTAAGCCTTCTTCCTGCCTGTTTGGAGGCAAGAGATGAGAAAAACGAGCACGCACATGGAAATATTCATTCATTCATTCATTTTCTATGCCGCTTATCTTTATTAGGGTCACGGGTATGCTGGAGCCTATCCCAGCTGGCTTTGGGCGAGAGGCGAGGTACACCCTGGACTGGTTGCCAGTTAATGGTTAGGCACATATAAACAAACAAACATTCACACTCACATTCATACCGATGGACAATTTAGAGTCGCCAATTAACCTAACATGGAAATATGTTTATGCCAAATAATTTTCATTTATTTATTTAACCATGTATTATTGTCCCAGGCACAGTGCCCAAGAGACACTTGGTGGAATCTTGTGACATGAGATTTTGTGACACCCCTTCCTCACACATTTATTAAATGCATGCAAATTAGGAAATGTTTAGGTGCTCACCATTAATGAAGAATAATTTCAGATGGAATCAGAGTCACAGCCTTTAGCCTGGTCGTCAGACCAGTGCTTAGGCCTTGATAAGGTGTTTCCTCTGTTGCAATATCGGTACGGACTTACAATCATATGGTAAATGGTAAATGCCACTTTTAACCTGTAAATGCCACCTGTGACCAATTCTGTAACAGTTGTGTAAGCCCGCCTGTAAACTGGGACTAAAAGAAGGGAACATTTAACCCCAGTCATGGCCTCCTTACACTGGCTACTTGCTACTTACAATAAGTTTAAAATGAATTTTTTTTTACTTTTAAATCTGACTTTCTGCCTGTTTATGTCCCTGCTAAACAGTGAGGTCCAGCTCATAGTTGCTTTTAACTGCTCCAAGATTTAATATTACATCTCAGGGCGGAAGGGCCTCTTCTGTTGCTGTCTTTGGAATGGCCAAAAACACTGGGTCATAATAAATCTTTATTGAAATCTTATATTTATAGACAGGCTTTTAACCTAGTTTAACCTGGTCCTTTTTTTTTTTACTGTTTTATTGTGTCATTATTGTTAGTTTTTATAGTGGTTTTTAATTGTACTTTTTATTATTGGCTATGTCAGTGTAATTTTGTGTTCTATTTGCTGCTGTACATTAAATAGAACTCGCTTATTTATTATTGGGGATATTTAGAAACTTTTACAGACCTCTGGTGAATTAAATTTGTTCAATGGTGAATGAGACAATATGTTTTTAGGGGTAAAAAGCATTTAAATAACTTTTTGAACAAAAATCAGCACATTTGGGGGAGTGCACTGTACAGGAGACACTCACTCTGCTTTGTTGTTGTTGTTCATCTGACTCATATTGACTTATGCACTCAATTTGTAGTAGTGTTTCACATTTTCTAAATTTGCTTTTGTAGCTTTGTTTTCTAATGTTTGCATTTTTAACTTCCAAAAGGCTGTCGTCAAGCAAAAGAACAGCTTTTATTCATTTTTGGTGAAAACTGTGCAGTATAAATAGCCAGTGCCAGCTGCTGGTCATTCATGGAGGAGATACTCATTTTGTTCCAGGACTACATCATAAAAGTGTTTATATGTAAAGTCCACCCTGTTGTTTTTAACATTTAACAAAGACAAAGTCACTGGGGATCGGTAAAGTTTCCGGATCAGTTCACAACAATGGAATGAAAAAGGTTTAGATGTACTTCAAGATTGCTGATTCGCTCATTCCACTGTCAATCAGAAATGGACTCTGCCTCAGACAGACCATCCAATCATTCAGAGGATGAGCGTCCGTGCCACCAGCCCACTGTCCTGCAGAACCCCAGGGATTTATCCCAGCATTTATCCAATGACCATCCAGTTTGGTGCATTGGATCAACCCACTCTGTGCTTCCCCATCCAAGCGTCCGACCGTGGCGCTGCGGGGATGAATGATGAAGTCGTGTCACTTGCCTGTGATAAGTAGCTGATGAATATTTAGTCAATGAAATGTATTTCACCAGTTTTTATGGAAATTTTAGGGGAAGTTGAGCTTCTTTTGCACTCTTAAGGCAATCTTAGAGCAAATCTTCATGGCCATACCAATGTCAACCCTCCCGTTTTCTCAGTTAACACTTTGCCCTTCTTCTAATAGTTTGCTCTTCTAGTTTTTTCCTGTATTTTCACTTTCATTAGTGATGCAATACATCAATAGACAATTTAGCCCAGTAATTGATGAATGGATGTAGCTTGGCTTTTTTTTCTAAATCTTCAACAAACTGTGATGCCCATGCTTGCCATTAAGAAAGATATTTATGCAATTCCAACTGCATTTGTAAGATATTTTTTATCACATGCTCATTTTGTTTAAAGAGTTAGACGACAGTGGGCGAACGGGCTTTTATTTTGAAGGCCGGAAGCATGTTCACTGTGTTGAGAATGTCAAATGATGTTTGTTTAATGTCTAAGACGAGCTGGGCGGAAGAAAAAGCGTGCTTCTCACCTTTTTTCAGTCAGAAAGTCGTCGTTGCTCCTTACATTAAAGCAGTAAAACACAACGTGGTGAAAATATTCACATCCAGCTCGAGTCACACACACACATCCTCCCTAGCATGCTAAACTAACCTAACCCTGCTAGCTTCCATTCACGCTCCATCAGAGGAGGTTCCACCGACTTTCGCTGGTATTTAACATGTTTGGTTTGGGAGGGGGTGGTTTATTGTTTGTAATGAGATTCTGCCGCGATTGAGCTGTCCACCGGGGATATAATTTTCCACATGAACATTTTTTCTCCTCACAATGACAGCATTTAATTTGCATTATGTGAACTTCTGCCAAATACTGCATTTAATAGTAAATTACGTTTTTATTTCCCTGCTACCCTCTTTTTATTGGCCAATTCAGGCCCCGTCAGGCCTTCAAAATAATAGCACACCAGTGGTTTGCTGTCAGAAGGACAACATTTCTTATTATTTTCAAATGCAAATGTAAGCTAACCTCTTCATGTGTCATCCACTTTTATGTTTTTCTCCTGGCAAACATTCTGTCGGCACAAAATAGCTACTTGACGGCTTGTTGACACAATGACCCCGCTGACCAAGTGTCCGTAAATGACATCTTGTGATTGAAACTGGGTTGACAATGTAAACTTAACGTGCCTAGGAAAACTGCTTTACCCTCCATTCTCCCATTGACCTTTAGTGGAAGCAGGATGACCTTGGTGGGTAAGTGGGTCTAGGATGGGCCTCAAGCGAGATGGAGGCCCAGCCAAACAATGGGGCGGAGGGGGCAAAGGGAGAGAGTGGCAGAGAGGGTCCTCAAACCTCAACAGCTGAAAATTAGGTCTTCCATTCACTGAACAACCACCCACAGACAATGGGGCTGGAGTGATAACACGGTTATCGTACTACAGTACAAAAAAGCCAGAAGGAGCCAAGTCTGGTTTATAGGTTGCATCCCCATTGGGCATCTGTGTTCCATCCAATGCAAAGACTATTTTCTATTCAGCTCATACTTTTAAGGGCCTTGAATGGTCATTTGATTTGTATTGTTCTCGTCCCTCCTGGTCATGAACTCTGTTCAGCGATATTTTACTCCCAGGGAGGTTTTAAACATTGCAATGGGCCTTTAACATTCAATTTCCATGGCTGACTACATGTCAGATGTCACTTCGGGCCCCTGTTTATTTTCTTTTACTCAGCGCCACTGTCAATGACACTTCTTTTAGAGGATGGTACTCTATTTGTGTTTGATATTTGAATACTCAGACATAAATACACTATTTTAGTGAAAGTGACTTTGGGGAAAAGGTAGTAGACTGCAGAGTTATTCAAGCGTGCTCCTTCAAAGGGGGTGTCTGGTCACCCAATCCCCTCCCCTTTCTAAAAAAAAAATAAAAGTCTGGGCAGACACAATGAGCTATGTGAACAATTTCAGCAAGTCACTCGGCAACTCCCAAGCAAACACAACCGCTCATTGTGTGATGGAAGAGAAAAAAGATGAGGGGACATTGATATTTCATACATATGAGGGAATGAACGAGGAGACAGTAGGGGCCCACAGCCAAACACTTCTTTCTTTCTCTTTCTTTCTCCTCCATTTTGCAAAATATCACCAACTCTGTGTGTGTATGCAGGGGCAGCAAATAAATAGGGTGCGCTTTCCAGCCCTCCCTCCTTAGACAAAGGCCGCAGATGGCTGGCCCTCCTTGGCTTTGGGGCGGGGTGGTGCAAAGCAGACGCCTGCAACGGTGCGTTGTGCCCTCCCATGGAGTTCATTTCAGCTCCCAAAAGAAAGAGCCGACAGACAGGGGGGCTATGCTTATAACAAGAAAGGCTTATAGCTGATGGCTCCCCCATTCCAAAAGCCTAATGCCCCCTCAACACTGGCCCATGACCCTTGCTCCTCACCAGGTCACATGCACAGTTACAAAGGTGGAAGGAATGCTTGAGGGGGTAAGGGAGCCAGGGAGATGCTCCAACGTGCCGGTAGATGTTAAGTTTAAGTAAATGTAGTGGATCTCTATTTCCATACTTGCAATAGTTGTGATCAGTATAACCTCAAGTATATCAATTCAACCACACAAACATGTATAAAGTGAGTGGAATGCAGTTGATAATAAATATCACACAGCAGCATTACACAGTGTGCAGTGTTTTAAAAGACCTTGACAACGTTACAGACTGTACTGGAGAGAAACCCATTAGGTTACACTGACCTAGCACGAGCAAACTGTTCTGCCATGCCATGCCAAGTACTGTTTTATTTTTTACATTTGTAGGGCACTCATGGGAATACTTGGATCAACTAAATGGTGTATTAAATAAAAATGCATTTTTATTTTATTTATCCATCCATTTTCTATGTTGCTTACCCTCATTAAGGTCACGGGTATGCAGGAACCTATCCCAGCTGACTTTGGGTTGGAGGCAGGGTACACCCTGGACTGGTCACCAGTCAATTAAGAGTCTGCAATTTATTAACCTAACATGTTTTTGGAATGTGGGAGGACACTGGAGTATGTGGAGAAAAGCCACGCACGCACGGGGAGAACATGCAAACTCTACAATGAGATGCCCAACCGAGATTTGAACCCTGGTCTTCCAAGTCTCCTGACTGTAACATTCTAACCACTCGACCACCGGCCCTTGTTTAATTAACATATGATGAAATACGAACAATAATGTTTGTATTTACTTTAGAAAACTCCATTCCATTCCATTCCATTCCATTTTCTTCCGCTTATCCGGGTCCGGGTCGCGGGGGCAGCAGTTTCAGTAGGGAAGTCCAGACTTCCGGGTCTCCGGCGACCTCTTCCAGCTCCACCGGGAGGACACCAAGGCGTTCCCAGGCCACCTGTGAGACATAGTCCCTCCAGCGTGTCCAGGTCTTCCCGGGGGCCTTCTCCCGGCTGGGTATGCCCGAAACACCTCACCAGGGAGGCCCCCGGGAGGCATCCGGACTAGATGCCCGAGCCACCTCAACTGGCTCCTTTCGATGTGAAAGCGCAGCGGCTCTACTCTTAGATGCTCCCGGATGGCCGAGCTCCTCACCCTATCTCTTAGGGTGAGTCCAGCCACCCTACGAAGGAAACTCATTTCCGCCGCTTGTATCCGCGATCTCATTCTTTCGGTCATGACCCATAACTCATGACCATAGGTGAGGGTGGGAACGTAGATCGATCGGTAAACAGAGAGCTTTGCCTTCCGGCTCAGCTCTCTCTTCACCACGACGGTCCGGTACAGCGACCGCATTACTGCAGATGCTGCACCGATCCGTCTGTCGATCTCACGCTCCAACCTTCCCTCACTCGTGAACAAGAACCCGAGATACTTGAACTCCTCCACCTGAGGCAAGACCTCACTCCCAACCCGGAGGGTACAGTCCACCCGTTTCCGACTGAGAACCATGGCCTCGGATTTGGAGGTGCTGAGTCTCATCCCAGAAGCTTCACACTCAGCTGCAAACCGCTCCAGTAAACGCTGAAGGTCACAGCCTGATGAGGCCATAAGGACCACATCGTCTGCAAATAGCAGAGACGAGATCCTAAGGTCACCAAGCTGGACTCCCTCAACACCTTGACTGCGCCTAGAAATTCTGTCCATGAAGATTATGAACAGAATCGGTGACAAAGGGCAGCCTTGGCGGAGGCCAACGTTCACCGGAAACAAGCTCGACTTACTGCTGGCAATGCGAACCAGGCTCCTGCTTCGATTGTACAAGGACCGAATGGCACGTAGAAGCGGACCATCAATCCCGTACTCCCGGAGCACCCCCCACAGGACACCACGAGGGACACGGTCGAATGCCTTTTCCAGGTCTACAAAGCACATGTAGACTGGTTGGGCAAACTCCCACATACCCTCGAGTACCCTTGCAAGGGTGTAGAGCTGGTCCAGTGTTCCGCGACCGGGACGAAAACCACATTGCAGCTCCTCTAACCGAGGTTCGACTAACGGTCGTACCCTTCTCTCCAGCACCCTGGAGTAGACTTTCCCAGGAAGGCTGAGGAGTGTGATCCCCCTATAGTTGGAACACACCCTCCGGTCACCCTTTTTAAAAATGGGGACCACCACCCCGGTCTGCCAGTCCAGAGGTACTGTTCCTGACTTCCATGCAATGTTGTAGAGGCGTGTCAACCAACACAGTCCTCCAACATCCAGAGCCTTGAGAAATTCTGAGCGGAACTCGTCTACCCCCGGAGCCTTGCCACTGGGGAGTGATTTGACTACCCCAATTACCTCAGCCACGGTGATAGAACTGTCCACGTACGTATCCTCAGACTCTGCTTCCTCTATGGAAGGCATGTCAGTGGGATTGAGAAGGGCCTCGAAGTATTCCTTCCACCGACCAACTATATCCACAGTCGTGGTCAGCAAGCCCCCGTCCGCACTGTAAACAGTGTGAACTGGGGGCTGCTTCCCCTTTCTGAGGTGTCGGACGGTTTGCCAGAACCTCTTCGAGGCCGACCGAAAGTCGTGCTCCATAGCCTCACCGAACTCCTCCCACACCCGAGTTTTTGCCTCGACCACCGCCGAAGCCGCGTGCCGCTTGGCCTGCCGGTACCTGTCAGCTGCTTCGGGAGTCCCGCAAGCCATCCATGCTCGATAGGACTCCTTTTTCAGCTTGACGGCAGCCCTAACCCCCGGTGTCCACCATCGGGTTCGGGGCTTGCCACCACGACTGGCACCGACCACCTTGCGGCCGCAACCACAACTGGCTGCCTCAGCAATAGAGGCACGGAATACGGCCCATTCGGACTCAATATCCCGGTCCTCCCTCGAAATGCAGGCGAAGCTCTGCCGGAGATGAGAGTTGAAGACTCGACGAACGGGAGATTCTGCCAGACGTTCCCAGCACACCCTCACTACGCGTTTGGGTCTGCCAGGTCTGTCCGGCATCCTTCCCCGCCATCTAATCCAACTCATCACCAGGTGGTGGTCAGTTGACAGCTCAGCCCCTCTCTTCACCCGCGTGTCCAGAACATACGGACGCAGGTCTGATGATACGACCACAAAGTCGATCATAGACCTGCGACCTAGGGTGTCCTGGTGCCAAGTGCACTTATGGGCATCCTTATGTTCGAACATGGTGTTCGTTATGGACAAACTGTAGTTCGCACAGAAGTCCAGCAACAACACACCGCACGGGTTCAGGTCAGGGAGGCCGTTCCTCCCAACCACGCCCCTCCAAGTCACACTGTCATTGCCCACATGGGCGTTGAAGTCTCCCAGTAGAACTATGGAGTCACCAGCTGGGGTGCTCTCCAGCACCCCTCTGATAGACTCCAAGAAGGCTGGGTACTCTGAACTGCCGTTCGGCGCATAGGCACAAACCACAGTCAGGACCCTTTCCCCAGCCCTAAGGCGTAGGGAAAAAACCCTCTCGTTCACTGGGGATGACTCCAACACAGAGGCACCAAGCCGGGGGGATAATAATAAGCCCACACCAGCTCGCCGCATCTCCCCTGCGGCAACTCCAGAGAAGAACAAGGTCCAGCCCCTCTCAAGGAATTTGGTTCCAGAACCCAAACTGTGGGTTGAGGTGAGTCTGACTATATCTAGTTGGAATGTCTCCGCCTCTTCCACAAGCTCGGGCTCCTTCCCCACCAGAGAAGTGACATTCCATGAATCAAGAACCAGATTTTGCCGCCGAAGACCAGGTCACCCTGACACCCGCCCTCGACCACTGTCCAAATCACAAAGCACCGGACCCTTATGCTTGCCCCTGCAGGTGGTGGGTCTGCGGGGGGGAGTTCCCGTGTGGCTTCTTCGGGCTAGGCCCGGCCAGGCCCCACGGGTGAAGGCCCGGCCATCAGGCGCTCGCGTGTGAGCCCCTCCCCCAGGCCTGGCTCCAGGGTGAGGCCCCGGTATCCCAAGTCCGGGCGAGGTGCGGTCACTCCTCTTGCTTTTCTTCATTAGGGTCTTCTGAATCACTCTTAGTCTGGCCCGTCACCTAGAACCTGTTTGCCTTGGGAGATCCTACCAGGGGCATAAAGCCCCCGACAACATAGCTCCTAGGATCATTCGGGCACTCAAACCCCTCCACCACGATAAGGTGGTGATTCACGGAGGGGACTTTAGAAAACTGAACTGATCATATATAAATAAGCATGCACCATAATAATAAATCATTATTGAATTACAATTCATTACAACATTGTCACTATTACATTAGCCTTTATTTTTGCCATGGAGAAATCCGTTCTTCTGCCTCATAATGACTCAAATTTATACAATTATGGATATTGCTTACTTGACTTTTTTTTCCAATTGCAAAACCACTAAACACACACACAATTTTCTCAGTGGCATAAATAAATTTTTCAAATCATTCACTCTTTTTAAAAGACATTTCACAGTGTGACACCTTTGTGCTGCAAATTTGGTACACCGGCAGCAAAATGTGAACACAACTCCAACACAGCTGCTATCGCAGACCAGTTGGGTATGGAATCACAGGAGGGCCAAAATGAAAAAGACATACATGTGGAAATGTAAAATAAATCAATATTAAAATATATACAAATGTAGTCATATTCTTTTTCCATTTTGTCATTGCTTTTTCTGTTTCGTCTGTTCCATTTGCTTTTATGTCGTTGCATTTACTTGATAGCTCAAGCTGGGGAGTAAAAGCAAAGCCAAAACAATGATCATGATACTGCCAGGGTGACTAGTCTATCCTTTTAGCCGCCTCTCTCAGCAGCTTCGATATGGACTCCGTCGTGTAAGACGTTCAAAGTATGTGCATGGTGGCGTGATAGTGACGTTACTTTCTGTCCGTCACAGAGCTACATTTAAACATAGCTACTACATAGCCCCAGCAAGCAGGAATCATGTGATTAGATATGGACTAGTCACCCTCGCAGAATGACGGCTGTGGGCGTGTCATTGTTTTGCTTTTGCTTTTACCCGCCAGCTTCAGCCATCAATAAATGCAATGACAAAAAGCTAATGGAAAAGACAACGACAATACAGAAAGAGCAACGACAAAATTGAAAAAGAATGACTGCATTCGTTTTTTTTTTAGTATTATTGAATGTCTGTTGTCTATATTACCACATGTATTTCCTTTTAATTTTGGCACTCCTGTGATTCCATACTTACTGCAAGATAAATGTTATTAAAAAGTGTACATTAGACAGGAACAAGACAAGGAGGAAGAGGCAGAGGAAGCCCAAAAACAATCATGTTGCACGCTTTGTGCTTGTTCATGGCATGACACTGAGTCCAACCCAATGTGAGCAGATTTTCTGCAGCCACTGTTTTCACTGTTTTTCTTCTGGCTTCCTGGCATGCCCTGCGGTACTTGTTTTGTATAAGCGGCACAATGTATGCGTTTGAGTTCACGTAGTTTTTTGTTATTGTCCATAATAGTAGCTATTGCCCTATCTGTTTACTCTTTTTGGGTTCACATAGTGATTGTAGTTACTGTTCTGTCTAACGACCCCTCCCCCCCTTGTTCATGTCATTGTGTGGCAAGCTCTTTGTGCAAGTTCAATATTGACTATTGCTTGTCCAATTAAATAGCCTCTCCCTTTAATCAAGCTGAAGTACCTTTCACCACCACTTGTTGGAGTCTAGTTTGCACAATGTACAGTATAATAAATGTGTGGGTTGCACTAAAAACACTAAACGTTGTCAAGTAGGGCCCCACCAAATATGGTCTGTTGGACATGAGTTTGAGACCCTTGCTGTGTAACATTGGACATACCACAAGTAATGTAAGTTTTATGACGATATTATTTTTAGTGGCTGTACACCAGCATTTCCTCTTTTGACCAAATGAGAGTGGAAGGACTTGTTTCCTTAACAAACACCCGCCCTCATTGCTTTTCATGTGCTTTTCATGTCACGGCGGGGGATTGTGGTGAGCCCGGGATGCTGAGACAGGAGCTTAAAAAAACCAAACCAAAAAAATGGAAAGGCTGCACAAACAGGTGCAAAGAGGCAAAACACTAACAAAAAGTGACAGTGCATAAAAAAGGAAGCACTGGGGGGGAAAAATATACCAAAATAGACAACAACACAACGACAATGAACCAGCAAAAAACAAAGAACACACACTCTCCTGAAGAAGCCAGCTAATTACGCAGAGCGTGACATTTCAGGTCATTCAATTATTTTTGTTATGACAGCGTTCAGTGTAGCAAAATGCATTTGCCATAAACATTTCCTGTTTACCCTGGAGGCTGTGTCCTACAGTATTTTATGTTGTGTCAAATGAATGCTTTGTATGACAAGCTTTTTACTGGTGGTGGAAATTGCTCGGTTGTGAACACAGGATAAGCAATGTGGTGTAATGTGGTAATACTTGGGCTTTGGTAGAAAAGTCAGAGAATTTGGAATGTACTTTTGAATTTTCATATTTATGTGTGTTGTGAAATGTGTAGGGACAGAGAAAAACTAAAAAGTACAGTATGGCTCAGATTTTAGTACACATTACCGTTTTTCAAGTAGACGTTACTTTTGATTAGGGCACAAAAGTAGCGCGCATGTGCAAGTCGGTTTATATTACAAAGCGACATTTCAGTGATATAAGCGGCCTTCTGCATGGCGTCCCACGCTGGATAGCTTGCCTTTGTTTGGACGGTTGTGCTGAGATAACACAGTCATAGTGTTTCCACGTGTGCGATTAGCGGCGAGCCCATTCCTACCGCGTTTAGGCAACGCCGCAACATGTCAACATGCCTCGTCTACTTTCCCTAAGCGCACTTTGATTAAGGCCAGCATTCGATGACGGATAATCTGCAGGTGATTATGGCAGAAAGGCAAGATGAGAGGAGGCCCGGTCATAATTCCTATGTAATACACAAGCAGCCCTCCGTCCCGTTGACCCAATAACCCATATCCTGTCTTGTCAAAGCGGGAGCCTATACAGTATTGTGATATTGAAAAGGCTTACAATGGCTTATCTGGAGGGACCTCAGGCACAGTGAGGCGCTTGTCAGCCCACTTCAGATTCACAGTGTTTTGACCACAGTGTGTGCATTATAATAGGCAGTAGAGATGTACATAGGCACTTTGGCAGATGTCCTCCCCACTGTACACAAAGCATATAGGGTGTTGTGTGTGTGTGTGGTAATAAATGGAGAAGGAAAGCAAGGGAGGACAATAGAGCTGTTTGCATATGTCAGGGTATGCATAATAAAGCCGGTCAGTGTGTAGATGTGTTGCATTTTCTACAATATATTATACTCCTATGTGCACCCACAGGCACTTGTGTTTGTCTGAATGTGTGTGTGTGTGCGCGCATGAGGGTGTAATGCGCAGGAAAAGTACAAGGTGAAGTGTTTTATGGCAGTAGGTCTAATAGCTTATAGTGTGTAAAGTAAAACCAATATTGTACCTGCTGAGAGGGAGAGCATTTTTACTTCACAGTGAATTTTGTAGAATGAGTGCATATGTGATACAAAATAAAATAATTTAAAAAATACATAGTTCAACTACAGAGTTTTCAATCAAAAGTGGTATTTGCATCGCTTGTTTGTGTGCATGTGTGTGTGTGTGTGTGTGTGTGTAAAAGGGATAAAGGAGAGATTGTTTTCATCAAAACATTGCATGTGATTAGAAACAGACAAGCACATGAGAGAGTGTTGTGTGTGTGCGTGTGTATGCGTGTGTGTGTGTGTGTGTGTGTGCGCGCCCTAGTGGTACAATGTGTTGTGTAGCACTATCGTGGGGTGACGAAGCCCTCGTTAGTATGTGGTGAATGGAGGTCAGTGTGACTCCTGACTGGGAGGCACGGCAGAGGGAGGGACGACGTGACAAATGGGGGGATGAATCGACAGCTATTTTGTGTACCACGCCTTCTCTAACCTTCCTCATTTTCACTTGTCACAACCTTTTAAGTCTGTCATTTACTAGATAATAATATTTATTAATGACGCATTCTCTGAACCTGCAGTGACCTTGAGAGGGTTTTCTATTCTGTGTATACTTTTAAATAGTTTGTCGTAGGTGAAATGGAAATTCCATGGTTGTAATTGTTAATTTATTGAAGTATAGCGATGATACAATTATTCTTGCATAACGTTTGGTCTTTGCGTGATTGATTATTTCATTATTGTGTTATTATTTTCATAGCTTCATGTGTTTTCTGGGCTACACTGTAATTCTTAATACTTGGATGAAAATCCTTTGCAGTGACTGACCACCTGAGCTTCCTTAAGTTTTGCGCTTGGAGATGTTTACTGCAACTTGGTACATGTTTGAGGGTAGTGTCTCCTCTCTTTTGTCGGCAGTGGGTGGAAAAACAAACTGAAGCTTTTGCTTTCAAAAAGTCTTGAGACATTATCCATCACTTTAGTAGCTCATGTCAGGATGTGAGCACGCCACAATCCATCTTCTTACTGTAGTTATACATGCCCATGTCAACACCATGTGAACATCTAATACAGAGCCCGTGACCGAGTAAGCTGTGCTTGCTTTTTCAGGTTTGGCCAAATTGTGCTTGGCATTTTTCTTAAATACACTTGTGTGGGGGCTGCATGGTGGATGAGTGGGTAGCACATTGGCCTCACAGTCAGCAGGTTTAGGGTCAAATCCCATTTGGGCATTGCTGTGTGGAGTTTGCATGTTCTCCGCGTGCGTGTGTGGGTTTTCCTCCCACAGTTCAAAAGCATGCATGTTAGGTTAATTGGTGCCTCTAAATTGTCCGTGAGTGTGAATGTTTGTTTGTCTGTATGTGCCCTGCGATTGACTGGCGACCAGTCCAGGGTGTACCCCGCCTCTCGGCCAAAGCCAGCTGGGATACAGCATAGCCGCGACCCTAAGGAGGATAAGTGGTATAGAAAATGAATGAATGAATGAACACTTGTGTGGATGGATGTTTTTTCTATCAGTGGAGAGGGGGAAAGCCATCCACCTTTTATGCCGCTTATCCTCACTAGGGTCGTGGCAGTATGCTGGAGCCAATCCCAGCAGACTTCAGGGGAGAGGCGGGGTACACTCTGGACTGATCAGTCCAATCAACAGACAATCAACAATTCACATTCATACCTATGGACAATTTGGAGTCGCTAATGAATCTAACATGAATCCATCCATTTTCTATGCTGCTTACGCTCATTAGGGTCGTGGGCGTATCACAGGGCAGACAAACAACCATTTACGCTCACACTCTCCTACACTTCTTCTTTCTCTCCATTTCTCACCTTGGCCGATCAGTGGTCACTGCCCTGCCGAATCCCCATGCAGTTGTTGCGGCACCCCCAAATCTCTGCCAACAGAAGAGGCAAACAGTACTGGATGGAAGAAACAGACGTACGTGTCCCCCATTCCTCCTACCCGACCCCCACAGTTATTGTGGTTGTTGTTACCCCCCTCCAAATCTCTGCTGGCAGCCTGTAAGAAAGATAAAGCTGGGAAAAAGTGAAGTTGGGAGCGATGAGGCATCCTCTCAGCAGAGGAATGGTTCTCAGGGTGGCAGGAAATTACCCACTTCTGTAATCCTTTTTTAATATCAGGTTTTGGGACAACAGCAGTGGGGGGATGATGAGTGAGAGTGGAAAGAGAAGAAAAAGAATCCAGTGACACAAAAGAGAGATCCCGGTCAGACAAAACACCCTGGCGGCTCCCGGGGGTGTGATATTGTGTCTGTGTGTACATAACACACATCTCAAGGGGTGAATATGAATAACATTATGTGACTCATGCGGTGTGTTCCATTAACAGGAGAACACACTTTTCAAACTTTTCTTCATGTCAAAAGTTCCTTTCTAGGATTTAGCTGCAACATTGCTGTAAATTGCAAAGGTATTTGCACAAATACTGCAACGTTGTAAAAAAAGTGTGTTGTATTGTACAGTTTGATGTATAATACACAAGGGTGGGCCAAAAGTAGGCTTACAATTAAATAAATTACATTTATTAGACATTTAATTACATACATTATACTTACATATTTGACATTTAATATTTAATCTCTCAAGTGCTCAAATAGAAGTAAATAAATGTCTAATAATTGTAAAATGTGATAACTGTAACCCTATTTTTGGCCCACCCTGTATGTACGCATGCAATAACACTGCATCCCTCCATGCTTGACATGTGATGTTGTAGGCTTTGGGTCATGATCTGTTTCCTTCCTTCTCCATACTTTGCTCTTTCCCGCATTTTGATGCAAGTCAACCTTGATTTCCTGTTATGCAAAGAGGATTTATGCATTTTTGGTTCCACAAAAATGGGTTTTCTGGCAAAGCCTAATCTGACTTTCTGGTGATGTTGTAAATACACATCCGTATTCACATCTGAGATTTTGAAAGTGAAAGTCGTGATTTTACAAGAACATATTCGGAATGTTACAAGAAAAAAAGTCATATTATTACATTTGACCAAAGCCAAAGGTCACATAAGACCTCTGTCTTTATAGCTGTCCTAAAATGATCAGATGTTTTGAGAATAAAGTTTTACATTTACGTCATTCAAATCATACATTTGAGAATAAAAGTCATAACTCCATGTTACAGCCATTGCCTGAGACAGCTTTGAAAAGATTAAAGTAGCATAAATAGTCCATCCATCCATTTTCTATACCGCTTATCCTCATTAGGGTCGCGTGTATGCTGGAGCCTATCCCAGCTGACTTTGGGGGGGAGGTGGGGTACACCCTAGACTGGTCGCCAGTCAATCACAGGGCGGACATACAAACATTTACACTCACATTCACACTCTAATGGACAATTTAGAGTCTCCAATTACCCTAACATGCATGTTTTTTGAATGTGGGAGGAAACTTGAGTAACCAGAGAAAACCCACATGGAGAACATGCAAACTTGTCACAGAGATGCCCAACAGAGTTTCGAACCCTGAACCTCCTGACTGTGAGGCCATGGGGGGAATAGGAAGACGATAGAGTCCTCGCGAAGGCCTTGGCCTCACAGTCAGGAGTTTCAGGGTTCGAATCTCCGTTGGGCATCTCTGTGTGGAGTTTGCATGTTCTCCCCGTGTGTGTGTGGGTTTTCTGCGGGTACTCCGGTTTCCTTCCACATTCCAAAAACATGCATGTTAGGTTAATTGGCAACTCTAAATTGTCCGTAGGTTGTTTGTCTTTGTTTGTCTATATGTGCCCTGCGATTGGCTGGCGAGGTCCAGGGTGTACCTCGCCTCTCGCGCAAAGCCAGTTGGGATAGGCTCCAGCATACACGCCACCCTGGTGAGGATAAGCGGCATAGAAAATGGATGGATGGAAGTCGGAGGGGCTGCATATTCAGGAGGGAGATCAGTATTTGACACAAGTCCAAGTCAAGACATCATTGAAAAGGTACGTCCTGTTAACTGCAAACAAGTCTAAACAGTTCATCAGTTGAGTGGGAACACATTAGCGTAATTTCCGTTGTATAAGTGACATACCCTGTACTTCAGAAGTACCATTTAACTACTGTGCCACTCGCAAGTCGGTAAGTCTCTTTCTTTCTTTCGCAGGAGCCAATCACAAGCCATACGGGATCTCACAACGAGCTTGTCAACGAGCTTGCCATCGGAAATCTCAGGAGGTCATTACTCAATATAACAGTCTGCCTGCAGCCATCAGTGGAGCTCATTAGTTCCCGGAGGGATCTCTTGAGCTCCGCTCGAATGCGGTCCCTCTGGTGGCCATTGGCCAATGAACTGCTCTGCTGGGAATAATGCATTATGGGAAGCAGATAAAATAGCTGTTGTTTTTTTTAAATCCTGAACTCAAATTGTTACTTCCACCCATCCATTTTCTATACCGCTTATCCTCATCAGTGTCGTGGGTATGCATGAGCCTATCCCAGCTGACTTTGGGCGAGAGGCGGGGTACACCCTGGACTGGTCGCCACTCAATATCAGGGCAGACATACAACCATTCACACTCACATTCACACTCTAATGGAGAATTTAGAGTCGCCAATTAACCTGACATGCATGTTTTTGGAATGTGGAAGGAAACCGGAGTACCCGGAGAAAACCGACGCATGCATGGCGAGAACATGCAAACTCCCCACAGAGCCGCCCAACACAGATTCGAACCCTGAACCTCCTGACTGTGAGGCCAACATGCTACCCAGTCATCCACCGTGCGGCCCTCAAATGGTTACTTGTTTTGTATATTTCTTAGCTATCTTTTGTGTGTTTAGTGTGTGTTATGATTTTAGCGTTCTTTGTGAGATTACACCGTGAGCCAGACTGTTATATTGAGTAATGACCTACTCATGATTTTTGAAGGGTTGACAACTTGTTGTGAGTTTCCTTGCAGCGCAAGATTCATTCCTGCCAAATATAGAACTACCTCTTCTCGTACGTGCCACAATAAACCCGTTGGATTTTCTTAGTAAATTTAGTGGCTGTGTCTTACACACTGGTATTACAGTATATGGGCAAAGTATTGTGACACTTAGTTATACCTACAAGATGTTTCAGCTTTTTTCTTTAAAGGTAACTCGCAGCAAGTCAATTGCAAGTGATTTGATGTGGTTTTTACGCCGGGTACCCTCACTGACGCTACCCTCCGACTTGTCTGGGCTTGAGACCGGCACTGCACATCTCCAATGGACATCATCAGCTTTGTCCATCCATCCATTTTCTATGCCGCTTATCCTCATCAGGGCCGCAGGGGTATTCTGGAGCCTATTCCAGCTGATTTCGGGTGAGAGGCGGGGAACACCCTGGACTGTCAGTCACAGGGCACATATAGGCAAACAAACATTCAGACTCATATTCATATTTTGAAATATTATTGAGAAACTGATATCGATCAGTACTGTACTGACTGTACTCAAAACTGAAACCAGAGAAATGCAACAAACTGGAGAGCTGTGAAGCATACAAGCGTGTTTGAGAGTCAAATTGCATGTTGAGTACGATAAATTTGGAGATGTTGGCAGGTCGGCACTAACATTAGGGCACTCACACCCGGGGAGTCGGGGGGGCACTATTTGAGAATCATTGTTTGAAGAAGATATGACTGCATCTAGAAAAGACTGTCGTGTTTGTGTACACATGTAATCAACAATACCAGTAGAGTGTGCCAAGACATTAGGAGTTTTATGGATGTCTGAGAGGCAACAAGACCACTCTAGCTCTCCCGAGCCTCAGGTAACCTGACCTACAGGCTGTCTATTTATTGAATTACATTCAAGTACATTTGCAGCTAATCTTAAAAAAAAACAATTCCGGGAAAGTCCGACCAAGTTCAAAGTGGTGGTCAGTTTCTCTTCAGCTCCTCTCAGTCTAGTCTAATCATTTCATCCAGTGGAGTCAGGGCCCAGGGCAATAAAGTGACATTCTATTTGTCCTACATTAGTCCACTATGGTCCAATCCAACCCAGCAGTCTAGCCCATTTTACCCGCAAAACTTTTCTTGCCATCTCATCTCCACAACCTGAATAACTAAACCATAAAGTCAACTTCTTCAGCACACTTCTGTCCCTTGGTGTCTCTTTTGCCGTCCTGCAACTTGTTTTCTAGTGATAAAGAGGTTAAAGGTCAGCAGGTGTGTGGGTAAAGGTGCTATCATGGGACTAAGGATCACAATGACCAACTGTGGGGCAGGGGCTTCAGATTTATGTTGAGAATGCACACCCTCACACCTTAGAGCCATCCTATTGGTAATACAACATTGATTCCTGCAACTGCTTATTGCAGCAAGACATCCAATGTTGCCCAGTGGGATAAAAACATCCAATTTCTGTTTTTTTGCCACTTTAATGGCAATAACACGAGAGAAACATACCAGCTTCAATATTTTTTAACACAACAAGACACTCATAGGACTCATAGACTGGTGGAGAGCAGGCCAAGACACATGAAAATGTCCATTTTTTCATTTTCTGCCCCAAAACAGGGTGTGTGTGTAAAACTGAGACAGGAAAATAACATCAAATTAAAAGCACAAAATGAATACGGACCCAACACCCACCAGTATGAGCCTGGAGGATGTTTTTTTCAGAGAGAAGATTATATAATACGTGGCTGTTTGATGTGTGTGATAACAAACAGTGTTTAACAAACATGCATACACTCACCTAAGGTAATCAAACATTACCTTTATGCTTTCCCACATAGTATCAGCATTTGGGACCAAATATGAAGTGAAAAAAGGGAAAAAATATCTTGTAGTAGTCTATCTGTGTAGCGTGGGAGAAAGTTAGCATATCCACCATGGTGTGTTCAAGGACCGCTGAACGAAGTGGCTTTTGTGGCCACTCGCAACAAAATAAACATGCATAAACTTTGGGATTACTTACTGTATAATCAATTAAAAATTAAATAGTGGCCCATTTTCCAAAATTGATATGCATGTACATACCATTTGATGTACCAATTTACACCCCGGAACCCCCGGGATACAGATGCCCCGGAATACGGAAAATGCGGGATACGAAAATACCATTCAGTTTTTTTTGTTTCGGCTTGCAAAAATTTGTTTTTTTTCGAAATGTTCCTGATTCACTGTATTTTAAGATGCATGCTAAAACATACAATATACAAAAAAAGGCAAAGAAAGCAAAAGGGTGAGTTTAGTGGAATTTTATTCTTCCATTTAACAATACACTCACTGTATTTTGATCCGTCTTCTCCCACAAATCCATCTTCTGCATCTAACTTGAACAGCTGGGCAATTTCGCCTGGGCAAACATGGCGGGTTCCCTGTCATCATTGTCGGACGTCAGTCTCGTTGTTCGTCGGCTGTTCGGCGATGATGCCGGCTTTCGCAAAAGCTCCTTAGCCCGGGCATCCCCAATCCATTCACATATGGTGGCATATCTCTCCCGGCGCACGGCAAAAATGTTGTTCTGCAGCATACCGGAAGTATAACTACTGTGAAGGCCTGGTGGAAGTGTACGTACGCTACGTATGATGTAATGTTCTCTGATTGGTTTATCACTGCCAGTTTATGTATCGTACTGCACTTTGCTGCATATTAAAGGTAAGAAACTTTTCAAATTTTAACTCATTATACATTATATTTCAGGTTTTATTACTATATTACATTTGTTACTCTTTATTTATACAGTAAGGCATGTTCAGAACAGTGTTTTTTTTCCATCGTATGAAGGGTCTTCCGGGTCAGTGGAACCAGTTAGCCCATTTTCATGTTAAATGTTGTTCGGGTTACAAAAAAATTCAGCTTACAAAAATCCTTTTGGAACAAATTAATTTCATATCCCTGGGTTCTATTGTATGTGTTATTAAGTGTATTTTTTATTTTATCATTGTCTTTGAACATTTGCCGTGGCCGGGTTCGGCCTTTCCAATGAACGCGCTACTAGGTTGCAGCTCGACAATATGACAATATGTTTATTTAGTTTTTTGGAGTACTGTAGTCCGTAGTGTATAGAATAAAACAAATGTTCATTGCTTCAGCAACAACTAGCATAGACTTAGTATTTGGCAAGCCTAAGATGCATGTGTTTGACCTATCTGGATAATATTTGTTCCTGCTGTACTTATAAGCTGCCTTCATTTATAAATTTGACTAAAGCGTATCAATATTTAATGATGGGCTACTACCAGACATGGAAGTTAGTCAGTATTTTGCAAGTCATAAATAAGTCTTAAGTTTTTAGTTTCAAGTCATATCTCAAGCCCAAGTCAAGTTTCAAGACAAGACCGGGCAAGTCAATTCTAAAGCTTGAAATTTTCAGCAGAAGTCATGTATGACAAGAGGCGTCACTCTGCATCTGCCTGCGTGCATCGGTGCAACAGTGGAATGAATAGAGTTACACATCCTTGCAGACATTCAGCCTCTTTGTCCCGCGTGAAGACTGGGCTACTAGTGAGTAGATACATGAGAGTGTATGGTCCTACGATTTCCATGAAATTGGCCAATAAATAAAATGCAGAATATTGCGGAAAATTAATAATGTGAATGAAGTGCTGTCATTGCGAGGAGAAGGAACGTTTGTGTGGGGAATTATTTCCCTGACGTACAGCTCAATTGTAGCAGACTCTCGTCCAACCTCTGGTTACATAAACATAGTACCATAGCTTCTCCAAAATAGCCAATAATTCAAGTGACTTCAAGTGACATGATATGCTCTATTTTTGATATCCAATACACTGATACCGTCCAGCGCTTCATTACCAACACGGATATTGGCAGCAGCTCATCCCTCATGTGTTCATGAAAGATACATTTACATGACACATTATATTGTGATGCTACTAGATGCATTTGACAAATAAACACTGTGCAAAATGAGGCAAACTGCATTATGCACGTCATAGAAATAGTGTCATAAATAGTCACGGCCAATAGTTACTATTATAAAGTAATAGACAGTAATAGTTACTCCTGTAAACCTGATTGTGTTGCAGCAGGGCGTGTATAGATTTCAACACATCTTCACCAAATGACATGCATCAACTCTGTGCAACTTGCTCAGCAACTTTACACCATTTCTTGTCAAATGAACGTCACAAATCCTGCAGAAGAGCAGCAGTGCAGTATTCTATTGAGTCCTTGACAAGTGATGAGGAAATAGGAGGGATTGATCCGAGCTGGAGGATGAGATTTCCAATAGGGAAAGGATACAATCTCATTGTACAATGGGAGGACGGGGTGACAGAGTGACCTATATATAACCCATAGCAGGGAGTCAATAGCTCGGACAAATGATTCTGTCGCCCATAGGCAATCTATGCAACTAATTCCTGTGTGCAGTGGCAACATTTGTCACAGGAAGCTCTTGATTGTAAGAGTATAAAGCCTCCTTCCATCTGCTTCCACAGCTTAAGTCAGTGGGAGCTTTGAGGGCACTTCAACTACCCATCAAAAAGGGCTCTCTTTCTTCCTTTTTTGTCCTGTGAGTCTCTTCCATGTGATTATTTATTATTTATGTCATGCATTTCTCTCATAACATGCTCCGTTTGGCTCTTGCGGGACATAATAGCATTGCATCAATTCAAGCTCTATGACAAAAGAGCATAATCTGTCCCTGCCATGATGGCCTACTTGGTTTGTAGTATCTGTGAAGCAAGATTAGTAAGGCATTTTATTTAAAAGGCCTAATTGTCCAACAAGTTTCTAATTTTCCCACCAACTTGAAGCATCATTTAAAACGCCACGGAAGAAACCTAAACAATCGCCTCGGTCGCACGGTGAGTATCGTGTTTGCCTACATTTCCTGTATGTTATGTTTGATAATGTATTCTGTTGTGAAATCGGTTTTATAGCGCGATCGCCGCACGCACAATGTCATTGCTTGCAACAAAGCTGCAGTGTTAGTTGTGTGCACTGTCAGACAATCTTTATTCTAAGACTTGATAAGCGCCACACAAGACTTTGGAGTTTGAAACTCTTTCATTCAGGGGGTCAGCATTAGAGCTGGGCGATGCTATACATCGGCCATCACCAAATGGTGGACCTCGGTTTGGATCCGGACCCAGTCATGGCTTTTTATGAGTCGTGACCACTTACAGTAAATACAATGTAATCATGCTTGCGGACTGATTTCAGTGGCAGTTTGTGGGTGTAATTACTTCAGTTATTGTTCTCACTTTACAAAAAGGTACACAAAAATACAGTTGTTACTGGGAACTAATGAAGAACTAATGACAAAGCCACATCAATTTAAAATAGTTACTGAAGAACTAATTAAGTACTAATGAGTAGTGGTTGGGGTTAGGTAGGTTTGTTCCTCATTAACAACTGCAGTTATTGTGGTGACAGCAAAGACGATGATGTCACTCAACATGAACCAATGAAAACGTTTGTTTACTTGACGGGTGAATGTGAACCATGGCTTGCTGTTGATCGAGAAAAACATTAAAAAGGGAATAGACGGACCAATATATTTTCATTCTTCCAGAATTCAGCGCTAGACTGCCGTGTTAATATAATTTTTGCCTGAGAAAGGGTGCAGTTTTATTTAACTAAAAAAAAGCCTCATGTGTTCATTCAATATTTGTACAGTCAAGTTTTCTTTAAAATGCAATTTAGGTGACAAAAGAATTGTGTTGCAGGGTGATGCAAGGTTTCATTACGTTTGATATTCATAGTTCAGAGGTCACCATTACGGTGCCGTTGGAACCGGGTAGCCTACAGGAGGTGCCCGCAAGCCTGCAAGTTTTTAGTTAATAATGTGACAACTTCTAGAAAAACTGCATTCTGATATACAAAGTGTGTACCAAAATGATATTAGTGTTCTGGTAAAAACAAGCATATTCAGTTTGTTTGGGTTCAAATAATATCTCAAAATAAATGTCACAAAAATTAGTAGTAGAAAAAACATTGGTGACCCCTTAGCTAATTTGTTTGGTGCAAATTAAAGAAAAATAAGGTTCGGACCTTTGCTGTGAAAAGGACCTTAGTCAGTTTTAATATGAGATATCTGCTATACATTTTGGTATCAATAAATAAATATAGTAAATACAGTATATGTAAACGGGCTTTCATCCTTTTTTTTTTTTTTTACAATTTTTCAAGATCATTAATGATTTTGTGTCCTTCACACGCCTTTTTTTATTTGTCACTATCTAAAACACTAAGCAGTTTCTTGTTTTACAGTTAAGATTAACAACGGTTACCTCATTTTTGAGATGTCTCACATAAGTATTAGAACTGTTGTCACAAAATTGGTTTCAGACCCTGACCTTTGATAAGTGGATTTCCACAAAGAAGGATTCAATATTGAAAATGTGAAGCTTTTTGTAGTTAGTCTAGAAAAACATCTAAACACGTTTTTTCCATTATTACTCCCCTTTAGTCATGAAATAACACTGCTGTACCCTTACACCCAATATAGTAGACATACTAATAAAAAAATAAGCCATTTTAGGCAGGGATAAGATAAGGTAGTCTCACATGTGAGCGCTGAATGTGTACTTCCTAGTGGCTAACGGTAAACAATACTACTTTCCTGCCACTGTTTATGATGAAGGTGAGACGCACAATGCTAAACTTTTTTATTACGATGCACAGAACAAATGCAGTGAACATTCACACAGGAGCTGCTGTCAGCTACTCTACACTGCTAACCCTGCCTCACTTCTTAAAAGCTCATCCAATTACAGACACTCCATTACACTTTATATTACGTCTTTTATATGAATGAATTTGTATTTTCCTTCATTTAGCAATTCCTATGCTTGAAAATTCTTAATTTAGGCCATGTATGTGTAAAATGTGCTTAAATAGGCACTTTTTTTCCACTAATAAAATACCATATTCAACCACAAAACAGCGACCATTTATTAACGCATTAATTTTTTTTTTTTAAAAGCGTGATGAACCATGATGTAGTGAGGGACGACAGTAGTTCATATCCAAATGACAAGTGTACCTACAAGTGTTTCTTTCTGAAGTAATCCTCCTGAAGTCTTGCACACTTTCCCAGACTTGACTGCCATGCCATGCCATCCACTCATTGAAGGATTCTTCCGGAATCCTCTGCATCTGAGTTGTGATGGATTTCTTGATGTTGTCCACATCTTCAAAACAGTCTCCTTGATGAGCCCTTGACTTGGGAAAGATAAAAAAAATCTTACGAAGCCTGATGGGATCTCCGTAGGGAGATTGCTTCAGCACAACGATGTTCTTCTCGGCCAGCATCTGTTGAATGCTCATTCCGTGCAGGCGCCTTGTCATGGTGAAGCAGCCACGAGTCACACTGTGAAAAGGCTGATTGATTCTCTGACCCTGCAGCAAAAACTCAAATGCGATCAACATCAACAGTCCTGGAAGTTTTTTGACGCACGTCGTATGTAAAATGTGCCTTCAAACACTACACATTCAGTTGACAAAGGTTTTAACAGTCTGACCCAAAAACATGCAATATTTATTTTTGCCAATGTCTTAGGGTAAAAACTGAATGTCAAATTGAACAATCTGAATATTGATCAGTCTCTGGGAGTGGATTAAGTCCACCCCTGGTGGTTAGCCAGTCAGCCTCACAGACACGAGATCGGGGATTGGAATTCCCACTGGTCTTTTCTCATTTCCTACTGTATTCACGGTACATCCAAGGGATATGTATGCTTCGTTGTATTTCCTGGTTCTCTTCTTCACTTCTTTCATCACTTGTATTCCTTACCTTTGAGTCTTTGGGGTTTTCTTTCAAATCGTTCAAAAACGTGTATCCTCTGTCAGTTCTGTATATTGGTGTACTTCTACCCAACTTCTACCCAACTGAACAGGTTGAGCACTGTCGCCACAGCACTTGTAGATCGTTCAGGCATGCACTTTATGAAAAGGGACCCATGAGGAAACCAGCAAGATGCTGCAAGACACACACAAACACCGCATACAGCCGTTTTCTGGAGTCAGCCTGACTTGGTCTGATTTTAGTCTTTCATATGCTAATCATTGTCAATGGGGGGCCCGGTAGACAATTTGATTTGCTGAAAATGATTTTGATCCAACTTCTATCAGTTTGTGACTAAGTATGGGACAAACAAATAAGCACTGTAAGTATTAGCAAATGGCTCACTGACTTTGCTCCGTTCATAGTCAAACTTAAACGTGCCGGGGGATGGAGTTGCAGGGTCCACCAGTGTTTGGACCAAATAGTGGAGTGAAGAAGGAAGCAGTTACTCGCAGTAAAAAGAATGAAATAAGGAAAAAAAGTGTGTCATTTCAGAAAGTACATTTGTTTTTTTTCAAATATTATGTCATCTAAAATAGCCATACTGTGGTTGAGTGGTTAGCACATTGGCCACACAGTCAGAAGATCTAGAAGACCTGGGTTCGAATCTCCGTTGGGCATCTCTGTGTGGAGTTTGCATGTTCTCCTCGTGCGTGCGTGGGTTTTCTCCGGGTTTCCTCCCACATTCCAAAAACATGCATGTTAGCTTAATTGGCAACTCTAAATTGTCCGTAGATATGAGTGTGAATGTTTGTTTGTCTATATGTGCCCTGCGATTGACTGGCGACCAGTCCAGGGTGTACCCAGCCTCTCACCCAAAAGTCAGCTGGGTTAGACTCCAGCATACCCGCGACCCAAATGAGGATAAGCGGCATAGAAAATGAATGAATGAATACATGTTGAAAGGCCTGTTGTATTCTAATTGTGTAAGTACTGTGGTGCAGTCTTGCAGGTTCTGCAATACAGTGTTCCCGTGTTTATCGTGGGTTATGGGTCCACAAAATAACCAAAATAATAACAGGTGATGCCAGAAAGTCTTCTACAAGAATAATATTTTCACAATTTTGAAGTTGAAGGCTCTCCTTACTGTGAAACAAAAATGTTCGACGAAGTTTCAGGAGCCAGCAGGACAGTCTTGAAGAGAAGGAAAGTTCAGGGTTGCTTCAGTCAAGAAACAAACCAAGAGAAGAGAAATTGTATCTCTCCATGTTTGTGTTCTTCTTCTTCTGCAGCTGTACAAAATAAGGAGTGGTCCATAGCATTGAAGGGGTGCATGGAAGAGAGCTGAGCTACAATGGATTATCCTACATTGGATTACTCCCCGGACGAGATCGCTTCCGAGCGCCCCTCCCACAGATCTTTTTCTTTTTTTTTCTGTGCTCATAAAAAAAACCGCATTTATTCATCTAACATGAATAAATGCTGCCCCGGGCGCCTTTGCTGCTTATGCGTCTTATGATACACTTTTAAAAATTGCATTACTGACCTGTATGCACAAAATAAATATGTTTGCCATGATGGTGTGTCATCTGTACTTGAAGCCCAAGATTTGAATAGTGTCACACCCCTGCCAGTTGGTATGTATCTGGTCATTTACGGGAATAGGTACCCTGCATACGCCCGGGTATCTGAGTAGTATGTGGCTGCATGCAGGGTCAGATACAGGTCCTTTTATGCAGTGACAAATACCATGCATGCAAGACCTGCATGAAGACACGGATACTGAAAACCCTCTGAGACCTCACCCTATCTCCCAGGGAGGGGCTCCCCACTATTTGAGATGCACTAAAATAAACTATGATATAAAAGTATGATTTTAAGGGAATTTTAGTACTGCATGAAAAAAGGCTGAAAATTCATTGTGTTTATCATTTCCTCTTCCATTGGTCTCATCCTATCTGACAGTAAGACATTTCCTGATGTTCTTAAGATGTCAACAGAGTCAAAGACCATCTGTTGTCCATATAAAACATGCATAGAGTTCAATTATTTCCTCATGTTGCTCACCATAAATGCAGTCTGACATTCCCCGCCAACTCAGGAACCCACGCCACAGATGAATCAATCACCGGATTGTTTCTTTTAGACCCTCACACTTTTGTTCATGTCTTCACAGTGTTTCTCATTGCTCCCACCCCAGTAAGAAAGTAATTGAGATCTATCAGTCTGGAAAAGGTTATCGTTATAAAGCCATTTCTAAAGCGTTGGGATTCCAGCACACGACAGTGAGAGCTTTAGTCCACAAATGGCAAAAACATGGAAAAGTGGTGAACCTTCCAGGGAGTGGCCAGCCAACTTAAATTACCCCCAGAGCACATGCGACGACTCAAAAGACCCCACAACAACATCCAAAGAACTGCAGGCCTCCCTTGCTTCTATTAAGGTCAATGTTCATGACTCCACCATAAGAAAGACACTGGGCAAAAATGGCCCGCAAGGCAAAGTTTCTAAATGAAAACCACTACTGAACAAAAACCACATTAAGGTTTGTCTCAATTTTGCCCAAAAAAATCTTGATGATCTCCAAGATCTTTGGGAATATACTCTTTGGTCTGACGAGACAAAAGATGAACTTTTTGGATGGTGTGTGTCCCATTGCAACTGGCTTAAAAGTAATGCCGCATTTCGGAGAAACATCATACAAACAGTAAAATATGGTGGTGGTAGTGTGATGGTGCGGGCTGTTTTGCTGCTGGAAATGGAACCACCATTCTGCTGTCTACCAAAAATCTTGAAGAAGAATTTGTGGCTAGCTATTCATGATGTCAAGCTGAAGCAAACTTCAGATTCTGCAGCAGGACAATTATCCAAAAGACACCAGCAAGTTCACCTCTGAATGGCTGAAGAAAAACAATTTGAAAATTTGAAGTGGCCTAGTCAACGTCCTGAATCCTACTCACAGTAGATGCTGTGGCATGACCTTAAAAAAGCGGTTTGTGCTGGAGAGCCTCCAATGTGGCAGAATTACAACAATTCAGCAAAAATGAGTGGGCCAAAATTCAGCCACAGCGCTGTAAGAGACTCACAGTAAGGTTTTCAAAATGCTTGATTGCACTTGTTGCTGCTAACGGTGGCCCAACCAGTTATTACGTTTAGTGGGCCATCACTTTTTCACACAGGGTCATGTAGATTTGGATTCTTCTCCATTAATAATACAAAGTTTCATTTTAAAAGTGCATTTTGTCATTGACATATTTAAATTTGTCTGAAACATTTGAGTGTGACAAACACTTAAATGCAACACAGAAATAAGGAATGGTGCAAACATGTTTAGGTGCTCTATTAAGTACCTTTGGTTACAAATAGTAAGAAAAATCTTTCAGTATGCGGTACCGTAAAAGCTCCCTGCAGCCGTATTAATGGTGTCACTAATTAATGGTGTGTGTGTGGGTGGGTGGTCCAGTGGGCTGTGCATTTAGGCTCAAACACAACTGACTCCCTGTGTCTCAATACATTCTGCTTGCATCTGGGCATCACTACGGTCTTCACCAGCATAGTCGTGAGCCTGGGTGCCATGACTGTATGTTTTCCTTGGGGGGCTTCCAGCCGATGTTTTCCCACATACATTCCCACTCGTTATAAATAGCACATGCATCTGGATTGAAATAGGCTCATGGTTTTGACACTCACAGCATGATGCTGTCGGGGGCAGGGAGAAAAAAGCCCTTACCACCCCCTTTCCCTGCATCTTCATAGTACAGTCACACCTTGGTTTCCCAATGCTTGACTTTCTGTATGATTTGGTTTTCAACCAAACTTTTGCCTTGGTTGCAATACTGTGATATGGCACATTAACTTGGAAAACTTTAATGAGCGTGGTACACAAACTAGTCAATTAACTGCATTAACAATTCAATTCTGGTGAAGAAGGAAAAGTCCAAGGAAGATAAAGTTGTTAATTATGGTGACCATATTTGCATTACTGAAACCAGGGCATTCAAATGTCGTTTACTCAAAGGTGCCTCATAATGCCAATACATTTAAAGCACGCCTCATTTTTATGGATAGAAAATGTTATACAGTCGTCCTTTGCAACATTCAAAACACTCAAAATATGATTGCTGCTTTGTGGTTGACTATGGCATATTATTAGTCAAAAAATATTAAAAGACAAATGTATATGTTCTAATCTGGTAGGCGTCAGTAATGTTCCATTATTAAGACATGACATTAGATAACCGTCTCTGCATGGAGTCAGCCATGGGATGTCTGACATAAGTTCTACTCCAGGGACCGCATGGGGACCGAGTGGTTAGCAGGTTGGCCACACTGTCAGGAGATCTGGAAGATCTGGGTTTGAATCTCCGTTGGGCATCTCTGTGTGGAGTTTGCATGGATTTTCTCCAGGTACTCCGGTTTCCTCCCACATTGTGGACTCTAAATTGTTCATAGGTATGGATGTGAATTTGAATGGCTGTTTGTCTATATGTGCCCTGCGATTGACTGGCGACCTGTCCAGGGGGGTACCCCGCCTCTAACCCAAAGTCAGCTGGGAAAGGCTGCAGCATACCTCTGCGACACTAATGAGAATAAGCGGCATAGTAAATGATGGATGGAAATTCTCCTCCCATTGGTAAGTTTTTGGCACCTTTGGAATTCCCCATTCCGTTTTAAACCCTTATTTTATAAGCACTGAATACAGTAGATTAATTGGAGCCTAACTATTTAGCTTGCTATCTTGGTCATTGTTAAAGCCATGGCAGTCTCTTGTGTCCCTTCAGGTAATCCTGTTAAGAACAATAGGAATGTAAAAGTGACTACAGGGGTGCTATTTCATATCTACGGGGCTCTAATAATGCTAAAGATTGTATTCTGCCAAAAAATTCACTAATCACGGTTGGGTCTGGAACCAATTAACCGTGATGAACAAGAGATGACAGTACAGTATTACAAAACTCTATTTATAACCAAAAACACAAATTTCAAGGTTCAAAAGACGACATGAAATGGATTCCTAAAACAGAATGGCATTTTCTCGAAGAAGAAAAAATAAAAAACAGTAGAGCCAGGACAGGATGTGAAAACAAGGCATGTCCTGGGAAAAAAGGACATTTGGTCAACCTAGTGTTAACATAACAGCGCTCACGAACGATCAAAGATGTTGAGAGGTTGGAAGAAGTTGAAGAAGTGTGCTCGTGCTCATGCGATAGTCTCAAAAGCAGGAAAAAAAATGATACGGATACAAACCACTATCCCATTTATACAGCAATATCAACATCCCTAATGGTAGTGGTGACTTTTTTATTGACATTTGAATATTATTGTGGGTGTTTTCAACTTTACTGCATCATACTTCTATATAGTTTGATATATTTGTAAATATATGCTGACGAGTAAAGACACTGTTGCTATGCCGACGGTGTCAATGACAAGCCAACTTTATTATCCCTGTAAAAAGACCATTTTTAAAACATCTTCTGTATCGGATCCAATAAATCTGATCTAATAAAGTGTCAGGGGGATGGAGGCTTTGTCTTATGTGTAAGAGAACACTACCAGTACATGTGTAAAACAACGCCCAAATACATTTCGGTCCATCCATCCATCCATTTTCTATACCGCTTATCCTCATTAGGGTCACTGGGATGCTGGAGCCTATCCCAGCTGGCTTTGGGCGAGAGGCGGGGTACACCCTGGACTGGTCGCCAGTCAATCGCAGGGCACATATAGACAAACAACCATTCACACTCACATTCATACCGATGGACAATTTAGAGTCGCCAATTAACCTAACATGCATGTTTTTGGAATGTGGGAGGAAACCGGAGTACCCGGAGAAAACCCACACACGCACGGGGAGAACATGCAAACTCCACACAGAGATGCCCAACGGAGATTTGAACCCAGGTCTTCCAGATCTCCAGACTGTGTGGCCAATGTGCTAACCCCTCATCCACCGTGCGGCCTCATTTCGGTCCATTTCCCGCCAATTACAATTCTTTGAAAATAGTTTGCGTGCCACCCCGATTTTTGCTCTGCTTTTGGAGCAAAAACAACAAAGCCAGTTTAGTAGGTATTCCTGCCTCAAAAACAGACTCGTGCAATGAAGCCTTATTGATCTGGAACCAATTTTCTCCAAAGGGGGAGGTGACTGTCGTTTATTGCTGTGTTTCCATACACTGGAGCCAGATAATGATCACAAATCAAAGGAGCTCACCTTGATGGAGTGAGGAGCAGTGAAAGCGTGTGCAGCTCATTGAGTTTGTCAGCAGCAGCCGTCAAGCTGACGCAATGGACCGCAATCAAGACGAGCGCGAAAAGCTCGCCGAGTCACGCTTTTATTGTTTGTCTCAGGATCTTTGCCAAATAAAGTGGTGTACGACGCTATCACATATCACTGCGCAGGCAGGCTGACAGTGCGGTAAATAATACAGCATCTGCAGCAATGATTTTTAACCAGGAAATTGGGTCTGGTCCATTTCATCCTCCCCATTCACTCCCTGATGTGTTTCTAGACTGGCCCCACAGAGGCAAAGATCCATTTAAATGGCTTGGATGTTTCTGTGTTAGCTTGCAGCATGCTGGGAAACTAAAAATATCCTTTTGGCTCATGCTTGTGGAGGAAGAGACTTTTACCCACAGGACGTTTTATGCATGCATGATATTAACTACAAGGAAAAATGCAGTAGATACTAAGGAACTCATGGCAAAGGCACATACATTTATAGTAGTTATAAAGGAAGTAATGAAAAACTGATGAGGAACTAATGAGTGGTGGTTGGGGTTAGATGGCTCGTTCCTCATTAACTACTATCATTTTGCGCACCCTATTGAAAAGCGCTACTGGAAAAGACATCAAACTACAACGGAACCCACAAAAGTCTGCTTTGCGTGTCACAAATCAGCTTTGGAGCGGGTTGACCACCGGGATGTGGAGTCAGACACATGCGGTACAAAATAAAACGATTTTATACAAAAAGCGTCCCCAAAAGGGGGAAAAGCACAATACGGTAAAAGGTAAAAGCAAAGTCCCAAACTGAGAATGGGATATGCCACTCAAAAGGGAGAAAACACTGCCAGGAAAAAGTGCTAATGAGCAAACAAAAGGACTCATGGAACCCAGGTAAAATGGAGATCAGACAGGGACTACACAGCATGAGCCAATGAACTTGAGGCAGGAAGTACGAGGAAGCACAAGGAAGACCTACGCGACAGCCTGGGCGAGGAACACAATGGTGACTGAAGTGTTGTCACAAGCACAGTGCCGGGTTTATGAATCCCACTGATTGGGATTGGGAACTGCTGTGCTTAATTGGCTGCTTCCTAACCCCAGCAGCAAGCACAGCACGTCAAAACAAGGAAGCTACGCCTCCTGTCCTGCGGACATGACATCGCACACATTCATTCATTCATTCATTCATTTTCTGTACCGCTTATCCTCATTGGGGTCACGGGGATGCTGGAGCCTATCCCAGCTGGCTTTGGGCGAGAGGCGGGGTACACCCTGGACTGGTCGCCAGTCAATCGCAGGGCACATATAGACAAACAAACATTCACACTCACATTCATACCGATGGACAATTTAGAGTCGCCAATTAACCTAACATGCATGTTTTTGGAATGTGGGAGGAAACCGGAGTACCCGGAGAAAACCCACACACGCACGGGGAGAACATGCAAACTCCACACAGAGATGCCCAACGGAGATTTGAACCCAGGTCTTCCAGATCTCCTGACTGTGTGGCCAATGTGCTAACCCCTCATCCACCGTGCGGCCCAGAATAAAAAATGAATAAATAAATACAATTCCCGAATAAAAGACTTCAATTTACAAGATTAAAAGTTGTAAATATACAAGAATCAAGGTTGTAATGTTACAAGAAAAGTCATAGCTGTACAACTTAATTTTCCGCGGTCTTTATAGCTGTTTCATGCAATGCCTGTTAGTATTAAGATGGTCTGAGATTTCAAGAATAAAGACACACATGTTATGTCAGGGCGTGGAACCAAAAAATGAGGCGGATGTGGACGAGAAAACAGTCTTTTAATCCTCCGGCAGGGTGAAAGGATGTAACAAAGGTAGAGCACGCTAAACTTAATGTTACAGGCATTGCATGAAACAGCTATGAAAAAGGGGGGCTTGTCCGGAGAGGCGGAAGTGGGATGATGCTCAGCCGTGCTAATCTGTTTGTGCCCAAATGCTCCGTTTTGCTGCCCCGATATAAACACCGTCAGAGATTATAAATCATGTCAGAGAGAAAATAGAGCATAGTTCTTCAGGATTGTGAGGACCTGTCCTCTCATTTATAACGGGACAGCAAACCAGAGCAGTTGGGCACAAACAGATTAGCATGGCTTAGCATCACCATTGGCGTCATCTCACTTCCTGCCTTTCGTGCCCCGCCCCCTCCACGTAAAACCCCTCTTTTCATAGGCAATACATGTATGACTTTATTCTCGTAATATTAAGAAATTTTGTTCCCGTAAATTTACAATTGAACTGTCGTAAATTTACGACTTTATTCTCAAAATCTCAGATTACTTTACTACTCCATCGTAACAGGCATTGCCGAAGACAGCTATAAAGACAATTGACTCATGTGATCTTTGGCATAGGTCGAGGTACTTCTATTCTCCTAAAATTACAGCTTTTTGTGGTAAAATAAAGACTTATTGTCCTAAATTCACAATTTTTAATCTCAAAATCTGCTTTTTGGTTTATGTGACCTTAATACTCACACACTACAAGAGTATCAAAAGACTAAAAAACAGAGAAAGAAAAAAAAAAGTTACGTTACGAGAATACATTCACTGCAATATAAGTAATAAATTATCCATCTTATGAGAACAAAAGTCATACTACAGTGCAATGGGAAAATTGTCATAATGTTATGACAATAAAGATGGAATATGGCGAGAAAAAAAAACATATTTGAGAAGAAGAACTTTCTTCAATATTACGAGACATCACATTTTTTGTGGGGGAATTTTTTTCAAAATAAAATAAATGTGTAATATTAAAAGAAAAAAGCTATCATGAGAATAAGGTCAGTACATAATAGGAATAAATTTATAAATGAAGTTCTAAACCTTTTTAGCAGGAAATTTGACAAGACTGACGTAGTATGACAAAGACAGTTTGCAGGGAAGAAAAAAAAGTGGTAATTTTAAAGGAAAAAATATTTTGAAGAATTATTTGGCTAAAAAACATTGTAATGGTAAGAGAATAAAGCTGTAATTTTACTTTTTAAAAATAAGTTTACATACAGGGACAGTGCATGTTAGTAGACATTTCTGTCAACATGCCAGAATTAGCTAAAAGGCCATTTTCCTTTTGCAGTCCCTCGTCCTAATCCCATTTACTCAAAGTACAAACAATCTAATAATGAGCCAACAATCAAACATCATCATCCTCCCAGAACACAAACACATACCGTACATGACAACAGCAGCACCCGTCCGTCTGTAGTCAGCGTTGGCAATAAAAAAGCCATATGTGATGGTGTGAGGTTACAAGAATAAAGTCGTTAGACTAAAAGAAAAGTGTTTTTTGGTGGAAAAACCCCAATCATCTTTGTAGACTAAAGTTGTAGTTTTGACTAATCAATGTCAAAATTCCCCCAAAACTGAATGCAAACAGCTCAGAGAGCTACAGTACCATAAAACAATCAGGTGCTATTATTAAATATTTGCTAAAAGCTCAACATGATTTCATTGTTTGTAGTTTCTCAGGAACACACATTACAATAATTCACGTGACAAAACACTGACGCGTTCATTTGTTGCCAAACTTATCCTAAGGTATAACTTGACAGTCAAACAAGGTACACATTTATAATGATAATATTTCCACTTTGTTGTACATTAGGGCCAAAAAAATTTTGACAATAAAGTTGTACATTTCCAAGAAAGGAGTCAAAAATTTAAGAGAATGAAGTTAGCTTAGATTGGTTCTTCCCGTAAATTTACAGGAAAAAAGTTGTAAAGTTACGGAAAAAGTTATAAAGTTAGAAAAACGTGTGTCAGGGGAAATAACTTGTTTATGTTACAGGCATTGCCTAAGACAGCTATGAAATTAGAGGACCTATGTGACCTTTGACATTGGGCCGGGCAAGGAAGACGTAAGTGCAAAAGGTAAGGCACATTTTTTTTTGCCACGTTATAAATATAACCCTGAGGTCTGTTTTTCCTCCGAATTGTAATATTATGACTTTATTGTCGCAACATCACAACATTTCTTTTTGTAAATTTACGGCTTAATTTTCATAATTTTTATTTACTATATTCAAGTAATATCACAACATTTTTTCTTGTAAATTTACAATTTTATTCATCATATATTTCTTGCAAATGTACCATTTTCCCTCATAATATTACATCATTGTTTTCTTGTAAATTCTGTATTTTATTCTTGTAATCACGCACATTTTTGTCTTGTCAATTTACGACTTTATTCTCGCAATACTACATTTTTTTCTAGTAAATGTACGACTTTTTCATATTTTTTGTTTACTTTGCTCTCATAACATTCTTTCCGGTAAATCTACGACTTAATTCTCCTGACATTTACAACTTTACTTTCAAAATGTCAGATTTTTTTTTCAGTGTGGCCCTAATACTCCTTTATATCATTCTCATAACATTTGATAGTAGAATTCTTTTTCTTTACAGTGTGGTTTTTCCTGTCAAATCTTTCATGATCTCTGCCTGCCAGCAGAGTCGTGGTGTGTAAAGTGCAGAAGAGAAGGACAAATGTGTCATTTGTCATTAAGAATGGTGCAGGCAGGTTGGTTTCAATGCCTGTTTTGCATATCGGTGGATAGCAATACAATCAAGGCACATCATTGGCTGTGCAAACAAAGCAAGGAGCGGCAAATACAAATTTGGGCATTTTTAAAGGGGGTGCATTTTGGAATGTTCTGAGGGGAAAGAAGGTGGTGTCATCGTGTCCTTCTCATGGCTTTGGTGTTCCTCTTCCACATTTCCTGTGTCTGTTTCATTACTTGTTGGTTGCTTTACTCGACCGCTGTCGCAAACACGCACCCTGTACAGCCCTTCCTAGCGAAGACACACAAGCCATGCAGTCAAGTCTTGTTAGAGATAAGCTCTGCAGCCGGTGCAACACAACATCACGATGGATGAATTCAACACACACACACACAAAAAATGACACAAATGAAAATGTGTAAATGAGGTTCCTTTTTGGTAAAATACAGTTTATTTGTGAATGTACACTAATTAGCAATACAACAACTAGATTAGCATTTGTGGAAGAAGAGGGTTCACAGGTCACAAAGTCGCTTGGCTCTTGGTAGCGCGCCCAAGCAAAATGTGTGGTGTGTGTGTTTTTTTTTAATAAACAGAAAATGTGGAGGGAGAGGCATTAGTAACGCCAAGTGCAAAGAAATCAGTTCATCTGGGAGCAATCTGTGCTCGTAAAATGCGTGATAAACAAAAATGCTATAATATAGTGCTCTCTGCAAACAAATGGCGAATAAAGGAAGCCATAAAATGGTGCATGATAAAGACAAAGCCATTTAGCAGGATGGTATGAAAGAGGATGTAACGCTGGTGTCTCTTTGTTGGTGCAAACTCGCCCTTCTCCATATCTTACACTTGCACAACCTCAGCCAGCCGCTGCCCCCCATCCCCCATCCCCCACCCTGCCCTAAAACCCAAATGTTGGACACAGCCTTCCGTCTAAATCCACCAGTTCACATTGCAAGCTGGGATATTGGGACACGGCCATGACGGAGGCGGTGGTGTGGCGGTGGTCAACTGCGGCTCATCGGACCTTCACCAAACCATTAAAAAGGTCGGCGTTAGGGGCTGTCCGTGCAGTCACTAGGGTGAGTCAACAAACGTTCCCGTCAGCACACGACCCCTTAAAAACGCGACTATTTCAAATATATGGCTTTAAACACACACATACTCATACATATATATTTCTTTATAAACACACTTTACACAAGTCATTGCCGCTTCATACTTCATATTTCGCTACCACAGAGTGTTAGGGCCACACTGGGAAGAAGAAATTCAAAATCATAGAATTGAAATATTACATTAAAAATACGATTAAGATTTTTTTTTTTAATGCCAATTTTACAAGATAACAAAAAACATTACAGCCAAATTACAAGAAATCAAATTAGTGTGAGAGGAAAGTTGTAATTTTCCAGTTTGTTTCATGAATTAAATATAATTTTTGATTTAAAAAAAATTTGTTTTTAGAATAATGTCAAAATATTACAGTAGGAAAGATGTGATTGTACAAAACAGGTAGATTTTCAAATTTTTTAAATACATACAAGAATAAAGCTGTCATATTATTAGAATATTTCATGAAGAATGAAAGCATTTTACAAAAATAATGTTTTTTTGGACAAACATTAAAGACTCACATCAGAGGTATGAGAAGAAAGTCCAGATTATCTGTCGGAAAATTAGAATGACTTGAATTAAAAAGTTGTACTTACAACAGTAATATCCTAAGAACTATGAATTACTAATTAATTATTAATTTTACAGCACTATGACAAACACGATGAGGTCATTTTATGAGAAAAAGTAGCGATAGAACATGAGAATAAAGTTGTATAAGTAACACATACACTACCGGTCAAAATTGTTCCAGTTATTTACTGAAGTTCAAGTCGTTTGAAGTCCAATGAGTAGCTTGAAATGGCACAAAGGTAAGTGCTGAAGTGCCAGAAGTTTAAAAAAGTAAAATTACCCAAAACTGAAAAGTAATGTGTACTTAAGAATTATACTAAAAGGCCTGATGCAGGCACCTCAAAATTGGTTAACAATTTAAAGCAGTTCTGCATAAAAGGAGGTTGATCGAGCCGTGGTAGTTGGTGCAACTAGTTCTGCAGTACTTACTACCTGCTCCTCCTGTCTGCATAAAGTGCAGACATTTTGACAAGTGCACTTGTCAAAATGGTTCTAATCTATTCTAAGATACTAAAAACATACAACTTTTATCCTAACAATAAAGCTTTTTTTCCAGTATGGTTACAAAGAATTCCCTTTCCAGTGTGGCGCCAACAGTCCTCGTGAAATGGTGGATCAGCACTACCCTTCCTGTTTTGTTTTTTAACATTTTGCTGAGCTCGGACATCATTTCACGCACGTGACACCAATGAAGGACTTTTGTTTCCTTCTTCTTGCAAACCACTTTCTGGGTCCTCCTCGCCTGGCTTCATTTCCAGGCTTTGCTGCTACTACTTTGACCAAATACTTGCCGGTCCCTACGCCGGTTAATCTACCAGCCACAAAAAATGGGTTGCATACCACGAAGAAAAGTGCAGCACATTCCAATAAAAAAATAAAGTTACAAATCTAGAGCCGACATATCCAGTTGTCATATATCTGTGTAATATTATGCGTACTCTACTTTAGAATATGCTGTGGGCCATCAGACCGTAGATTTTCCCTCCTCATAAAAAGACACACTGTCGGCGCCTGGAAAAGCTTAAATATGTGTTGAAAAGGATGTTGACTAAAAGCAAATGTTCAATAAAAACAGCAAATTCCAAGAGATGACTTGACTGAAATTTTGTGTTGTTAAAATTAAAAAACGAGAAAAAAGGGAAATGCTACATAAATATACAGTATAGTATTCTGGTGACTCTTTGAGATGTCAATGATGGCGCACGATTCCGACTCCAGTTGAATGTGAGATGCTGCTGTCGTGTTTAATACGAGCAGGAAGCGCTTACTTTATGTACCCTGTGGCCACTGAGTGAGAAAGTGTCCAGTGTGACTTTATGAAGCCTCTCAGTGATGGACTCAATGTGGTGGCCGCAATTCAGTCTACAGTGCAGTTTGGTTGCAGTCCGATTGTTTAGACTATCTTGAGATGAGAAGACAACACGGGAGCATCAAGGTGCAGCCTCAAGGGAGCCCACTCGGGAGTACTGCATACGTGGACAGCTGCACTTTCAAACATCCCACAACATTCTATGCTTTTTTTGTCTTTCCATTAGAAACCAACCTTTTTCCTAATTGCTCATTTTTTGCTCTCTGCATATAAAACCCTTTTTTACAATTCAAAAATAATCAAAGCCAAAACAGGACAGAAAAACAAAAAAGATGGCCGACACCTCTTCCTCTTCCTCATTTTCTTGCCCACCTAGGCCTCCGTCTTCTCTTTCTTTTTGTTCTTCTTCAGGAAGGACGGGGTGCGGAACTTCTTTTTCTTCTTGGTGCTGGGCGACTTGGAAGGCGAGCTCTCTTGGGACAGAACCTCCTCGATCTTCTCGCCAGAGCGCGCCGTGATCGCCACGCTCTCCACGCCGGTGTCGAGCTGGCTGACACGCTTGGACAGCTCGTCGTCCACGTCGCAGTGGTTGTCCTTGCCGTTCATCAGGCCCGAGTGGTTGACTGAAAGGACAAGAAGAAGAGGAAGATGTGTTAGGGCAAGGAGGGAGGGAGGTGGGAAAACTGGGTAATGAGCTTTAAGAAAAGCTTCTTTTTATTTATGCAGTGGTTTTTTGGCGTATGAGTGTCCCAACTAACGAGTGTGTGGATTTTTTTTTAGATGCGGGTCGTCTCTCGGCTAAATTTTAAAAATTAGCAGCACACTAGCTAGTTATCAACACATCAGTAAAACATACATATATTATAATGATGTAATTTATTATATAGGGTGAAAAAATGAGACAGGAGCAGCATCAATTATGAACAATAAAATGGATTCAGACTCACCATCCACCAGTACAAGCCTGGACTCTAGTTTTTCAGAAACTATATATATTAAATATGAGTTGAAAGCAAAAGGGAGAAAATACAGTACAGCGTGTTCAAAGAAAGTGGGACAAAACGCCCCTCGCATTACACATGCAAAACCTGTGGGATTTCTAACTGTGTGTTTTTTTTTTGAATGAAATAATGGCCGGCCGCACGGTGGCTGAGTGGTTAGCACATTGGCCACACAGTCAGGAGATCTGGAAGACCTGGGTTCAAATCTCTGTTGGGCATCTCCGTGTGGAGTTTGCATGTTCTCCCCGTGCGTGTGTGGGTTTTCTCCGGGTACTCCGGTTTCCTCCCACATTCCAAAAACATGCATGTTAGGTTAATTGGCGACTCTAAATTGTCCATTAGAGTGTAAATGTGATTGACTGGCGACCAGTCCAGGGTGTACCCCGCCTCTCGCCCAAAGCCAGCTGGGATAGGCTCCAGCATCCCCGTGACCCTAATGAGGATAAGCGGTACAGAAAATGAATGAATGAATGAAAATAATGGTCCATATTTACAAAAATGATGTCAATAGATTTACATCCCTACTTACTATACATAAAAATGTATTTCTATATGCAATTAAGTGCAATTAATTATGTGTAAACTACGGACAAAATTAGGATGAGGTCATTGTTTGCGCGCCGGAAAATACGGGAGCATTTTTCATAATCGATTTTCATTATAGGGAAAAAACCCGATTCCTATTTTTATATCAGCCCACTGATATTATTGTCCCTAATAAAGTCCCCTATGCATATTTTTGTTAATAAATATGGATGATGGGTCAGTGTGAGCAGTGTGTGTAATGTACAAGTGAAAAACTGTATTTTATGTAAATGGTTACATACGATAAAGAACGTGCAGCACGGTAACATAAAAATAGTCACTGTTAATAATCTATAAGTATCCGTGCTATATGTGCACTCCAGTTTGGAATATAGTAGGAGCTTTTTAGGGCGGGTTCCTTTCTCAGACCACCAGGGAATGGTGGTAATAAGAAAGTAATTTTTTTAACACCCCTCCAAACCCTTCTGCTTGCTTGGCACTGACGTTCTCCTCCAATTTTGGATATCAATATTTGCAAAAATCTTGCAAAACATGATTATGCAAAGCCATGACAATTGATCAGGCTTACAATTACCGTTAAACTGGACTCCAGTACATGCTCCATGTGCATGCAAAAAACTCCAAAACTGTATTAAAATAGCCACAGTCAAATATACAACATGAACTAGATTTTGAATTTTTATGAAGCCTTCGTTTTATGCCTTTATGAAATGACACCTTCCTTGAATATTTATGGTTATGGAAAATGAATTATGACATATTTTAATGTCAGATTTTCCCGGTGGTAGGTGAGGAAGCCTTTGCTAGTTCAAACTAGGACACACGCACATTCATTGTGGCTTGATTAGGATTTACAGTCCCACGCTTTTAATGTGGTAGGCTACACCGGGTCTAACAAACGTGTCAATGCTGGCTTGGATACCCAAACACCATTACAGGTGTGTGCTTGCACTTCCGCTGTCCTTGTGCTCTACATATTTTATAACGTGCCAGCGTAAAGCCCTGGTGACCCGATAGCCTGAAGAGCCCCGTCCCGTCGTCAGTCCACATAAAAACCGGCTAGTGTCACATCTGCTCGTCTGGCTCCTGACAGCGGGTTAGAGAAAGCAGGGCACCGGTGTTGGATAACTACAATGAAACATTACTCCTACTTCTCAAGTTGTTGTCAAGCGGAGAAAAAAAAAAACAACAGATAGTGAAAATGAAGCATGTAACAAATGACCCGCTTTCATCACAAGCGTCTGACCCCACAGCAAAAATGTGGCTCCCCTGAGCCTGCGTACTTCCGTGAGTTCTTTGTTGGGATCCGTGCGATTGTGTGTGTTGTGCCAAGAAGAAAGCTGACAGGAAGTCAATCGTGCGGTGTGGTAATGTGCAAGTTACGTAGGAGCTCCTCCATGAGGTAATGCTGCTGGCCTCATGCGTCAGACTTTCTGCCATGATGATGCAAACACAGCAAATAGAATCACTTTTCACTAATAAGCATTTATTTTACTGTGACAAATGTAACTTTGATATCAGAAAACTAGCAGGAGGTAGTAGGCCTGAATTTGCATTAGGGGCAAATGGCGCAGTGCCCCAAAAAATAGAGAAAATGCTGCTACGTCCTCTTCCGCTATTCAATTCTTCATAGAGCTAATGAAGGTAATTAATTTGACTGTGAAATGAACGTACGTAAATACACTTTGATATAATCTGTCTGTACTGCTGCCGACTTTCCCTGTCCTTTCTCTGCTGTTTGCCGCAGCAGAGCCCTCGACCTCAATTGCAAGTGAAACAGCATTGTAACGTGACTAATGTAATGCCGTTTTTATTTTAATATAACTTGGAGTGCTGCCGTGTGGTGCAGCAACGACCCGAGTTGCTGAAGACACCGCATGACTAATGATTTTTTATTTGTATTGTTATTTTTTATAACTGGAGGTGTGCATCCTGGATTCTGCATCACTACAAGTGAATGCGACCAGAAAAAAACAAAACTAACCTGACATTCTTTGTTGACTGACATGATTTTTCTGCCCAGTTAAATACACAAAAACAACTGTGATGGATTTAGAATGTTTGGGCATTTTGCTGTGACCTGCAGTGTCAACAGTTTGGTTGCATCATTGGAATAAATACTTACCGTTTCTGACCAGCATCGCTGACATTAGGTGTGAATAGTTTAGATTTCCAAGTACGTATCCTATCAGGTTCCTTTTTAATGTGAGTGATAGCCAACAACAGACTGACTGATACCTTGTCTAGCCGGAGTGCTTTGTGGCGACTGGGTGAGTGACAGAGACTGAGAGAGTGTGGAGCCGTCGTCAGAGGTTAGCTCGTGCTCGCCATCTGCAGGGATGGTAGGGGTGGGTAGCAAGTGGGGGTTGGGGTCAGGGGGGTTGTGAGTGTGGGATGAGCGGATTGCAGTGGGATTGAAGTGGTGGCAAGACAGCGGTGGCGGGCATATCAGGAGAGGGTGCAGGGATTGAGATGAAGGGTCAGAGGGGTAGCCGGGAAGCGGAGTCAAGAGATTAGTGATAACACACACATGTTGGGATTCTGACATGCACAGATGCTCATCTGAAAAATTCTCCACAATCATCACATGATGCCCGACAGGCTTTTTGGAAAGCAACCTTTTCTGTTTAGCGTTATTATCCTGACATTAGGTGGAAGAACTTTTTATAACTGTGTGTGAGATTCCATCGGGTGCATTTTTGGATTATACTGTATACCCACGGACTTCACAGTAATGTAAAATCCTGGCTACAAAGACTTTGCATTCCTTGCATTCCATATCTTCTCTTTTTAAACCATAATCATGCATAAAAAAGTTGCTTTCAGGATCTTTATCTTCTTGGACTTTAGCTTCCCCGCCCACACACCTCATAATCTCACGCGGCTCGCTGACGGGTCAGGACAATCATATCTTTTAGTGTAGAATCAAATGTTTTTGCAGCGCAGATGACGTGCAGCTCAGCGTCGGTGTTTTGTCTAATTTTACAATAAAAAAAAGATGGTCTCCTGTCAAATCGTTGGCACATTCAAGGTTACACATTGCGCGGGCCTCACTCACGCTTGCATTCCGATTGCGTAACGGGATGTGAACGTGCTCTTTCGGTGTACGTGCGCTTACGAGCATTGAAACACGCATACAGTCGCGCTTGCAAGATTGCAAATGGAAGAGTTACATGCGTTTGGGCCTCGTGCGCGAGTGTGCGTCACATGTTTTGGGCCAGTCCAGACGGTCTCCAGCTGGCATCCAGATTGGTCACCGGGGATTCACGGGGGCGGCGGGGGCACCAGTGTCATAGCAACGAGCGATGGTCATAAGGTGGGTGTGAAGACCTGCTGTCTGTTCGTTCTGCCATCTCAGTCATATTGGCCTCACATTGACACTGTATCTGACATGCATCAGCCTCACAGACTGATGAGACTGCTGGAGACCCCCGGACTTCCCCTTTTCACCCCCCAATGTCTGTTCACTATTGATTTTTCCCATGCCTCTCTAAAAGACTGAGAGCTAATATGATTAGCATTAGCTGTCCCGTGCATGTGCATACAAAGGGCCTTTGTGAGGGGGAGAGATGTGCTTCTTTGTGTTTGCTGCTAAGGAGACGTAACTACAAACCATACACGCGTGTGGGCCACTGCATTAGGTACAGACCCCATATAAGAGCTTAATCTCACTCATAAAAAATGCTGACTTTTGACTGACAGTGTTTAAATGTTTACTTTGTAGTGGTATTATGCAATATACAGAACGTTCCCTGTCTAATTGATCATTCTCTTTAGTGCATGTGATGGAAAAAATATTGCATGAGTGATTAAAATCAATATTTCAATAAGAAGCATAAATATTGAAAAATAACAATGAAAAGTAAGGATGTCTGATACTATTGGCCCACCGATAAAAATGTAATAGCGGTAGATTTTGGTATCAGTTTTTTCCTATAATGAAAACTGGTGTTTGGATCTCCGTTGGGCATCTCTGTGTGGAGTTTGCATGTTCTCCCCGTGGGTGCGTGGGTTTTCTCCGGGTACTCCGGTTTCCTCCCACATTCCAAAAACATGCATGTTAGGTTAATTGGCTACTCTAAATTGTCCATTAGAGTGTGAATGTTTGTATGTCTGCCCTGCGATTGACTGGTGACCAGTCCAGGGTTTACCCCGCCTCCCGCCCGAAGTCAGCTGGGATAGGCTCCAGCATACCCGCGACCCTAATCAGGATAAGCGGCATAGAAAGTGGATGGATGGATGGTTTTAAAAAGTCTGTGTATAGGCCCATGGGCTCCTGTATTTTCCTTATTAAACCTCATCTGAAGCGTGTAAACAATCGTGGGTAGCTGAGAAACAAGCTGGCTATCTCTGTACCGGACTAACGTTACGTCTGTGGTGTCTCCTTGGTATACTAAACTTGCAATTTGCAATGACGCCAAAGCGTTGGTTATGCAAGGCAGAACCAACACTTCCTTCAATATGTCCAAATCCCAGGGTGAAAAAAATCAATCAGACAATCATAAATCCAGTGTGAAATTTGGTGAATTTTCACCAGACTTGTGGAGTTTTTCAAGCCAAACTTTGCCTTGCCCAATCGTAAGTACTTCTCTGATGTTTTATAATGTTGTTTACAGCCATGTCGAGAAGCTAATTCATAATGCTGTATCTATTAGCTTCACAACAGACATGTCTTAACTCCACAACGGGAGATATGCAATGTCATTGTATTGGTTGATATCGGAATCGAAAATTGAGAGTTGGACAATATTGGCTATCGGCAAAAAAGCCAATATCAGACATCCATCCATCCATTTTCTATTGCAGGGGTATGCTGGAGTCTATCCCGATTGGCACTGGTCGCCAAAATCAGACATCTCTAATAAAAACATTTTTAAAAAAGCATTATTTGATATAGCTTTTAGAATAAATAGTAAACATTAGGCCAATTAAATCAAACTATTACTTCCTCCACTTGCTTTCACTTTATGTATATGCGCTACTTAACCTCTTTATGCTGATTTCATCTAGTGTCCAACTTATGTCCACTTACAGTATGTCCACTACCAATACACCGCTTTTTGTTGACATTTGAAATGTTAGACCCAAAGGGGTCGGTACAAAGACCATCCATTTTCAATGCTGCTTATCCTCATTAAGATCGTGGGGGTATGCTGGAGCCTATCCCAGCTGACTTTGAGCGAGAGGTGGAGATCGCCCTTGACTGCCAGCCAATCGCAGGGCACATATAGACAAACAAACATTCACACGCACATTCATACTTATGGAACATTTTAGTCTCCAATGAACCTAACATGCATGTTTTTGGAATGTGGGAGGAAACCGGAGTACCCGGTTAGACTGTTTGCCACCGAATAAAAGATCAGCGCATGTATGAAAGATTTATTGTCACTCATTTACTGCAGCAAGTATAAAATATGACAGAAGAGTCAAACTAAAACTATGCACAAATGCAGGAGTCATGCATAAATGTGTAAGCAATAGCTAGTTTTTGTTTTGACTGTGGGCTTGTTGTAGCTTATTTTCCCTCCGAGGTCCGTCGACATAAACGTGTTCCACTGCTCAGTAATCCCTCGTTTATCGCAGCTAATTCTTTTCATACCTGACCGATATAAGTGAATGTACACAGAGTAGGATTCTTTACTTATAAATCAAACCTTCTTATACCATGGCCACACGGTGGCTGACTGGGTAGCATGTTGGTCTCACAGTCAGGGGGATCAGGGTTTGAATCTCCGTTGGGCATCTCTTGTGTGGAGTTTGCATGTTCTCCCCGTGCGTGTTTCACTTGGACTATTTTGCCTGCCTCCAATGAAAGCCTGTTTGGTGATCAAGTCTGGTTTATATTTGTATTTCTATATATTTGAATTTTCCATTTAGCTATTTTCACGCTTAGAAATGCTTAATTTAGATATATTTGATGGCAAAAAATCAACAAACCACAAATCAGCCTAATTTATTAATTAAAATATTTTTGAAAAACCGTGACTGAGTGAAGCTGCAGAGTGTGCTTACTGTAAATACAATATAACTGACTGTGTGTGTGTGTGTGTGTGCGTGTTTGTGCATGTGTGTGAGTAATGCCGCCTACCAAGACCCAGTTGCCCCCTCTCCACGTTTTTGCGATACTCTTCCAGGTCCTTCTCTGACAGCTCATTGAAAGGGTTGGGAGGCAGCGGGGCCATCTGTTCTTCCTCTGTGGGCACGTATGGCTGCAGATTACGCACACAAACACACAGACAGTCAGGAGAATCCAAAATGACATCATTTTGCACTAAACAATGAACACTTAGAGGCACAAAAGCACCCTAATGACACAAATGACATCTTTGAGGCTGATGGTTATAACCACCGTGTCTGAGAAGAGCTTTTATTATCACTATAAAGATGAAATAGAGCACACCACCTCAAACTAGGCTCATTTAAAGATAGGAATGTTCTGTACACCCCAACATCTTCAACCCAGATGAGAAAAAGCCAGCAGTTCCCAGACAAGACAGAGACAAACCATCAAACGCAATCGTGCCATCGCATGCACACAAACCACATCTGTACTTGTGAATGCTTAGGCACCACTAACATCCAACTTCAGGCATATCAATGTAACACAAGAGTTACACACAAATACAACTTATGCAAATGTGTTTCTGTGTGCAACAAAACATGCTGTTCGTGCTGCGGCACCAAACTGTCCAAAAAAGGAAGATAAATGAAAAACAATGCATGTGAGGTAAATGTATTTACCAGAACGTTTATCTGCACCAGATCCTTCAACACAAGATACCAACCACAACAAAGGCAACGTTATTATTTGATGTATTTACTTGCCCTTTAGTTGCATCTATGTTCATTCATCCACTTTCTAAGCCGCTTATCCTCATTTGGGTCGTGGGTATGCTGGAGCCTATCCCAGCTGGCTTTGGGCGAGAGGCGGGGTACATCCTGGACTGGTCGCCATGCAATCACAGGGCACGTATAGACAAACAAATTGCATCTCTGTTTGAAGGGTTTAAAACTAAGCTGAGGTTTTGAAGTATGATGTGATCACCAGGCTCCCCCTTGTGGCCACGAGTATGTACAGCAGTCCTATCAACGTGGAACATTCAACTGCAGCAGCTCTCACTATTCCCCAGGTGGTTTTTAGGATGATAAAACTACCGATTCACTGTCTCTACAGCCAGTAAAAAACAAAGAGAATACAGAAAAGTATGATTTTTGTATTATTGATTCTCTTTATATTTCCGCTTGTATTTTCTTTTTATTTTGGCACTCTAGTGATTCCACAAATGAGGCATTAAGAGATAACAGATCCTTGGCCAGCAGTACAAAAGTCCCATTAAATTGAGACTAACATCAGCCGAGTGTTTTTTTTTTGGTGCATTTTCATTTTACCCGTCGTGGTTGATCAATGGGGATGCCAGCGAGGTGCTGAGACCGCGGTCCTGATGTCGTCACATCGCACCGATTCTGCTCTCTGATCTGTAAAGGAACAATAAATAAATAAAATAAAATAAAATAATGTTGTAAGGACTAGGTTAGTGCCAAGTTGTGAACTGCTACGCTCTTTCACTCACAAAGTTACAATCTCATCTTTTGATATCGTTTGCCAGCCTTAAATAACGATTTTTACCGATGCTCATTATGCACGACTATTTGGTTTTAGACTCACTTTGTTCCTCTTCTGCAGCACCTCATTGGGGTCCGTGTTGAGAGGAACAAACTGATTGGGGTCCTCAATACGGATTGGGGTTCCGGTCTCATCTGCCTTCATCCACTGTAAATGAAAAGAACGTGAATGATAACTCAAAGTCATGTATAGTAACTCAAAATGGACTTACTATACATAACTATTTAATATAATAAAGCATTATGCACATTAAGCCCATACACCATTGACCATTTTCTCATCATTCCCTCAATATCCCTCAAAAGCTACAGTGACTTATATCAACACAAAAACACTACAATCCGTGAAAGGTTTGAAGCTTTTCCCAGCATGCTTTGCTGTAATTGAAACAATCCCTTTTGACTGTCTAATGCCTTTTTTAGGTGTTATTTTTTACACACTGGATTTAATAGTTTAGTTGTGTACAGTCAAATTATTTGGCTTTTGGTCTGAATCTGGCACCCTAGTTAAGAAAGGTTGTGAATTGTGTGCTATATTATTTATATTCCACTTTTAAAATGCTAGAGGACAAGTTTATACCGGAGGAATTACTTAATTACACTGATTGCTGTAAACACTTTGTTTGATAAGGTCTGCGAGGCGGCACAACTCAATTATTTCCTGGTACGGGCTTGAGATTGACTGGTCTGAACTACTCGAGTTAATGTAATTCTTTATTCCACCACTAGATGGCAAATTAACATCATTATAGAGCCAGAGCAGGCCCATAATAACTAAACAGGAATCCTACACTGTTGCAGTCAGGGTAGGCATGTTAGGCATAGTCTCACTTCCCCCTGGTGGTCTTTCCCTTTCCACTGCATGTGAATAGTGCAAAAAACCCTTTATGAATACATTAACATTTTTAAATTTTTGTTCTATGATCCGTGCTTTGCATTGATTTATTTTTCAATCCAATAATTTTAAAGGTTGCATCATTTAAAATAGTTGAATTTTCATATTTGCTGTTGAAATGCATACGAAGAACATCTACGAGAGTCACGTTGAGTCATCCGTCTCATGGTGCTTCAAGAGACCGCACACACACATCCATTCAGGCAGGCTGTGATTGGTCCGTAGCTTCACACAATAGAGACATTGGTGTTTCCTCATTGCGTCGCCAATTATATACCTTTAATCGCACATGTACTGCACATACTGACGTTTAGCAGGCTGTCTAATGATATTTCACGAAAGTGTGTGACATTTCATCTTTCTTAATGACCAGAAACGCCACTAAAAGTGGAGTCTGGTGTGTACGGTGCCGCAACCAGCATGTGGCAGTGTTGAGTTGAGCTTCATAGAGCTCCAGACATCATGTGACCGATCCCCGTGCATTTGCTTACACTGCCATACTGGCGAGATAGTAGCAATGCGTAGAAGAAGACGCTCGTAAAAAAAAAAAATCCGGCACGTAACATTAGCTTAAAGGTAAGACCGAATGCAATTTAAATTCATTTTGTTTTTCTTGCTATCAAATTGTTGAACAGTGTGCAATGGACTGAGGCATCTAAAAGATTAAAAACACCTAATGGTTTCAATTTAGGTCAGCATTGAAATATAGGCTTATCTTCTATTTTGGGTTCATGTTTTTATATCTGAGTCCTGTGTAGTCGGTGCCTCACCAATCATGAACCTCAGCACATGTCATTGACCCTACATTATATTCAAGCGTGGGCGTGTTAAAAGTTTGTGCTCACCGTGGTTGTCCTGTTGTGGTTGTAGCGCTCATCTCCACCTTCCACGCTGACCTTGGTGTAGCTGTTGGGCGAGTTGAGCCAGCGCGTTTTCTCCCTCTGCTGTCGGTGCTGTAGGAACTTGAAGGGCAATCGCGTCGCGTCCATGTCATCCTCAAACATAAACGCCGTTACGGTGGCGGGGATCTCCACCTCGCTCTTGTGCCTCGGCTTCTCACGCACAATAGGATGGCGATAGGCGTGACCTGTCCTGTAGCCCTACGAGGGATATGATAAAGTACCCATCAATACAGGAAGCTTGGCTAGAGAGTCAGGACACCACAATGGCACTGCAAAGTAAGTCATGTGCACCCACCAGGTTATCCAGCATCCTCATCAGAGACTCGAACTCCAGCTCGCCGGCTTTCCATTTGAACTGACTATTCATGATTGCGGAAGCTTCTGCGGCCACATCGTGCACACGCGATTTGTATTTCTCTTGGTCGAGCAAGATAAGGTTGTCTATACTGCCGGCGCATGAGATGGCGTTGACCTAAACACAAAGATGGGCAAGATGTCACCTTATGCCACACTTGACAGACCGGCCTATTTATGGGTAAACATCTGTGCAAAATACACCATATTGTGTCGAAAATCCTCTACGTGCTGAATTATTGCCGCCGGTGTGCAAAGCAATGAGAAAAATGTCCTTTAGCGAAAGACACTCTTCTGCTCAGTCAAAAGCCACAACAACACAAGGAATAATAAATCACACGTGGCACAACAAACATGCTCGAGGGCTTTATTTACACAGAAATTAAGCTGGGCTTTGCTGCTGGATTAATGTTTTTTTTCTTGCTTGACCGGGTAATCACCCCGGATATTTGGATAATCCAAAGACTGATAAGAATTATTTTGACATAATATTATTATGAAAGATGACATCACATCCAATGAAAAGTGGGTGGGGTGACTCTGTGTGTGTACCTGGATTTCACAGGCATATTGTGCACTGTAGATGTAGTGAAAGGCCTCTTCCAAGGTCTCACCCAGACCGACCACGCCGTGATTCCTCAGCACCAGAACCTTTAATAACATATACACACTTAGGTACTTTATAGAAGAACTCATTTGAAGCCGTGCATTAGACCTTGTAAATATAGGGTGTCCCAAAAAATGTATACACACTTTAAATCATTGTAAACGAGATGTTTATTATAATTCGTTAAATTGTCGACATGTAAAAGAGTTTACAAAAATCATTCTATTGTTTTGCCACCGCCTGTTCTCAAACTGATGTCCGTTCTAGTCCAGACACAAAAAGAAGTCTAGTGGTGTGAGGTCTGGTGAACGTGGAGGGTATTCAACAAAACGTCTCCGTCCAATTCACCTCTTTGGCAAGATCTCATCAAGGAAGGATCCAACATCGCGATGGTAGTGTGGGGGTGCCTTCCTTGATGAGAGCTTGCCAAACAGGTGAATCGGACAGAGGGGTTTTGTTGAATACCCTCCATGTTCACAAGACCTCACACCACTAGACTTCTCTTTATGGGCATACCTAAAAGACAAAGTCCACGCAATGAGACCTGCAAGAGTCACTGAATTGACAGCAATCATTGAACATGAATGCACGCAAATACCAAGAAAACTGTTTCATGATGTGTACTCTTCCATCGCTTCGCGTTGTCAGCAGTGTCTGGACCAGAACGGGCATCAGTTTGAGAACAGGTGGTGACAAAACAATAGAATGATGTTTGTAAATTCTTTCACATGTTGAGAATTAAACAAATTATAATAAACACCTAATTTATAATTATTTAAATTTTGGGTCACTCTATATATTACCAATCACTGAAAAACTTTTAATTTCATGTCCCAGCACTGGGTTGGGACATTTAACATTGGCAATTACTGTGAATACATCACAGGTGGAGTCCTATTGTGCTGGAGAACATTGCACTGAAAAACATCCTAATAATAACCTCTTTTTCCGACTGCAAGGTTAAGGTATAAAAACACACCCTTTGGATATTTCGAAGTGCTCCATGTTCCAAAATTCTGTCATAAAATAGTTACTGGGCGAGGTTTCCCAACCTTTGCTGTCGGCCCCAGTGCTTTTTGCAGCTCTCTGCGCTCCTCTGGCTCATCCAGGCTGCCCTGGTAGTTGAAGTAGGCGATGTCACCCAGAATTAGCGACTCTTGAGAAATGGGCAGGATGCCGCATTTCATAGACGACACCTACAAGCAGGAAGGAAAAATAAGTGTTGCTGCACATCACAGTTCCTCGTGCTGACTGCGCTGCAGAAATGAGGTTTAATAGAATTTAATATAAAAAAATTATCAAAACAGAACTCATTACATGGTGACAATGTGGGTACATTCGTGTATTTGTGGGGGCACAAAACAATAAAAACATTGTCATTGGACTGCCTGTGAATGTAGCTTGTAGTTCCAAATGCGTACAGTAGATGGCAGTGTAACTCTGCTTTTTAACACACCTGGTACGCATCAGGGAACAAACGTATAGACCATGAATACACATATAAAGTGTTCCCATGTGTTTTTCCACACATACCTATACACAGTCCTTTTATTTAGATTGATTAGGTTGGTCAAAATAAGAAATAAATGTGCATTTGCGAGAAATATTTGATTTGGATGTTTTTTATTTCACTTTGTAATGTGATTAAATGAGAACTTAATATCCTAACTTATAATTTGTTCACTTAATTTATATTTAATTGTAATTACGTTAAAAAAAACACTAATATTTAAGATGCAATTTTTTTTACTCTCAGGTGACAATGGATATGCACCTAATAGCCGTGAGCACAGCTGTAACTTAGCAGTGCATCCGCCTCTTTAAAAAGAGATGGATGTGTCTGGATGCCACAAATGGTATATTATTCTAACAGCCAGTAAAGGTCTGTGGAATACTGTAGTCAGAGCCTGTGCTGTGTTTCACAACAAGGCTGTAAGAAATGCCGCCCCTTTCCACCTGAGCGCACCAGACCCGATGCATCGTTCACTGACCGTGACACCACCCGCCAGCTGCGGGAGCAGCAATGCAACTGAGTGATTTAGTTTTTTGCCACATGGAGTTCCCTTAGCTCCATAGCGTGTCTGGGCAGGTGAAGGCTGTGGCGCACCGGCAAGGGCTTCGTCCCCCGGCACAACTCCTTGGTCAATGGAAGTAGCAGCATCTTAACCCACTAATAACATAATGCACACTGATGGAAAGAAAAATATGTCTTCATTGCAAGTCCTATTAACCTGAGAAAAAAAATTTGATTTAAAATGGGTGAGTTTTCTGAATCCATTTGTGGCCCCTTTGGCATCCGACACAACGCTACTGATGGCAGCTCGGCTTGGGAAGGAAACCATGCTGTCATTCAGCGGAGAAAGCGCCGGGGTTCCCTTTCCTCCTCCGGTGGCACACACGCTGTTTTTGTGCAAAGCAGTGCTCTTTTTCGCCTCTTTTTCAAACCATTTTTTTCAAATCTCCTCTCAGAACTTCACAGCCTCTGTTACTTTCTGCCATTCTTTATCCTGTTTTTTGTTTGTCATCCCTGTTTCCTTCGTTGCAGCCTTACTTCCATTTTTTTTATTTTTGATCTGATCATTCTGCTTTTCAACAAAGCGGCGAGTGACATCGATATCTTGTAGCCTCGTAAAGGCAAACTTACAGCAGCCGTGGCAGGAGTGTGCACGTGTATGACACAGCGGATGTCTGGACGCATGGAGTAGATGGCAGCATGGGGGCTGAAACCAGCAGAGTCGATGCTCAGGTTGGTTGAGCCCTGCTCGATGACGTCTCCGATGATGTTGACCTTCACCTGGAGGGAAGCAAGGAGACGAGCTGGAGTCAACACAAACTCCCTAATCATTTTTCCACTCAACCACTGCCCACGTGTGAACCCTGCCTTCAGCTCCATCAAATACATTTGGAAAATTAGAACAAATATGCCGGCTCTCTTATGTCCAACACTAGCGATCTCTCACCTCGCAAATTTCATGGATGGATGGACACAAATTCCCACAAGCTGAGTTAACAGGAATCAATTCCAAATACAAGTTTTCTCTCCAATACAGAAAACCTGACTTTGGCATCACACCGATGACCCTTCTGATGCTGCATGGCGAACCTCTACTAAAAGCACAATTATCTGCAAAAACAAGACTGGATCAAAGGATGCATTGCATTACATTAGCGGTTATCTACAAGCATCAATAAAACAACCAGCAGAACTCCCATTATCATAGCCTCAAGGGGAAAGACGCCACACGCCTGGACAAACTGGCGAGGAAGGCAGGCTCTGTCATTGGCACTGAGCTGGACAGCCCGACATCTGTGGCAGAGCAAAGGACACTGAGGAGGCTCCTTTCCATCATGGACAACCAGCATCATTAAATGTTCAGCATCATCTCCCAACAAAAGAGCAGCAAAAGTGGCAGATTACTATCACTGTCTTGCTCCACTGAAAGACTGAGCAGATCATTCCTCCCCCACGCCATGCAGCTTTTCAACACAACATAGGGGGAGCGATAAAAACACACAAGACTGGAATTTTTACATAATTATATATTAATGTTTTTTTTAAATGGTATTTATTATGTATTATTGCACTACAAATCAAAAGTGAACCGATTAGTCCTTCAATCCATTCATTTTCTATGCGGCTTGTCCTTATTAGGGTCGCGGGGTGTGCTGGAGCCCATCTCAGCTGACTACGGGCGAGAGGCGGGGGACACCCTGGACTGGTCTCCAGCCAATCCCAGGGCACATATAGACAACCAATCATTCACACTCACATTCATACGTACAGAATGGACAATATAGCGTCGCCAATGAACCTAACATTGCATGTTTTTAGAATGTGGGAGGAAACCAGAGTACCGGGAGGAAACCCATTTAGAGCCAATGGAGATTGGAATGAACCTTTACCTATATTAATTGATTTATTCGTATGACATATGACATAATTTATGTATTATGATCATTTGTCTTGGAGATGAATAAAGTATCTATCTATCCATTCTTATTCATGAGTTTTACAGAACCACATGGTATAGCTGTGGTATGAAGATTGCATTATTGACTGTTTGGGAGCGAAGTAGAGCTGCAGGTGAAAGATGATGAAAATGAAGACATAACTGGCCAGAGGGAAGGAGAACTGGCATGAAGCGGAAGAGAAGCCAATGACGACCTCACACGCGCGTCAGACCCTTGCTGGAAGTTAATCACAAACAGAAACGCTCCGTGGCCGGCGGCCATCATTGCATTGCCACATGTTTTTCTGATATGAGGCAGAAAACCACAAGATCACATTTCTCTCTCTCACAACACAAACTGTGAGTTGTTGCAACAGGAGAAGACATCCATCATGCAGTCGGAGGCTGATGAAACACACTCACCTCATTCTGTCCAACACGGCGAATCCATGTTTGTTTTTTCCTGATTCATGCTTTCAATGTGTTCTCTTTTAAAAGGCTGGGCCACATGGATTCAAGTCTAACTCAAGACCACATTCTGGATTGGGATGGTATGGCACTGGTATGGCTGCAACGGCCCTCATTATTTTAGCCTTTATCATTTGGACTTTTTGTTTTGGTTTTGGAAAGCATCATGCTTAGGTCATGCATGCAAATTATAAAACATTTCAGAATGTACCCGTATTGTTTTGTGACTCTGTTCATTTAAAAAAATGTGTTTGTCCAGTCGTTGTAGTTTTCCTCTCGTAAGGTGGACCCATTATAACGCATCGTAGGCCGAGTGCATCGTGACACCCCTTTTTTTTGTAAGAAACTACTTATTCTCCTTTGCACCATTCTGGTGACGGGAAACTCAATTCCTTTTACAGACTTACGTCACGCACTGAAGTGAATCGGGTACAGAAGTAACTCGAATCATTCGTCCCAACTCGCACATGAGCGACAAGTTGGGTAGCTGATCTGCAGATGCTTGGCGAGCACCCGTGATTCAGTGAAACTCGAATCTCCCTTGAGCACCCGTGATTCAGTGAAACTCGAATCTCCCTTGAGCACCCGTGAGTCAGTGAACCTCGAATCTCCCTTGAGCACCCGTGAGTCAGTGAACCTCGAATCTCCCTTGAGCACCCGTGAGTCAGTGAACCTCGAATCTCCCTTGAGCATTTGTGAGTCAGTGAAACTTCAGTCTTTGTCGGGCACCCGTGATGCAGCTCAGGTCGGAAGGGAAAAGTAGAGCTGATCTGATGCAAGGAGCAGATCTCTTTTTCCACAGGGCTGGTACAAGGGAGCCTTGGTTAGCGTCATTAATTTGGTCCAGAAGGGCCGACTCAAACCAAAACAGACACTAACAGAATCAAATTTTCCTTTAAGAAACAATGTAAACCCAAATAATACATTACAAAAAGCCAAACATGCTCGCACAAAGCACGTTTTTATACTTTTACAATTGCAGTTTTTCATGCAGAAACCTATTTGAAATGCAATTAAGGTTACCATTACCTGATTTTTGATGTGACTTTTCGCAGGGACTCAGTGTGGCAGTGAGACACCAACTTTCTGTTTTGCCGTGACTTATTTATTGAAGTCAGCCGTGGTTTTCACCCCCAGAGAGCCACAGAAAGTCGCAAGTGCCAGCATTTTGATAAAGGTGAGAAACACTACTGGATTTTAAAAATAACTCTTGACGAAACAGAACGATGATGTCCGTGTGGTGCCTCAGCGTGTCTTTAATCAGTCTTCAATGAAAGGAGATGTAACCAGATAGATAGATATACTGTACTGTAGATAAAGACAGATAGACACTTCAATAATTTCCACAAGAAATTTACGCTTCAAGCAGCTCTCCAAAAATGTGATAAAAAATGTAATCACAGATTTAAACAATCAGAGGTAAATGTTCATGTTTCCTTATCACTCATCATTTATATGCATTTAGAATTGTATTGTGCATGCAAAACAATACCGCCGTCCCTCGAAACATTGCAGTTCAAACTTTGCGGCCTCACTCTACCACGGTTTTTCAAAAATGTATTACAAAAATTATCGATGTTGTGTGGTTGGATATGGCCTATTATTAGTCAAGACAAATGCTTTCATAAGCAAATTGTACGTATAATTGGCCCAAATTAACTAGTTTTAATCATAGAAATGCATAAATGAACACAAATGCAAACACAGTATAAGGCATTTAGAAGATGTTATATGTTGACGTTGTGTGGGTCTTTCAGAGGTGGGGCCTGGGAAGTGACTAGTGTGTCCCTTAGCTAATGTAAAGTTGCTGAATGCCAGTGACTGGCTGACAGCAGCTCCTGTGTGAATGTTCACGGCACATGTGTCGTCTGTGCCATTACAGTAGTAATCTACTACAGTGGCCTCTAGGGGTCCGAAATGTTACACTAAGACAATAGCCACCAAGCATGCTGTCAATACTAACACGTGAGTCTATAATAATTTATAATTATATTATCATTTATGTCTAAGATGTCTTATTTTCTATTATTATGTCAACTATAACGGGTAATGCAGGTGTAAAACTGACTATGGGATTGTTATTTCATGCCAATAATGCTAAAAATGCCAATGGTCATTTCATGTAATGTATTACTAACAAGACAAGATGCCCACCATATTGTACGCTAACCGCAAAATTTTGGAGTCAAATTTCCATGTTAACTGAATTCTGCTTACTTAATGCCCCTCTCCTGTAGTTGCTGCAAACTGGGTGATTCTACTGGTATTTCAAAAACAGAGCTGAGTGAACCACACAACCAACACCACCGTCAATGTGGACACACACAGAAAAAAACAGCTGGCCAGACAATGGCTCATTGATTGGCCTCCGTCACATGTCCACTGACATTGCACATCACCCTGTCATGTCCTTCAACCGCAGCCGCTCACACGACCCTACGACCGGGGGGCCACCCCATGACTTACGCAACAAGTCTAAATATAACACCGAGAAGCCAAAGGACGGTCGGAAAGAGGGGAGCTGCGCCGCGGCTAATGGTGTGCAGTTGATAAGAAATGCTTAAAACCAGAATGGCCTCTCCAGTGCGAGAGAAGCAAACTGACCAATACAACACGCAGAACCTCTCATGTGAAGCTGACGGCTTGGATCGCCATCAAACGTCAACTCTGCAGCTGCATCAACTGAATAATAATATTAGCCCTGCCTGGAAACAGAACCCCTGAGTGAAAGAACCAAACTCTCAGCACTGCAGTGACCTCTACTTGACCTTGCAGCTCTCAAACAGGGATATGGGAATGTGAGCCAGATGGAAAGTGACCAAAACATAACCTAACATATAAGCCACAAAATGAATCAGTTGAAGTGACGTTGCCAGCATCTCAGCTTTTCTTTCTCGTAGTTTGAACTGAAAGTTATTACTGCATTGAAAGATTTTGACTTCCCCACAAATCTAGTGAAGCTCAGCAAGCGTAATAGTTTGTGGGAAGTGGAGTGTTGGGTTTGTAGTAGGCAGCGGCTATTACGTCGGTGGAAAATGGATTACGTTTGCAGGATCATGAGACTGATATCTGCACATTTTTATAGCGTTTGTGGTTTATTACTTATTTGCCAATGAAGATTCAGTCAGACATTAAATGCAGCATCATTTTGTGCACACAGAGAGAGAGATTCACTGCATCATATCTGGACTTGAGTCTACTAACTGTTGCATTTGGAGCTACAGCTCTTTTCCTAACCAGATGTCTCACTGGCGTCTTTCGTTTTTTATACTTCCTATTATTATGCAAAGAACCCAAGTTGTGGCTCGGCTTGTGAATGAAGAAAGTAGCATTGACTAGCTAAAGGAATTTGCTGACTCACAGTCCGTGCATTTTTTATTGAGTGCGACTGCTAAATAACCCGCCATGGGGCCAGAAAAGTTGCGAGAGTCTCTTTGTTGTGGGTCTCTGGAACAGATTATTCGGACTTACATTATTTCCTATGGGAAAAATGGCCTTGGTCAGGGGTCTGCAACCCGCAACTCCGGAGCCACCTAGTTTATGCTTCTGTGTGGTCACTACTCCATCTCTTCTGATAACATCACAAGCCTTTGAAAGTTCTGCACTGGACCTTTACTAGCGGAGTCCTGGGGGGCAGTGTTTTTCGGAGAGTCAACTCGGTGAGAAAAGATTGAGGATCAACTATTTAGCCATTTGGGTCCTGTGGCTGATTTTCTTATTGGCCCATTGCGCCTTCAATTAATACATAACCTAATGCTCTCTCTACTGAGACTGCTGTCCCGGCGTTCTAGATCTGGATAACAATACAGTAGCAAAATGGATAACTCAATCATTTTACAAGAATAAAGTCAAAATATTAAGGGAAAATAGTCACAATATTTTGTCATAATATTATGAGGAAATCATCTTTTTAGTAGCAAAGGTTTGAAATATTAGAGAAAGGACAAATTAAAAACATTTGGTTATGTTGTAATGTTATGAGAATAAAGTCAAAATATTCTGTCAATGAAGTCCTAATTATGAGAACAAAATTTACAAGAAGAAAAGAGAAATTGTTGGGAAAAAGTAGCAGGAATTGAAAAAAAAAAAACGTGAGAAAACGTAATGTAGGGAAAAAATTAGTGGCAATTTTACTTTAAATAAACTTTATGAGGAAAAATAATGTCATTTTCAGTTCTTGGTTGAAAAGGTTTGGACACCCCCGCTAAATACACTATGTAGCATTCCCTTCAATTTAGTGGTCAAATAGGTTCTGTGGTTTTCATTTGGTGGAAAAAAGCCCAAAAGGCTCTTTTGATGCTAAAGGTTGCCGACCCCTGGCCTTGGTTTTTGTGAACAAATGAACAACAACTGTAATCCCATTGTGTTGTTCTCATCCGTTTTCATCTCCCTTCTCTCTTCTCACAAAGTACCTCCACGCAGCTGAGATAAGGTTGTTGACTGAATATTACACCCGTATCTACATGACATGTTCTATCTGAACCAAAACCGGTACACCAAACATTGTGAGCTCCTTCATTTAGTGACTGCAGAAAGGAGGCTTGGCCGGGTCATTATGACAGGAGTCTGGGACAATGTCAGGATAATAGACTGGTGTCTGCTTTTTCCCCCAGACAGAACATTTGAAAAAGTCACTCTGGCAGTCAACTATTCCGCCAGCAAGAATAAATGTATTAGGTGCTCCCAGTGAAGGTCACCGGCGTTTTAATAATGTTAATTATTAACATCAGCAATCTATTTTATGTGGTTCAGTCGAGTTGAAAAACTGCCAAAAGCAAAGTTAACCCAAAGGTCAGGAAAAGAAGAATTCCCGGGTTTCATTCCATTGAGGATTTTAATTATTCCTTAAAATACACTCCCTTGCTTGTAATCATTCACAAAGATTCATTCGGGACTGTCAAGATCTTGTTCACAGACAGACAGAAACTCTCCTTGGGGGAGGTCATAAGTTCTGAGTCTTACCAGGTTTGATGCGGATGCCTCAGCAAATGACAGGCCTCTGGGTATGATGAGGATGTGATCTTGCTCTTTGCTGATTCGCCCCTTGTGAAGGAAGAAAAAAGAATCACTCCTAGCCATCGATCGACGACCCAATAATTAACATTTTGAAAATGAATCACTTTCTTAATGTAGTGAAGAGTTTAAAGTGCATTGATTGGGTACAATTGGGATTGTAGTGAAAGAGGGTCATTCAATACTTTGCCTGAACAAAACAAAAAAAAAAAACGCTCACTTTTAAAAGGCACGAGGAGGCAGAGGTCCAGCAAATCAATCACAGTATGATGCAGCAAGGTTCTACAGTAATTCAAGCTATAACTCTAATAACCAAATGCATTTTATATGATTAGTTTTCTGACAATATCAACCAAAGATAATGTAGCATCTCCACCAACCGAGGAGAGCATGAGGCAAGAGGTTATGTCGGATAATTACAGTACGTAAAATAGCCGGCAAAAAGGGCAAAACTGATTTCCTAAAGACTTTGTGGGACACGGCTCAAGGAAGAACCATCAAAGTTGGGTGAATAATGAGGAATTTCACTTTGCATTTAAAATGAAGTGTCCCTGCATTGTGACAAAGTGGAGCAGTCACACAGTATAAAGCAAAAAAGTAGCTTTATACTGTGGGGGGGGAAAACTATGTACCCACTTTATAATCTTACCCACTTTATAATGCACAGTACCACCAACCAGAAGACTGGAATGGAGAAGTAGAGTGGAATCTATGCTCTGGCAGGGGTCGGGAACCTTTTGGGCTAAGAGAGCCATGAACGACACATATTTTCTAATGTATTTTCGTGAGAGCCATATCCTAGTTTTTAAAAAGTGAGTACAACTACAATGTGCCAACAATTTTAGAAAATTCTCTGAATTGGATGGATTCAAGTGCTGAGAAGGTTTTATATTTGGAATACAAAACATTATAAAACAAAAATTATATTTTTAATGCTAATATTATGACTTTATTCACACAATACGCCAAATTATTTTTCCCCAACCTTAATATTCCAAAATTACAATTTTGTTTTTTTTGTCTTTAAAAAAAAAGAACTCTGTTACTAAAACCACATGTTTTACTCATAATATTACAAGTTTGTTTTTGTAAAATTGTGATTTTTGTTCGCCTAATATTTTCATTTGTCTTTTTTTTCCAACTTTTCTCACAATTATGACTTTATTCCTGTAATATTTTGACTTTATTCTCCTAACATAACCTTTTCCACAGCCTAATTTTCCAAAAATGACAACTTTTTTTCACCGATATTTGAACTTAAAATTTACTGCTCATTTTTAAATTTTTACTGTTTCCTCAAAAATTTTTAAATTGTATTTTAAAAATGTGCCGTGGGCAAATAAATCACTCAGACCGCACTTTGAACAGCCCTACTGAAAAGCAAGATATGTTACATATGTTTTAAGAAAAAAGTAAATGAAAAAATTTTTTTATGGTGTTTAGAAACTTCTGAGAGCCGTACGTGGTCAACAAAAGAACCGCATCATAGGTCCCCTACCCTTCCTCTCTGGTGTGCCATTCAAGTTGACGATGTCATTATTTGTCATGATATTGATTGCTCTTGTATTGGATCACCCAGATTGCGTAAGTATACAGCATAATGCAGAGATTGAGTGTAGTCCACTTTTTTACACGGTAATGCAGTGTCAGCATTGGGGGCGTAACGGTACATGTGGGCGTATTCAGATTTTTCAGGCGTGCCAAATTCCTACACAGGAAAAGTACCTGTCATGCATTTACTCTGTAATTAAACACAAGCAATTATAAAAGGTTTTCATAATTTTGCAGGAGAGGAGATCCTCTACAAAGCAGAGGAACGAGCCGTGGAAGGCGAGGGGCTGAAGTGTGCAGAAAAACCCCACAAGTTGCAGCCCAGACTTTGACTACTGTGGGATTCATGACTAGACGGAGCCGGAAGAATTTGATAACAATTCACCTTTCCCGTGAAATACATAAAGTGCACCCTGGGGGGAATTTGCAAACAGCGGCTGGTGTTTTTTGTTGCTCACTGCAAAAATAAAATAAAAAAAACAAAAAAACAGCAAAAATTTAACAATAGAGGGCCGCTTAGTGGTTAGCATGTTGGCCGCAGAGTCGGGAAATTGAGGGTTTGAATCTTTGTTGGGCATCGCTGTGTGTGTGACAGACCAAAAATAGGAATTTCAGGTTAGAGAATCTAAATCAGGGCTCACCAATCAGTATCTTGGGAGCTGATTCTGGTATCTCAGCCAAGGGCCTTTATTGAATGACAAAGTAGCACAAACCCGCATAGAGACGATGACCTCACGGGTTGAGTGGAGAGCTGCTTTGTAAACAAAGTACAGTTTAAATGTTGCTAGTCATAAAACTAGAGCAACAAGGCATCATTTAAAGAGCAAAATCTGAAATTGTCATATTAATAACTAATAAGTAGGGCTGTCCAAGTTAACACGTTATTAAAACATTAACAAAAGTTTCTTTTAATAGGACTTTATTTTTCAGGCGCGATTAACGTGCATATGTCCAGTAGTTTGAGGAAGTTGCGAAAATTGAGTAGAAATTGAGAAAAACAAGGGGTATTGTACTTTGCCTGGTACATTTGGCGTGATAGGCAGATGGCTCTCACAACAAAGCTAAAGCTAGTTGTATCTACAGCCGCTGGGATTTGAATCATCACGGACTAGTCGACTTGCCGGGGAGAAGGTAGAGAAGGTAGAGAAGTATTTTTTTGATTGGAACTGCGAGCTAAAGCTTGGGTTTGAGCTGCTAGTTAGTGGCAGGCATAGCCAAGGACAGCTATGTGGCTCTTCTGTTATGCTAACAATCCAGCAGCGCTAGCATCACTTTTACTCGTATTAGCAGCGCACTGGCTAAACATCAACACATCTGTGAAACATACCTACTTTATAACGCTTTCATTTATCTTATCTTTTATATATTGTGTAAAACTATGACAGGAACAATATCAACTTACAAGTAAAAAAGAGTACAGAGACCGGGGTTTTGTTTTTCAGAGAGGTTGTGTACCAAACATTTCAGCACATTAGCACTCATCAAGGTCATCAAATCTCACCCTCATGCATTCCCACATAGTATCAGCATTTGGGAGCAAGTATCAGGTGAAAGAAAATGGTAAAATACAGTACAGTAGTCTATTTGTATGAATTTCTCCTGGAAATGAATCGCTGTGTGCATTTAACATTCAAAAACTGGGGGATTTCTTACTGTACATTATTTCTGTATAAAATAATGGTCCATATTTGCAAAATTGATATCCCTTCATATACAATTCAATGTAGTTGTTTTGTAGTTGTCTATATAAATGTTTACCACAAAGAGATTTACATCTGTACTTATTGATAAAAATGGCTTTTCATCTGTGATTAAATGTGAGTTAACTATGGACAAAATGTGATTAATCACAATTAAATATTGTAATCAATTGACATCCCTACTAATAAAACATTTTTTTGTCTTTAAATGTATGTACGGTCTTGCATTATTTTAGCCTTTGGAAATAATATATGAAATTATATGTGTATCTAACTTTAAAACAAATAAAGCTTTTACACAAAGATAAGACAAAAACCGGCATTGTTCAGTTACAATGCAATACGGAAATTATGTTTACATCCATCCATCCATTTTCTATACCGCATATCCTCATTAGGGTCGCAGGTATGCTGGAGCCTATCCCAGCTGACTTTGGGCGAGAGGCGGGGTACACCCTGGACTGATCGCCAGTCAATCGCAGGGCAGACAAACAAACATTTACACACATATTCATACCAATGGACAATTTAGAGTTGCCAATTAAACTAACATGCATGTTTTTGGAATGTGGGAGGAAACCGGAGCACCCGGAGAAAACCCACACGGGCAGAACACGCAAACTCCACAAAGAGATGCCCAACAGAGATTCGAACCCTGAACCTCCTGACTGTGAGGCCAACATGCTACCCACTCATCCACCGTGCGGCTATCATGTAAAAATAAAATAATCATTCACACTGTATCTGTTGCACTCCAATGAGGTTCATTTGGTCAATCACTATTACTGTCATTAGTTATAAGCGCTCACTTGCGGTCTTCTTCAGAGTGGACTGTCAAAACTGTCAAGTATGAAAAAGTAGCTAACTCTTGTCTGCAAAAAAGTGTTTAGAATGACTTGCCTGCATTGTTTCACTCTCCTAGAATATCATATGTATTTATGTTTATTCAAGAATGTCATTCATAGGTTAAGTAGTTTTAAGGTATGTCTTTTGTACACTTAATGTACCGAAAATGAACCAAATCGTGATCTTAATACGCACTGAACCGTGGGGATGGCGTCCCGTCACACTCCAAATCAGTGTCATATAATGTGCCTATCTGTAGCTGAAAATAGTCTTATTTTAGAGTCTCACAGTGATGTAGGAGCTGGCAAAGTGGGCCCAGTTGAACAGGTCCACCAGTCTGTAGAGGCTGGCCAGTTTACAGCGTGTCACCTTCTCTCCTTTCACCATGGTACTTGCTTCCGCACCGTACAGGTCGTTAATGGGGATGACCATGCCCAAACCTGAAGAGAAAATCAAACACACACGCACGCGCAACCTTGAATGAATGGTATCAAGATCATATATCGTCTTTATTATGACGAGTACTTGCTGGGATTGCTTGTGTCCAGTGATGTATTAGACCAGGGTCTCAAACTCGTGCCATGGAGGGCCAAAACACTGCAGGTTTTCTCTGCAACCAATTTCTCCGGCAGGGGGATTTTAATTGACGAGCTCCTTCCCTCAAATTGAAGGTGGTGTTGATCATTAAAATCATCTGCTTTAGTGACTGGCTGGAAAGAAAACCTGCAGGGTCTGGGCCCTTATTAGACATACTGTATCCTTTAATACATCAATCACTTCTGCTAAGTATTGTTGGCTATACTCTTTAGAACAATGAATGAAAAAAAGAGTTGGTAATCTCTTTAACATGATTCAGCATTAGCTGCGCATTCCACATGCGCGGGTGAAAGCAGTCATAACTCAAAGGATCCAAACTGGGAGAAAAATGTACAGCTCTTCCGCTTTCTGGTCTCAGGTCAGCACATCAGCGTTGAGGCATGAGAAGCTCGTGTTGTCGAGTTTGCTTTGTTGTGGGGAGGAAGGGGGTTGGCGGGGGCATTGTGTGTAGTTCATTTTGTTGAGCGGTTGCTATAGTGACAAGTCACACAGCACTGAGTACTCACTAAGTGGGGAAGTGCTGAAACCGGCCACCGAACTCGCCATGAAGAAGTCAGCAATCTGTCTGAGGGCCAACAGGCCAGTGGGGTTGTTCCCTTTGCGCTGCTGCTCTTGGATCAGACTCTCCAACTCATCCTTGAAGGCCTGGAGTTGAAACAGTTGGGGAGAGGAAAATGTTAGATGATTAGATGTGATTATTAAATGTGCAGTAGTTGGGGACACACAAATTTGTTGTGTGACAAGAGAAAAACACGGGACGCCGAGTCAGATTACATCTCACGCGGAGAAGGATGTGAAGCAAAGACTGTGGGAACATGGAGTGAGATGGGAAGAGGAGGAGCACTTAATCACAGATTAGTCATGCTCCTTCGGTGTCCATCACAATCAGCAAGAAGGTGGTTCCAATGAAGATGACTGGTGCCTCTTCGAAAAAACCTATGAATGACGTGTGTGTGTGGCGCTGCTCTTTATGTCAAGACCACAGTCATCTTTAAAACCTATAAAAGTGTATACTAACATCTTCTTGTTAAACCAGGGGAGAGCAACAGTGGTCACAAACCAAAAGACTTCGTTGGTTTATAACCAAATTACAAACGTCTCCAAGTTCTTCACGGCCTACTTTTAAAAAGGTCGTTTTCATTGCTGCGGATGTGATGTGTGCGGTGTTGCCAAAGAGGTGGTAAGGAAATATGTTGAGTCATTTCTTTGCAACATATTACACTCTCACTAGATTGTGATCTTCACCATCTACAGAAAATTCTCGGAATTCAAAGCTTTATGGAGGTTGAAGACTCTGTTGGAACACCTCCGTGTGGAGTTTACATGTGGATTCTCGCCGGGTACTACGGCTTCCTCCCGCATTCCAAAAATATGCATACTAGGTTAACTGCAGACTGTGAATGATTTATTTATCTGCAGTATATTTGCTTTTGGACTGGATGGCTACCAGTCCAGGGAGTAACCCGCCTCTTCCCCTACCGCCCTAGTTAGGGCAAGTGGTACAGAACATGGATGGATGGATACAAGGTGATTTGATGGAGGTGCTTGGCCAAGACATTAGTGAACCAAAAGTCCAAGTTCCCCAATAACAGGTTAAAATGAAATGTCTAAGTCGTGATTCACTACTTTCTTAGAAACATGTTTGTTTTCCTATTTCGATGATTTTTTTTTTTGGACACCCATAATCCACCAAGTAGAAAACAAACTTCCATGATCTTTATCTCTATTAATCCGGTCAACATACAGTCGTTGTTCGTTAAGTTTAAACTGCAGACTCTAGATCAGGCGTGTCCAAAATTTTTCCACCAAGGGCACCATACTGAAAATGAAAAGATATGTGTGGTCATTTTGATGTTTTAATATGTTTTTTAATTTACTAAAAATGCTAAAAAGATTAATTGTATTATTTGTTATTACTATCAACATTTTAGCTTTTTCCTCTATTTTTCCCATTTTAGCTGGGTTTTTTATTTTAATTTTATTTTTACAACGGGCCAATGAAAAACAAGCTGCGAGCCGCAAATGGCCCCGAGCCGCACTTTGAACTGTTGTAACTAGATCCACTGATTTAGTCAAAACATCCCAAACCTGCCAACTGAATAATCTGAGTATTTATCACCACCAAGCATGACGACATGAAGGCTTTCCACCCCAGTTTGTTACCATGTAAGGATTACTTGGCTAGAAAGTACACCCCTGTTTCCCATTAAACTCTGGGGATAGATAAAAGATGTTAATTGAAATAGTTTGTGGAGGTTGTGCTTGACTGGATGCATTTCTAGTTCAGTAAATGTGTTGCATAATCAGCAAAATGGGTCATGACACCATTGCCAAGTAAGGACTCTGTCTAGTCGCAGGTCTCATTTATTAATCATGTTTGCAATGGCACTCCCTGTAGAGCTGTGTCTGCAGACAGGAGCTTCCCTGACACTTTATCTCTGCAAGTGGAATGCCAATAAACCCGACACATGCAAGGAATGTTTAGTAAAAATTGGACAACCCCAGTGTGTGTCGGGACACCAAAGGTCCTGATGCACTGCTGGTTCTGAACCATGGCCAAGCATTCCTCAGTTCCTAGTGGCAAGGTTGCTGTGGCGACAGACTCTGAGCGGATATGTGACAGTGATGGGTTTTGTTTGAGACTGGTTTGCCATCACAGTAGGTGCCCTGAAGACAGAGCCAAAGCTGAATTGCAGAGACGGATGTTTTGTGTTTGTGCTGGAGGACGACATGGAGCTTCTGCAGATGATTGACAACGACTGCAATTAGGTAATATAATGAAACATGGAAGACTATCTTTTAAATATAATAATGCTCACTTTCAATTGGCACTGTCAGAATGGTGTTAATTTAAATGTTATGTTTATTTATGTGGTTGGGGCACTGCAGCCAAAGGATTTTTAATAGTTTCCCCCTCATATATACCTCAGTAATCAGTTTAAAGGGTACATGATTCATCGACTTTGCTTAAATATTTGAAATATTCTTTGTAATTATGTTCCACATTGTTTGATTTTTGAAAACAAACAGTAAATGCACAAAAATTACTTTTAAATTTATGGAGCCAACCATGACCAACTAGCTTGCATCTCAGCTTCATTTCATGAAGTGACATCTACAGGGTAATATTCCTCAGGTAAAAAAAACATGTACGAGACAGAGGTTGTGATTTCAGCAAAGATTTGAGCCACGTGTCAACAGTTTTCAAGCTGAAAACAAGAAAAAACATTTGGAGATGAAATAGAAAACTCAATTAAGCCTTGAAACATGGAGATGGAGATTGGTCACCTTCAAAACACAGAATGGTAAGTGTAAATTACTCTGGAGCGGTTTATCATTGAATTATTTTTTTTTAATCGGCTTCTTAAAATGTTTTTATAGCCCGTTTTGATGGCTATACCTTTGGCCTCACATTAACGATTAGTGTTCATTGTCACGACGCCACCCACAGAAAACATATCGCGCCAAAAGACGTTTTGCAACCTTGTCGCTATAGTGGAATAGTGTTTAGAAGGCATTATGTAAACAAGACATGTCTTACTCTCTTCTGACAACTTCAATGTATTGGTGTTTTTTTTTGTTGTTGTTTTTTTTTCCTGTGTGCCGGCGGCATAGCATCCCTTTCCGAAATGTGTTCATGCCGTACTTTCAAGCCAAATGCTTTTTGTAAAAGGTGTTCCTTCATAGCAGTCACCTGGAAAAAACAGAACTAGATCTAGGTGGGCATCCATCTGTTTCTCGTTTCTTGCAGTTGCTTTGTCCATTTTTGTCTTAAACCTTCGTCTTTTGGAAAACAAAACAAACTTCCAGTATCACTGAATCAGTTTGGCATGACTACTATTTTGGTGAAAAATATACTGAACAAAGTTGACATTCTAGCTCCAGAAGCGTTTTGTTTAGTCCGCTGTAGCTGGGAGGTGTCACTTCGTGAAATGAGACTGAGCTGCAAGCTACCTCATGACCGGCGCCATGAAATATTTATGTAATTTTTGCGAATTTACCGTATGCTTTCCAAAATGGAAGAATATACAACATAATTACATCCATCCATCCATTTTCTATGCCGCTTATCCTCATTACAGTCGCGGGTATGCTGGAGCCTATCCCAGCTGACTTCGGTACACCCTGGACTGGTCGCCAGTCAATTGCAAGGCAGACATTCACACTCACATTCATACCTATGGACATTTTAGAGTCGCCAATTAACCTAACATGCATGTTTTTGGAATGTAGGAGGAAACCGGAGTACCCGGAGAAAACCCACACACGCACGGGGAGAACATGCAAACTCCACACAGAGATGCCCAACGGAGATTCAAACCCAGATCTCCTGACTGTGAGGCCAACATGCTACCCACATAATTACAAACAATACATAACATATTTAAGCCAAGTTGATGAATCATGTCAGGGATTTCTTAATAAGAGATGTTAAATTGATTGATGAGAATATGCAAGTGTACATAAAGTTGTGACTATGATAGTATCATCAGTAGTGGGCAACACAACACACATTGGACTCAAAGCTGCTTGAAGCCTTTCAAAAGGCACATGAGCATCAGGAGACACACACACACACAAACAGGCATCTGCTCAACAGCTTGTGTGTGTGTTGCATTCTCGAGAAGATTATGACAACGGGGATTTGAGTCCATCATGCAAACAGATTAATTCCATGGTTGAAAGTGGATCTGTCATAAATATTTGGGAACACCGTCCTACTTCTGCAGTAGCAAAAACAATGCTAAGTAAGAATATTATCATTTGTAACAAGGCCCTTCACAATAACAAATTTTGCTGGACGATAATTGTATTTTCAAATTGTTGTCAATAACTGATATTATTGACGACAATTCTGAGACCATATTTTCATTAATTATATGCCATAACAATGAGAGTACATTGTATCAAAAGCAATAAACTTTAATTTCTCAAACATATTTAACATTGTAAATGTCAAGAGCTTTTAAATGAACTAAAGAAACAATATCCATCCATCCATCCATTTTGCCGCTTATCCTCATTAGGGTCTCGGGTATGCAGGAGCCTATCACAGCTGACTTCGGGCGGGAGGCGGGGTACACCCTGGACTGGTCACCAGCGAATCGTGAAGACACCAAACAATCACACTCACATTCATACTTATGGACAATTTAGAGTCGCCAATTAACCTAACATGCATGTTTTTGGAATGTGGGAGGAAACCGGAGTACCCGGAGAAAACCCACACACGCACGGGGAGAACATGCAAACTCCACACAGAGATTACCCGCGGAGATTTGAACCCAGATGCTAACCACTCAATCACCATGCGGTCAAGAAACAACATAATAAAGGAAATAAACAAAAACAGACAAAAAATAATAATTGAAATTAGTCTCTTTTGGCAAAAATTGCACTTAAATAAAAATCACAATTATTTAAAATAATTATTTATTTTAAGAAGACAAAAAGAAACACTCCAATACCCAAATAGATACAAATAGATAGATTGAACTAGATAGAACCTCCACACTGAGGCAGGGGCATTCTGCTTAGAAACCATTGCTTTTGTGCTTTCATTCATATTAGCATTTGCTTGCTAATTTGCTGCTAGCACTCTTGTCTGTGTATCCACTCACTAGTAGCCCCGCCTCCGCGTACAAAGAGGCTGGATGTCTGACGCGAGGGTTCACTCTCTGGTAATTCCACTATAGAACCAATGCACACAGGCACATACAGAGTGAACCCTCTTGTCATACATATCTTGTTAACTCATATTACAGAGTGTCATTTGTGCTTGTTGCCATATCAAAACAGTTCCTTGAACTTTGCCCTAAAATGTTATTATATGAGATATAAAAGGCAATATAATAAAAAACAAAAAAAACAAAAACTCATTCCTGGGCAGAAAATAATTACTGGTGGATGGAAGACTTTTACCTGAAGTTTGCCGAGGCCCAGTGCAGCCGGTTATGTCAGCACATGGCTGCCCTACGAGCTAATAATATGACAGTGTTATCAGGAGTGTCTGCCTGCAGGCCTGACAGTGCTATCGATTCCCCTGATTTACCCTCTTTGTGTGCATCTGTTCAATCGGCCCTGTTCTGTATAAGCTCTCACACAGGCAACAACAATGCAGTTTTGTGCCAGTCAAATGTGTATGTTGAAATCTCCAGTTCAGTTTGTGCATAATTCTATATCTGAGATCCCTCTGGAGAAAAATTATGGACTGCAAAGTCTACAATTATTGTGCTACTAAACCTTGTCGTGTGTCAGAGTCATGGAATAATTTAAAACAATAAAAAAGAGCCGGACATTTGTGACACCGCAAGGGACATTCAGGAGGCTCCTTTACATCATAGACAACCAGCATCATCCAATGTACAGCATCCTCTCCCAACAGTGTATAACTTTACTATCACCGTCCTGCTCCATCAGACTAAGCTGATCATTCCATCCCCATGTCATGCAGCTTTTCAACACAACAGCAATAAAAACACACAAGACTGGACTTTATACCTAATTATGTATTATTATTTATGTATTATAGCGCTACAAATTGGATGTGAACCATTCTGTGTTTATTCATGTATTTATTCTTATTCTATTTTTTTATTTTTCTCTTCTTATCTCTCCTGTCTTGCCTTGGTTGTTTAATTCCACCGATCTAATATCAATATCTGTTCTTGGTTGTCTGGCAGAAGGAGTAATTGAGACAAAAAACTACCACAGCTTGCACAGTTTTTAATTTTGCATTTCTGTGGCTGAATTTAGACATTTTACACAAGTATTTATGTTTGGGGTGTTTATTTGGCTTTGATCATGTGTATGGCTCATTCTGATGTTTTTTATTTGTCGGTTTACTGCAAACTACTGCAAGTGTGTAGACTTGCAATGGAAAATAACTTACAATTATAAAACAACTGGAGGATGCCCGGTGGGATACACTGTGATTGTCTACGGCAATGCATTTATAGTTGAAGTTGGCAAGACAAGAAGCGAGTGCTGTGGATTTGATACTGTAACCATCATAGAAGAATCTATTACACTTTTGCTTCAGCCGTTGCATATTATGGAATCACAGGAGTGCCAAAATTCAATGGAAATACTGTACATGTGGAAATACAAAGAGAATCAAAAAGTGACAAATATACAGATGTAGTCATGTTGTAAGGACATTTTGTCATTCCTTTTTGTCTTTGTTTTTTTTCCATTTTGGCCTTTATTTGCCCTGTTTTGTCTTTGTCTTTTCCATTTGCTGATTGTCTTGGCATTTGACCTGGGTGACTAGTCAATACCTGATCACACAATTCCTGCTTGCAGTGACATTGTAGCAGCTGTGTTTAAATGTCGCTATTAGCGCGGGTGACCCAAAGCGGGTGATGGACAGGAAGTAACACCACCATCACGCCACCGAGCACATACTGTGCGTGAACGTCGTACACAGTGGAGTTCATAGCGAAGCTGCTGAGAAGATGCTAACAGGCTGGATGGGACTAGTCAATCTGGCGGGTCCAGGAATTGACATTGTTTTTTCCATTTAGCATCAGGCATCCGGTAAATGCAAAGACGATCACCAAATGGAAAAGACAAAGACGATGAACAAAAAGCAAAGATAAAATGTCACTACAATATGACTACATTTGTATATTTTTGTATTATTGATTCTCTTTATATTTCCACATGTTTTTTCCTTTTCCTTTTGGCACTCCTGTCGTGATGGCACAACCCCACTGTGGAAGTTTCACTCTGTTCGGCACCCAAAATATGTTGAGAAATGCGAAAGAGAAAAACAACTGGCTGTGGGGGAAAGACCGTGGTTAAAAAAGAAAAAATCTGGATGAAGTTCAACAACTAATGTTGTGTTAAAAAAAAATCATAGGGACTTTAAAAAGTCAAAAGAAAAAAGACCCATCAAGAGCAGTAATATGCAGCCTCACGCAAAGTGTTTCTCGGCATCATCTGCTAAAGCACAACCATTATCCACTTGTGCTTGCAGAAAGTGACACATAAAGCAGATCCTGTTCACAATTCCGTATAGAAAAACTACAAGAGTACCGGGGATGGGTAAAATTACCTCTCAGCATTAATAAATCCTTTCTGTGGCATGGCTATCAGGCTGTGATTGGCTGGATTAACGAGTGAGCGGCAAAACAGCACATTCAGTCACATGATGCTGTGCAGAGATGCAGAATAGAAGCAGCATGAAAAGTGACACAAATTCAATTTCACTCTATCTAATCTTTTGACCCTTTACGTTAAGTAAGTTAAGTCACGGCTAATGAGGTCTCAGAAGCCGCAAAGACAGAAGTCTTGCAAATCTGCAACCACGATTATTCTGCCTTCGCAACACGTACTCAGCTCTGTGCAGCTAGACAGGTAGTTAACAGCATCAGGAAAGGACAAGAAGCTCCAGAAGTTTTGTTGAGGATTGATTCTCCTTCTTTTGGATTCTTTTGTATCCTCAGATTTATTTCTTTACGCTTTTTCCTCCTTTTGCGTCTGCAAGACTGCAAACATAAACTAAACATTACAAAATATAACAGCCATTGTGAGATTTAGACAAATATAATGAAAAGTTCAGTGTTTTGACCATATCAACACTTTAGCACAATCTACTACAGTTGTTCTTCACACACAGAACACAACATTCCCAGCATAATTGCACATAAATATGTCTGCACAAATGCAATTAAAGGTAAAGCGTAGCTCTGTCGACCTCTGCTGGACGGATTAAACATCATGCTTTGCTAGCAAGTTCCACCGCGAAAATAACAAAATTACGACATAACACAGAACAATACACAATTTTGCTACATTTTACTCACAGACAAAGACCTGGTCACGTTTCGTGACGAAGCTCTCATATGTGACTGTCTGATTGCCGCTGATCTGATGTGTCCGACACCCAAAAGTATCCCACTAGAAACAATACCTGAACTACGCGGGGCATAATCCCGATTGAGATCCCAAGCATTTCTTGAAATCATCCTGCTCCACTTAGCAAACAAATCAAGTCCAGTCGAACAAACGCTGCATAGAAACAAGACAGATTCACTACATAAAAGCTAATATTACAGTATTTTCCCCTTGTCCTATTTACGTACAGCAACAATATGCATTGTTCTGAATATCACTTGCAGGATAGACGCTACCTCCCACAGACACCCGTTTGTGTTCTTCTGCATTCTACGTGAAACGTCTGAAAGGACATTACAGACGTGAATAAAGGATGCATGAAGGATTTGTGTGAGTCGGTTCAAGCCTGGTCTATATTGGTCTGACTTTAAATGCAACCTGCAATCTGAGTACCAGAACCATGTAATCTAGGAGTCCAATCAAAGCAAACAGAAGAAGAGAGAAAGGAAGGAGACAGAGGAAGACAAGCAGGGAGAAGAAGCTTCGTCACATACAGTAGTGTTCCAAATAATAGCAGTCCATTGAGACTAGCCAGATGAATCACTGTTATCCGTATATTTTTATTGCTACATGGCAAACACGTTACCGGTAGGTGCAGTAGATTCTCAGAAACCAAACAAGACCTAGCATCATGACATGCACGCTCTTAAGGCTGAGCAATTATTTTAAAGGGGTGTTCAAAAACCAGCAGTGTCTGCAGTTGACTTTACAAACTCTAAACTATTTTGTACAAACGTTTTTGTTTCTAGGATTTTGCAATCCTGTGAATCACTAAACTAACACACACCGTAAGCCAAGGATGAGCCAAGGTTATATTAAAACCTATGCATTAAGAATGAGATGCCACTTAAGTTCATGTGCATGTAACGGCGGTTGAACGGATACTTTTGGCAGTATTTCAAACTGAATTGACTAAGCAGCACTGAGCAACTTGTATATTTCAACATTTTGCATCTTGAATTGAAATAATGCTGACAAACGACGCACATTTTTGTTCACATTGGGTGGTATTTACCAGGGGAATGCTCTAAATAAAGTCACCGGGCTTATGACAACGAAGCGTGTCATTAAACAGACAAGATGTCTTCTAACTAGAGACTTGATTCAACTTTTATTTTTTTTCCCCTACACCCAAGTCACTACATTTGATACCTACGCACAATCTAATGAGATCCAGTACAAAAGCTAAATTTTACAGTATGATAGTATAATTTGTTTCTTTAATACAAGGACTGTTTTTACACACTGAATATATGCAAATGCCTAAAATGTTTTTTAGTTTACATTTTGTGAAGTGATTTTTCAAACATGATTTTATGTTGAAATTTGAATTGTATAAAAATGCATAAACATTTGATATCAAAATGATCTCAAATGCCATATGATGGAGAGCAAAGCCAGAGACATAAAATGGAAGACAACTGTCAAAATGCATCGAAGAATAAGAAGAATGGCAATAAAAGGCTTAGCTCAGCTCCAAGGTAATCAAAGACAGTCTGGAGTTACCTGTAAGTACTGTGACAGTCAGAATATGTCTGTGTGAAACTAATTTATCCCTCACAAAATTAAAAAAAAGGCATGTGTAGGAGATGATACAATTTGCCGAAGAACACATCAACTGGCCTAAAGAGAAATGGAGGAACAGTTTGTGGACTGATGAGAGTAAAAATTTTATTTTTGGGTCCAAGGGCCGCAGACAATTTGTGAGACAAATCAAGCCACAGTACACACAGAAGACAGTGAAGCATGGTGGTGCAAGCATCATGATATGGACCTGTTTCTCCTACTATGGTGTTGGGCCTTTTTATCCCATAGCAGGGATCATGGATCAGTTTGCATTTGTCAAAATACTCGAAGAGGTCATGTTACCTTATGCTGAAGAGGACATGCCTCTGAAATGGGTGTTTCAACAAGACAATGACCCCAAACACACTAGTAAACCAGCAGAATCTTGTTTCCAAACCAACAAAATGAATGTTATGGAGTGGCCTGACCAATCCCTGGACCTCAATCCAATCAAGAACTTGTGAAGTGACATCAACAATTCTGTTTCTGAAGCAAAACCAAGGAATGTTGTTAAAGAATGTTGCTAAAGAAAGGTTCCACAAGTTGGTTGCCTCCATGCCACACAGATGGGAAGCAGTTTAAAAAAAACTGTGCTCACACAACTAAGTGTTAGTTTAGTGAGTCACAGGATTGCCAAATCCTAGAAACAACAATTTGTACTAAATAGTTTTGAGGGTTTTTTTGAACACCCTTTCAACTAATTGCCCAATTGCACAGCCTTAGAATCTACTCCACCTACTGGTAACTTGTTTGCCATGTAGCAATACAAATATACTAATAACAGTACTTCATCTGGTTAGTCTCATAGGACTGCTATTATTATGAACACTACTGTGAACCTCCACTAATTGAGACGGAATCAGTAGATTTGTGTCTCAGAGCCAGCCAATCAGGTATAAAGTGCAAGTGATATGGAAAATGAATGCAAGAGTATGTGTGAGTTTTGAAACCTCGAAATTATTTGCTCAAATTATTCTTACACTGATTTATTATAAACTCAATGTTTAAACACTGTATTTTAACAGACACATTTTTCTCATGAATTTTTTTTTTTTCAATTAAAATGCCAGCATTACTTCACGTAAGACAAAAGTTCCACTCAGAAAATTGAAATGCAAAAAATTTATACAAACTATGTCTAAAAAATCTTTGGTAATAAAAAAAAAACAAAAATTCACAGTGAATGGACAACAAGTACTGTCTGCATAATATCAGCATACTATACCCATCATGGCCCGCATTAATGACCCGATCTTTGATTTATCATCAATCTGTCACCGCTGCTGTACGCTGGTCACCCAAGGTACACATTCATACAGGACACAACACATACGCGCTTGCAAGGTAAATGCACTTGTAAAGAGCAAGGTAAATGCTCTTTACAAGTCAGACACCAGCCTTGCGTCAACAGCATTGGACAAATACTCCAGACAATATTCGGTCCGAAATGACAGGTTGGGGGCTGCGGTACCATTCAGACAACACATGACTCTAACTGTTCAAAGGGCAAATTACACAGAGCAATGCAGAGACGCGACACCAGGCTATGTTTAAATCAGCTCACAAGGGTTGGCATGTCGGGGATGTAAATAAATGCAAGCAATGCAACACTGCATGGCTTTTGAACTGCAAACCATAATTGCAGGCTTTTCCAGGCACTGTGATCCTATAAACGGTTGCAACAAACAAGCAAAAAGCACCCTCGGACATTGTCTTTACACAACCGTGTGCGCCTAAATATTTTTTAAATATTTTTGGCCTGAAGGGCACCTGTGGAATTCTGACAGTGAAGCTGAGCAAGGGTGTGGTACTTGGCGCTTCTATTAGGGATTTTGCTGGCGGCCGCCATTCTGTGTTCTGTATGATACTGTGTTGAGTATGATACTTGAACATGCTCTTATTACACATCTTTGGGCTGCGGAAGAGGGCAGAAAAATTGAAAGGGGGCGTGGCAAAAAAAGTTTGGGAACCACTGGTTTATTGGGTTCTCCATTAGGTCTTTTGGCACAGAACTTACTGTCACGCAACACTTGGAGTTAACACACATTTCAGCATGTACAAATGTACCATGGTCAAAAACAGAGCCCGCTCTTAAAAGACGTTTCCTTAGCATGTTTTGGCTTGCCTTGCCACTGGAGGACAACAGCATGACATCATATTAAATGTCACACCTAGTAACCTGCTTTGGATTTTGCAAAGAAAAGACTTCACGTGGTTCAGTGCTACGTCTCAAATCAGTAAACAACAACCAAGTATGGCTTTTAACTATATTATCAGCCCCAAATCAGCATGGAAATGTAATCTGTCAATATAAATATTGGGTTTTATCCCTTTAATGAAAACCGATTTTTAAAAATGCTGTACATACACCCCTGGCCAATTTATCAACGCGCAAATGATGCCTCCTCAAACTGTGTTGTGAAACACGCTTGGTTGGCTGCAGTAACAAGCTTGGTTGCTCTGTGCCTGACTAACATTATGTCTGATGTTTCCTATTCCTAATGCTTCTCGAGTGCATTCGTATACGTGTTTCTTCGGTAGAATACTTCTTCCTCTTCAATTTTGTATCAGATTTATTTTGAGTGTTGAACCACATCAAGTCATAGCCTACAAATGCTTATAAAATGAAGCCCAACTTCACATTTTGAAGATATGCAGCTCATTCATTCATTTTCTATACCGCTTATCCTCATTAGGGTCGCGGGGATGCTGGAGCCTATCCCAGCTGACTTTGGGCGGAAGGCGGGGTACACCCTGGACTGGTCACCAGCCAATCGCAGGGCACATATAGACAAACAAACATTCACACTCACATTCACACTCTAATGGACAATTTAGAGTCGCCAATTAACCTAACATGCATGTTTTTGGAATGTGGGAGGAAACCGGAGTACGCGGAGAAAACCCACACACGCACGGGGAGACCATGCAAACTCCACACAGAGATACCCAACGGAGATTCGAACCCTGAACTTCCTGACTGTGAGGTCAACAGGCTACCCGCTCATCCACCGTGCGGCCGATATGCAGATCAAATTTAATTAAAATCTGATGACACCAAATATTAATTTTGCCCCGGAATTACTGTGCACCTGCAATTTGTAGTGTGGCGTCGCCATACTAGCGTGCTGCACTGCTAGTGATTTTCTTCCCTGGACATTTTCACTATAGAAATACGTAAACGGCTACTTTGTTGATTTTCAAAACAAATGTCACAGCCTGGGTTATGATATACTGTATTTTGTAGCACAGTTGTACTTGCCAAGGTCTGTGTGTTGATCACAGCTTTCGACTTTTCTCAATGTTAAAGCAATAGGAACCAAGACACTATTTCCTGCTGTGAAATGTGCTTAATAACTAACTTTAACTAAAGTCATGCTTTATCAGAAAGAATTAATCACAGACTCGATTTTACATATTTCAAAATGTAATAGCATTCTTATTCCAAGTGTCTCCTGATGAATCAGGAGTTATGTGGCATTTGTGCAGCAAGGTAATGAGAAGAAGCAACAAGGACAGGCGGCACTGAAAAAAAAACACTCAATTGACTAAGCAGAAAAAAACCAAAAATACGGCAAAGAGGTGTTAATTCCTCGACATGAGATTTTTAATGTTAGACATATCAGTATCGGTTGATATGAGAATCTTAGCTAGCAAGCTAACTGGCTTAACTGTGGGTCTCAAATTTATTTCTTGTAAACTAAAGCCAAAAAAAACTACCACTTCCACACAACATGGGAGGATGTTCCACTCTATCATGCCAGACTTGCCATGGCAGACTTCATGCAGTGTTAAGGTAATGTTATATAACAATATTTTCTCAATATTTTGTGCCATTACTGCCGCCTAGTGACCAGAATACTACATATCACTTGTGTTACTTGTATACACAAGCCACTTTTGCGGGCATAACCCACAACAATCGAAGATTCAACTCTATCACTTCCTGCCACCCATTTTGCTACCCTGCTAGCACAGGACCACATTTACTGTGACACACACAACCGCAAGCAAGATTGAAGTCTAAAAATTCCTCTTTTCTCATATTTTTTGCTTCCAAGAAGTCCTGGTTTTAGATATAAAATGTCTGCAATTTGAACTTGACATACCGTTCCAGGTATTCTGGCCTCTTTTACCTGGTTGTGTAAAGTTTGCGATGCAAGGTGATCAGCCCAATTTCATAAAACTGCCATATAGAGATTTAAAAAATGTGTTATTTCAACTTACAGGGCTTTGCAATATCTGTGTGACTCGTTTCTTCTGCTCCAGAACATTGAAGTCCTGTCGGAGATCAGGTGACATATTCCTAGCTCGGAGGTACTCCGGATCGTTGACGTTGACTCGGTCAAAGTAGCGCTCCCTGGTCCCGCCACTGGGTGCGGGAGGGGAGGTCAAAACCCCCTGGTGGCTGTCGACACTCATCCCTGTTTGGGTTCAGTGCTTCACTGAATGGCTGCTGCTTTGAATCTGACCTGGGGAGAGGAAATCCAGAGAGGTGGACTGGTTAGCGAGGAAAACAGACATGTCGAAAATAAGTAGGTCATCGAAAAGCACAAACGGTGGGGGTGGGAGTTGGGTGGTGGAGTGACGTTTTAGGGGAACAACCTAGAAAAAACACACACACGACACGACTTTATGAAATCTGCAAACTGCAATCCAATGTTTCTTATCCTAACGACTGTCGTTTTGCACCACACAAGAGTAAAACTAGTCTGATTTAGAGAATAAATGCTTGGGTCACCATCCCCTCAGATTAGGGCTGTCCTATCTAGTCTTTGAGCATGACTTGATGAAGCCTGCTCGGATGAGAGGTGAAACTCCTCCAGGACAGCGGTTCTCAACTGGTTTGGCTGCAGATTTTTCTATCCATACCTAATATTGAAGTAAACAACTGTGCACTTTGAATGCAGGTAGAGCAAAACATTTCAGCAAGAATAGTAGTCTTTTTATTCCCAGGAAAGGTTTTCAGTATAAGATATATGCAGTATGAGGAGTCCAGTTGCTCTGGTTCAACTCTTCAGATAAACAAAAAGTGCACTTCAAAAAGACTTATTCATTCTTCCATTGTCTTCCGCTTATCTGAGCATCCTAAGCAGGGAAGCCCAGACTGCCCTCTCCCCCGCCACGTGGTCCAGCTCCTCCCAGGCCAGTTAAATCAGACGAATTAAACTATTCCTTTGAAGAACACAGTCGGCCAACGCAGAACTACAAGTTTAATAAAAACTCAATATGGGGTCTGCCAGGAGACAATGTTTATTAATGCCAATACTTTGGACATCGCCACCTCTGGTCTCACCTCTGGAGAATGCTTAGCTTTCCTGGATTTTAAAGTCCATAAAGACCTCCTGCCAGTGTCTAAAAGCAACTTCCGACAGTACACGTGTTTTGGTGAATGAAAAACATGTAAACATATCAGGAGAGAGAGTGGCCGCTGTGTACAGCCGCCATCTTAACCCTTCAGAATAAATGATTGGTTCCAGACCCGACCATGGCAAGTGAATTTCTACAACGTAGGATTCAATACTAATAAATTTAATACTTTCATAGTTAGAGCATAGAAAACCTGTTTATAACGTTCTAAATACGTTTTTTACCATTGTTAGAGCTTTGGCTCGCCTCTCCAATGTACTTACTCTAAACTTAAGAAAGTGTTTCAAACGGAATGGGGAAAAGCTAACCACTTCCACACAGAATGAGAGGAGGGCACTTTTATTAGTAGATCACATCAAACACAGCTGAGCCTGTGAGGGAGCAATGTTCAAACCGTGATGTGGCGAGAGACGACTGTATTATCGAACGGATGCGACCCACACAGCACTTTTCATGTCAAAAGATGCAGAAAAAGTTTATGCTGACAGTCACCGCCTTAGTGAAAAGACGAGATGATGCAGTGTTACCATATTTACACATTATTTTTGTTACTAAACACGACAAAAAAAAAGCAGACGGTCACCTCCGTAGTGGAGGTAAGCTGATGAGAACTCTCTGATGGAGAGATGAGCCGGTCAGAAAATATAAAATTGCTGCAGTGGCTGCTGTAGAAGAGGATAAGCTGGTGGTGTATTAAGGAAGGGCGGGGCCTATGTGAGCTCTACCAGATGGCGTCTTGGTTCAAAGGGCAATCGAGTGAGAGGAAGAAATTATTTAAGAAAATAATCTGCTTTTATATATCATCAAAAGCCAAGGTCTCTTATAATGGCTCCGCCTAAGACTTTCTTTTCTCTGTGTAACATTTCTTCCCAGGAGTTGGGTTGACTCAGGTTCCTAAGATACACATGAAGTTCCAATGGCGCTCAAAACAATGGTTTGTATAAAAGTCTCAAAACAATGTTTCAATGCTGGACGCACACCATTAAATAAACAAAAACAAACGTAAAAACCAACCAATTTTCTTCCTAAAGTGAAGGTGGATGAATAGCGTAGTTACGTGACCGGATTACATTCATCCCCATGACTGCCTGTCATTTTCACCGTAAACTATAGGAATATGAATAGTTCAGAAATTACTATGTATCGATAAAGGTCATTTCTGTGCTGTGATTGACTGGTGAGCAGCCCAGGGCGTACCCCACGTCTTGCTGAAAGTCAGCTGGGATAGACTCCAACTCACTTGCACCTCTAATGAGCACAAGTGATGGGTAGATTTGATATCTCAGCTTGTGCAGACTCTAGAGAGGCTTCAAGAGACCTCCAAGTCTTCTAAGAACAGTGGGATAAAAACAAAAAAATAAGCAGGCATCTTTACTGTTTTCTACTAAACAGTAAAGTATGTATACAGTAATTCTTTATCACGGTTAACTGGTTCCAGACCCAACTGTGATAAGTGAGTTTCTGTGAAGTAGGATTCCTTACTACACCACCAAGGATGTATTGTTTTTGCCAACATTTATCTGTTTGTGTTCAAAATAACTTGAAAAATTCTGAATGGGGTGAACCTAATCCCCATCTGCATACAGTACTTTTTTTTAACAATTCTTTCACGTTGCAAGATAGGACCATTTTCAGCATTTGTGCAGATAAAAAACCATAAAAAACAGCGCACTTTGAAAAAAAAATCAGAACAAGTTTCCAACAGGTTTAAGAAACAGCAAAGACCAATCCAGATAATGGAATAACACCGGATACCATAGTAAAAAACATGAAAAAATAGGGGACCTCTGGAATCATAGGAAGAGAATATATTGTTATCTTCCGCAGGACCGGAGGTGTCACTTCTTGTCATGCACTCCCTGTTGGTATGGAGCTGCAGCCACTTCACCTTAGGTGGATTGGGCACAGCTGGGCCAAATCCCAATTAATGTGCTTCGTATGGCCAGCACCAGTACAAAGACGGTGCTGGTTCATTGACATTGTTACCTCGGCTGCATCTGTGTTCCTGGTCGGCGCTGTGACTATTCCCTCCTTCTGTGATGATACAGCTAAGACATTGTTTGCCTTCAGAGCTTTTGCGCCTTTGGTCGCCTTTTGTTTGTGAAACCTGCACTGTGAGTACCTGTTTAGTTTATTAAATATGTTTTTATTTTGCACACCCGCTTTCGTCTCTGCATCCTGAGAGTCAACTCGGTCTTCTGCTCAGCCAAAACGTAACACAATTGAGGCTATAAACATGCAATAAACACCAATATACAGTATATAGCCAAGACACAGTGGATTCTGTAGTGCGCCAATGGATTTGTTGCATCTTCAAAAGCTATGGAGCTAGATCCAGAAGAAAACCGCCATTACGGAAAATGCAGTTTGTTGTGAATGACGTCTAAACTAATATTGATATCATTATGCGTCCGTTGGCTGATGGTATGATTTCACAATCAAGAATATGTAGATACAATAAACGTAGGACTAATATTTATGGTGTGAATCGCAAAATTTGGGGAACTACGCCGCTTGGTGGAGGTCTGCAAAATCCAATATGCCGATATAGTCCAATTCTCAATTTCCAATTCCAATACCAGCCTATACCAATTTGTGTAACATCACATACCTGTATATGCTGTTGTGGAAGTTGTGGTGACCCACAGTTTTTCCACATAGTGACTGCACTGGACGGCACTGGATGTCTCTATGACAGCCAGAACCCACAGTTTTTAAATTAGATTTCATTATAGAGAAAAACCTGATACAAATATTTACCAATATTGCATTTAGTTGATATCAGGCTCATAATGTATATGGGCCAATGTTATCGGACATCGCTACCCAATATGGTAGATATAATCAGAGATTGTTCTCGGATGTGTGGTGGACAGCAAGTCACGTCAGGGGTTCAGAGCTGAGATTCAGCTTGTCAGGGGCTACGACCACAACAGCCCCTGTTGTTATTTACGATTACTTTATTATGTATTATCTCTCCTGATTACTTATTATCATGTATTATTATTAGGGTCCGAGCACTAATACTCATTGGTCATGCAAAGGCCTTATTGTAGTTGTTGTGTTTTTCAGGACTCGTGTATTATTCTTCCTCTCGTCCTATAATTGCCCATTTAGGGTACAAAACATGCATGAAAACTCAACAAAATGTAATATTTTGGTGGTGCAAACCCTTCAGCTCCAAAATCCAAAATCTGAAAAAAACTTTGCCTAGTTAAAAAGTACTTTAAACCAATCAGTTCAAGTTCAAGTCCACACGCCACAGAAATGTTATTGCATAAGAGGTAAAGATTTAGTCACTATTACAGTTGATCCTGTGGAATCTTTTGTTTATAGTCTGGCCACCTGTGTGTGTTTCTGCCCTTTGGCACAGATGGAGGCTGCAGTGGGAGAATGTTTCTGCATCTGTGAGTTGAAATGAGACCAATTAACAAAATGCTGGTGATTGAGTCAGTGCGTGGCCCATTTGAATGAATTAGGGTTGACAAGCCCTGCTCAGCTCAGCAACAGCAACACTAATTGCTGCCTCCAAAATAACAACGGAAATGAAACCAGGCATCCTTCTGGAGGACATGTTACAGAGCTGTTGTATTACATTCATTTGTTGATTGAAATGCGTTTTTGTCACGTGGGACCCCCCAGTGACATGGATGCATGACCGAATTCCATCTTTTTTTAACAGGAATTATGAGCAGGAATGTTGACCACTAATGTCTCAGTGCTCAGGAGCCAGACCACACCCACGACTCAACCTTCCACATACAGCTAATGTCCAATTTACCCTTTATTCTCTTCCCACTTGATTTGGACTATACTGAGGAGGTAAGGTAGAGGGTGACACAATGTGACAACAACAAGAACTGTTATTCAAGAAGAGACAGAAGGCAGCAAAAAAAAAAAAATGGAACGCTGTAGAAAAGTGGAGACTGGTTTAATCCAGCAGTGGTCTGAGCTAAGACACAGCAACAGAATGCTGTAGAACCTCGGTTATTGTTGTTAATCGGTTCCAGAAGCTCCGAGTGAAACCAAATCATTTTTCACATAATGCAAATCCAATTAATCCATTCCGGCATGTGAATGCAAAATCAGCTTCTAAACAGTTTTCCAATTATATTTACATTCCAAAACAAAATTGACGCGCATATAAATGATGACTGAATGAGATCATCAACATTTAACGTCACTTTGAAAACTTGATTGTTGACAAAGATCCACCACCTGAGAATTCTTTGTTGCAGCCAATCATGTTTCTCACAGACTTTACCAAAGTGTTAGCACTTGCAACGTTCTTCGGTTCAACTGTGTTGTTCTGCAGCCGTGGTCAATAAGAGCAGAAACTTGTGGTGTAACTGTGTTAGCAAACAACTACAGAGTCCACCACTGATGACATCACAGGTGGGCAGCAAAGATGGAAGATCATGACTTCCAGTTCGAGTTTCCCGTTCAGTGCATGCTAACAGGCTGCATACTTTTCATTTTCATACATTTGAGTTTTATTGGTCTTAAGTAATATTCTAATAATGTGAGATTCAAAGCAATTTACCGGTCAATCTTTGTTCCCACCCTAGCTTTGGGGCATTACCGAAACATCATGGAGACAAGCGGCTGAGAAGAGTTTCCTCTGTAGGGTGGCTGGACTCCCCTAAAGCGATAGGGTGAGGAGCTCAGCCATTCAGGAGGAGCTCAGAGTAGAGCCGCTGCTCCTCCACATCCAGAGGAGCCGGCTGAGGTGGCTCGGGCATCTAGCACGGATGCCTCCCGGACATCTCCTTGGTGAGGTGTTTGTTCCGGGTTTTCGCAGCCGGGGGAAGGCCCGGGGGCAGACCTAGGACACTCTGGAGGGATTATGTCTCACAGCTGGAACTGAAAGGGCCAGGGACTGTGAAATCTGGACTTCCCTACTGAGACCGCTGCCCCAGATAAGCGGAAGAAAATGGACGGATGGAGGGCACCTGTAGCTCAGCTTCCCATAGCTTATGTTCTTCTACAATGTAGTTTATAAACACTTTAATTGAATTAACAGTGCCTCTGCTGGTAGTGCACTCCATTTTGCCTCAGTTGCTTCCAGACAAGATCAACAATCGTTTCCACGTGGTTTACACAATGCATATAAACAAGACTAAAACAAACATTTGTCCAAAACATTAAGGTGACAAGCTGGGAAAAACTACAATCCAAAATTTAAATTTGCAAACGGGCCAATGTGGGAACCATAACATTTGATGAGGATTTGTAAACATTGGTGGGTCGCGGGTTCTTTCTAACATCACAGGAAGGCTATTCCTTTCATTGGTGACTATTTCGGCCTTGGTGGACCTTTTCCATGCTTGGGGGAGCACTCCAAAGTGTGACTGCTTGCGTATCTACGGGCAGCCACCTCTACAAACAAGACAGCCTTGTGGGTTGCATTACTACCCCAACTGTAACAATACCAGGAAAAAAATCTGTGCGGCAGCTAATTATATCCATACGCACCCACGCCTAATCTTAGCGCTTTGCGGTCCAAACCCATCAGCGTGAGCCCGTGTGCACATGCAACCGGTGCTGCTTTGCATGGCGTACCCAGCAGTGGAACTGTGTCAGGGCTGTGTGGGAGCCGACAGCTTCAATGGCGAGGAGGCACACACACATGCAGATCTGCCTTTCCAGTTTGACAAGGAAGTACGCGCGCATTTTGGGAACCATTTATTCCCGTTTGCCCAAAATAATGCCCACGTGCTGCACCCCACCCGTGTTACCCTTTTACAGAAAGATAATAAGCGGCGATAATCTCCTATGGCGCTCACACTCACTGCACTCTTGGCGCCATGTGTGTTTATGGCACCCAAGCACCCGTACCAGCACGGAATTCCCCTAAAACTGCACATCATCAACAGGGATGGAGGGACTGGGAGCCCGGCAGCTGCGGGAGACCCACACGACCCGGGACGCGCGCGCTTGGGTTTCCTTCATGCGGCCGCGCACCGCAACACAGCTGGTAGTCGAAAACACACCGCTGCAGACAGATTTGGGACGACGTGACCTAAAAGCCCGAGCGGTTCCAATATATATATAGTAGCACAACCAACCTTGAACTTCCTCCGTGCTCAGAGAAAAGGGGAGAAGTGGCAGGGGTGGTGGCAAAAAGAGAAGCGCATGTCGTTTTCCTCTTCCTTGCTTGCTGTCAGAAAGAAAAAAAAAACCCTCCCACACAGACTGAAAGGGCAAACCAGGAGAGATGATTACCGGAGAAGCAGCAGGGGATCAACCGAAGCGACCACACATTCAAATCACTGTACTTGTCGGTCTAGAGCTTCCGTTTAGACGCTCAAACTGCAGAGCCGCTTTCTCGCTTCGACTCCTTTCCTCCTCCTGGTTCGTTTGACAAATCAACAGCTGTGAGTGTGTGTGCGTGTGTGTGCGTGTGTGTGTGCAAAAGAAGCTAAAGGAACCACGTGATGCAGGCTTAATCCCCCACCCAGTGGCTCTCACACACACACACACACACACATAGGTCCATGCGAACACACACACACCCACTGACCAATCAGAAGCAGGCTCATACAATAATCACCCCTCCCACGCCTCCTCTCTTTCTCTCTCTCTCTCTCTCACTCCCTCTCTGCTCTTTTTCATCTCTCATTTTTCTTTGATCAATTCCCAATATAGTCTCTCATCCACATTCCGCATTCCTTGCTTTCGTAGCTCCCTCAGTCGGACAAACCCGGAGCGCCCACAGGCGACCGAATTAAAGGTCGCGGATTAGGAGTCTAACGGCAAACGGCCATACAACCTGCTCTTGCTGAATGATTTGTAAAGTTGGTTGTTTACAAAACACGTACATACAAAAGAGCCTAATTATTCCTCAGGTGGCTCGGAATTCCTACATCCTATAGCCTCGGCTGGCACCCTGTCCCAAGGTGCCCCCCAGGGATCAATGCTTGGTCCCCATAACTGCTTCCCCATTACTAGCATCTTCCGCCATATGGACTCCAGTTTCACTGTTGAGCCAACAAAATTCACCTCTACATGTCCACCAAATCCATCACTGGCTCCACACACACCACGCAAACTGAACTGTGGCAAATCAGACATCATCCTCGGTCCCAAATCCCTCAAACACAGCCAACTTATTCCTCCCCCCTCCTTATTCACAACACCTCCGTCACCTTCACATCCGTTCTCTATATATACCTCAACAGCACTGTCTCCTTCGAGAACCACAACACCCGGGTAACCCAAACAGCTACTTTCCATTTAGTGATCCGTCCTTGCCCTTCCTTATACCCGCCTGCTGCTGAAACCCTCATCCATGCCTTCAGATTCAATTACTGTAACAGCATTTTCTATGGACTTCCATGCACTTGCAATAATTTTTTGCGCCCCTTTCTTTTTAGCTAACTGTTTGGACTATATCGCGTGATACGCATAAGGCTGGCTCCGGTGACAGTGCGCCTCAGAATGGCAACGCAATCACCACGGAAGTGAAAATTAACATCTTTAACTTTGCAAAGCGAGGAAAAACACCCACCATTATTGGCTGCACTTTTGGTCTCAACCGCTTGACTGTCGTGGCCATCATTAAGAATAAAATCTTTGAGCATGTCCATGGATCTGCACCTATAAAAGCGATAGTAATAACTTAGCAGCAATGTGGTCTCATAATTGAGATGGAAAGGTTGCAAGTGCTTGCGCTTGAAGACCAAAATCAATGCTGCATCCCAGTGAGCCTTAGATTCTGTTGATTCAGGAGAAGGTTCAAATATTGCTTCAAACCTTGATAACTAAAAGGACAAAGAAGCCGTTAAGGTGTGGTCCATGCGGGTTAGGCTTGTGCTAAAAATTTGACTTACAGCACGTGATTCAAACTATCTATTCCTATGCCATAAACCTGCTCGGGTGAAGCATTACCCTAAATCTAGCTCTATCTACAATTGTTTGTGTAAAATTTGTGAAATATGTGATCCCGCCACCCTCCTGCTAATCTCTCAAATCTGCTGTTCTACTACGTAAAACAAGATGTGCAAAATTATTTGCCAAAAATGTACTATGTAGGTTGTAAGGGGGGGGTGATGGTTCTAATGCCAGCATTAGAGTATTAATACATTTCACTTTTAAGGGGATACAGTAGGTGTGTCATGTTAAAAGTGAAGATGAGAGACCGTGATTGACAGTTTGGCACTGAGAAGGGGCTTTTTATACCGAAAGGTATAAGTATAACTCACTTCAATCTCAACTAGATACTGGTTCCTTGAAAGGGTACTGATTGTATTCACACTGCATGTAATGTGATGCAAATGAGTCCATATACAGTATGTTGTTATTCGTCATGGGCTGGGTGGTGCAGGCTCTCCTTGAACGTTATTGCATGCAAGGTGGAAAATGCATACAAATCTGTGGGCCTTTTGCTTCAGGCCTAAACGTTTCTGCAGTTTATTTCCAAGAAGTTCAGGCTGAAATTGTGTTGTTTTCGTTGTACATTGAACTGTATTTTCATTTTGATTCATTGTTTACAGGAAAAAAAACGTACATTACCAAATAGACTAGTCTCACTTTGCACTGAAACCGTAGTTAGATAACATTTAAGCTCGGGTGTTCATACAGCACACATTCACACAGCAGAACCGTTGTTTTTTTTCCAGTTTTGTTTTTCGCCAGTTTCTTTTTGCCACACTTTTCCCCCAGTTTCCGTACACTGCTTTGGTTATCATGCAACCAAGCACCCTACTTACTGGTGATTTTTAATTGAAGGAGACTGCTAAATAACCTGCCACAGAGAGCAGAGAGGGCGCATGTACTTTTTATTCACCTTGCTCTTCCACTTGTGATTTATTTTCTATTTTTATCACTGCCAGCTTTACAGCGAGAAAATCATTTTTTGGCTAAGTCGCTAGATAACGGCATTAGCATTGTCGGAAAAAGCAGAACCCCAAGATAATCCACTCCATTTTCACAAATAGCACGTAGCAATGGATGAATCAAATATTAACACACGTGACGTCACCACAGTCCAACATAAAGCGGTGTTTTGTTTGCTGTCAAGTCTGGAAGCATGTATGTGATTGCATCCGTGGAGGTAAATAAAGTCTTGTCAGCACAGGCAAGCATGCATGAACAGTTGTTGTTCATGCATGCTTGGTCATAACAATGTTGACATGTTGTCTGTGTAGTTCAGTGGTTGTCAATTATGTTCTGCATGCCCACACTGGTGCATGACGTGTTGAGAAACTGAAACATCTTTTGATTTATCTGCACTGTACCGACTGAACTCATAACCGAAACCAAAATGCAATAAAATGGAGCGCAGTGAAGCATACAAGCGTATTCAAGAGTCAAATCGGTGCTGAGTACCACAAATGTATACATGCGGGCAGGTAATTGAGAAGCACTGATGTAATTCAAGTCAAGTGTGGGATCCCCTTCTTTTTCTCAAGTCACATCAATAAAGTTAAGTGATGATAAATGTTGATTTATCCATTTCATTTGCCTATTAGAATAATTAAGCATTGTTTTCTGCATGTTTAATGTATTTTTGGTAATATTTTGGGGTATCTGGAACAGATTAATTGGATTTACATTATTCCCATGAAAAAAATGTATTTGTCTTACGCATGTTTCGGCTTTTGTCCGACCTTAGGACAAAACCAAACCAAAAGATTCATGACAAAAACCAAGGTTCCTCTGTACTAAATGTTACTTTCCTGTCACTAATTGAAACGATCAAATTAGATCATTGACCAAAAAAAATAGTGGAGGTTCTACAATGACATTTTTTCTGAAAATGTGTAATCCTGCTGACTGACACACAGGACAATGCAAACACAACCTAGTTGGCAAAGGTAATAACACAGTTCCTGGTTTCTGATCGAACTGCCCTGTAAGAACTACAAACTTGGTGCAATCTCCGGTAGGTTCTCTCTTTCCCTTTTAGGGACTCTCATCATTGCATAGAGAGCTGCCAGTGATTGGGCAACGTCGATGTTGTTCATGTTCAACACACAAAAAATATGAGCATTCCTTGGACCTGCGTGAGCGCCATCAGACAGACACACACGTAGTATCACACCTGTCCAAAACCCGGGAACTCCAATGTGGTCCAACTTCCAATCTGTGGTATTTTGTGTATGAGTGGGTTCAAAAGGTCAGCAAGGCGTATTTCACAAAGTAGGTGTTTTTGTCCACCTTTGACACAACAAGCCGTAAAACTACCTCATCTAATTCTAATCTAAACAAAAAGAAACACCAAGAATATCATTTCATTTTCCGTTTCTTTGTTTTTTTATCGTTTATTTTGTTAATCATGTATATTTTTAGTTCCTAATCTCTTTCTGTTTTGCAGCAGCCTATTCTGGCACTATTTTTGTTGTCGTTGTACTTGAATGTGATGCCACATTTGCTGTACATGTTCACTTTTGCTTTCTTTGTTCCCAAAATGTCACTTTTTCATTAAAAGGTTTTGGGTTTTTTTTTTACAAATGTTTAAAGTCATATTATATATATTAATAATACATTTTATTCCTGATTTATTTCAATTTCATTCTTGTAATATAACATTTTCCAATTTTTTTTTCCCAATGTTCCATCTTTATTATTTGTTTTGTTTCTCACCACTCTAAAAAAACACCTTTTAATATTTCAAATTAATGCATCTAAAATATACTTTTCCCCCTCATATTATGACTTTATTGTTGTAAAACTATGACTCATTTTCTCTGAATATTGTAACATGATTCCCCTAACATTTGTATTATTTTATTTAGAGTAACTGCTCTTTTTTTGTATTTGTATGGTATTGTGATTTGAATTTTTAGAACGTGTTAAGGGCCATTTGAAAGACAGCTGGGGGCCATAAATGGCCGCACTTTGGACATCCCTGGAACGAAGTACGTGACATTTATTTGATGCAATCTGTGCATGATACAGAGAGCAGAGAAAGAAAAGGACTAAAATGTACAAACGTGTTCTGTATGAAAGGTATTCTTGGATTGCTTCTGTTGTGACCTGCAGATGAAAGTGCAAAAAAAAGGCTTTATAGCACTTAAAAGTGGAACAGCATTGCCAGACACGTTCAGATCTTTTAATGAAATGAGTCAGATGTGTTGACTGCGGAGGTGACTTTGGCATAAGCAACTTTTTTGATACAGCTCTTGCGTCTCGTTGGGCAGATGTTTCCGGCGAGGGTAGGATTACCTCCCATTGGACTGTCGTGAGCAGAGATCACCATGACAGCTATTGCAGGGGGGAAGCCATGGCTGCTGACAAATAGCGGTGGGCTTGTGTGTCCTACGGATTAGCTAATCGCAGCTCTGAGGCAACCACAATCACTTATTGCTTCACGTTGGCTCACAAAACATCAGAGAGGATGTCAAACTGAATCCGGCCAGCCCACCGCTTCCGCCTCTGTGCGTATTTTCATGAAGACAAAAGATTCATGTACTCTGTCCACTACTGCACCTTGAGGTGATCCCATACAAGTGTTGAAGTCATTCACACCCTTCATGATTCCTGCAATAAGCTACGGACAAAAAACGAAACCCAGCAGAGGAGGACCGGGGCTAAATGCATACTGGTATCCGTTTACAGGAATGCAAAAACACTTGAGCTCATGACGAGGACCCCTGCTCTTTTTCCCAAGAACCAAAAGGCAAACTGGGGTGGAGACCTGGTGGGAAATTGTCTCACGTGCTCATTCTTAACAAAATACTTGTAATGCTTGAGAGACAAAGCCACAAAAAATACTTAACTGTATACTTTTCATGTTTATTTTGCTTTTATTATGCTAGCATTGCAAAGTGATATCTCAACCCCATAGGGTATGTTAACATCACTGCCTAGTTAACAATAGGAAGGGTTTTTCGTTTGTTTTCAAGAAGGACAAATATGCATTTTAAAAATGTTACATGGCATTTAGCCTTTGCAAAAGTGCAATAACAGGTGGAGCGAATGCAGTGTCCCACTTTATGTAAACAGCGACATACCAGCAGGCTTGGGGGCCTCTTTGTGTTCTTATCAGCCTTTATCATGCATATGGAAGGTGAAACTATGCAGGGCTACACTCACACTGCAGGGTAGGATTCCCAATTCGGATGTTTGGTTTAAAATCAGATTTTCTTATGTGGTCGTTCACATTACCAAACAAATCCGCCTGGAAAGTGTCATGCATGTGCAGAAGCACGACATCACTCGCCTTTCCGTGTGTTTACCGAAATAAAGCCGGGGATCCAGTGATATATCAATGCTGGGTAAAATTCAGGCTGGTATTGGCGATACCAATTCAATACGATGTGCAAATTCATCTATTGTGTCTGGTAAATTAGAAAAAGTAGCGTACAGCGTTTCAAATCATTGCATTAAGAATAAAAGACGTCATATTACTAGCATGCTCTCCTTAACGCAGATTTTATGCAACGGCAGTCAATATTTCCCCACAAGAACTTCGATATGGAAGTTTGTAGACAACTTTAAAAAATCATTTTCGGATGAGAAGGACTTTTTCTTACATGGGTGAGTACCTTTATCCAAGTCTTGCACGTAAACGACGTCTTTCCATGACTGCCTGCCCTTAAAGTCCTATATGTCGGATACATGCCACATGAGCGTTCACACTGCAGTCGCATCGCATACATATCCTGTTTATATCCACATACGAATGACACCTGAGTGGCATTTGAAAAAATTGAAAAAATAGAATTGTGTTGTTCACATACATACAGGTCGCAAATGAGCAAAGAAATCGGAATTACCTGCAGTGTGAGCATAGCCCTAATGACAAGGCTGTCACTTGGCAGTTTATCCAGTTCTTAAGAGCCTGTCGACTTTTACGCTGGAGCGGGAGTGATGCTAAGTAGCCACTAATCCATGTTTGCGGGTTAAGAAGGCATTTAGTGGGTCGCTAGTGTTTAATGTACCGAGACGCCGTTTCATTCAGCTTAGTTTAGTTTTTTCACTTTTTTGGGGGGTGGGTGGGTGCCGGGTGGCGTTGGGGGGGTCGGTGGTCGTCGGTGGGGTGGATGGGGGGTGTACAGGCGCTAGCAAATGAAAACATTTAGGAGCGATGTGCAATTTCTTAAATAACACAATTGTATTAACAACAATCAAACAACATACATGTGTACTCATACATACAAACACTGTGCCCTCATAATGTTCTGTGTGCATCACATGAACAAATAAGCACGCTTGATGATTCCTTTGTGCATTAAGAGGGTTTCATTTTGAAAACTCAAGCCACTCAAACAAAAGGATGCCAACATCAGACCGGAATAAAAGATATGTATGATGATTACTTATCTATTTATTAGTGCGCATGTGAAACTTTATCAAAATGTCCCCATGCAAAATACATATTTTTGACAAATTAATTAGCCAATGAATTATGCCCAATATTTCAAGTTAATTATAATAAAAATGTTTTTTAAGTGTGGAGGAGTAGGAGGTCCGTGGCTTCAGGTCAAATGTCCTAAGGGGTATTGCACTGTGAAAAGTTTGGGAACCACTGTACTAAGCCACACCTACAGTCACACAACACATCTGGTATCACATCACATTCAGTTATACTACCTTCCTGATGGCCGCGTAGCACACTGCACGAGAAGAACAGCGTTGATATCCACCCCATCCTATGGCAACCATGTCAGGTAATGCTTTCCATGAATATTAATAACACCTTGCATTTATAAACACCGTGAATTTCTATACCAAGGCAAAGTAATGTCATTCTGGCAAGTGCATAAGTAGTAGATGTCCATTTTGATCTCATCGAACTGTCTTTTGTCCCGGATATTACATTTTCTCTCATTTTTCACATTTCACTTTGCACAGAGCGCAAAACGACTGCTTTGCAGCATAAACGTTCTCTGGACGCCACCGCAAATGAGCCGCATCGCTGCAAAGCATGAGAAATGAGTAACACACCGGAAATTACATCGTTGATACACATCACTTTACATCATTTACATGTAACCCGTGCAATACAAGTGATCACTGCAGAGTGGGAGGTTTGTTTTTAAGTAGTCAGTCAAAGCAGCCTTTTTGTTTATGTCTCTAGGGAGCACCGTGATGACAATGCAGCTGTCATTTACACACACAAAACACACCAACTGTGCATTATGTTACTCGTTTGACCAAACGGCTTCTACAAGCTCGTGGGGTCCAGTTGCACACAGTCGTGCATGCAAATGAGGACTAGAATCCACTTGACATCCCGCAAACGTTGACTGTATATGAACCAGCTGTTCCAATTATGTCAGAGTTTCTGAATGATAATCCCTATACAATAAAACATCAGTTTAACATCAATATTTCAGAAAATACCTCAATATTGGCATTCAAATGTCTGTGGTTTGGAATTATTTCCAAGCGTCGCCTTCGGATATTAAACTTGCGACAAAGACCACCCGAGTGTGAAAGCCATCAATTGAAAAATCAGACTTTGTGTTGATAAAGACTTTGTTAATTCCACGACAGGAGACATGTGACGTTTAGACATATCGGTATCAATATTGGTTGATATTGGAATTGGAAATTGAGAGTTGAACAATATCAAGATATCGACAAAAAAGCCAATACCGGATATCCCTTGTTTTGGCCCGTGCTGAGACCTAAATACATAATAAACTCCCTTTCCATACCGAGAATCTAACATTTGAATGCAAAAGACAACAGTGGTTGCAACGTCATCGTCCGCACTTTTGGTGAGTATGTCAGAATAGTTAATGATCTAAATCCCTACAATTACCTCAGTTTTCATCTGTGTATAGTACTTTTTTATTCCAAAGTGCCAGATGTATGGTGAAGAACGCCAACGTATAATTAGGTGAGTGTGAGACGGCTCATATGTATTTAATGTCACCATATATGCTTAAACCAGATGTAACGTTTTGAAGTTAATGAGAACCAAGTTGAAGGGGCTCTCGGATAAGCATGACACCAAAGGGCAAAGCACGGGGCTTCATGCATACTTTTCCGATCTGCACTTTCCAAGAGAGACGGTTACGCTAAATCAAAGCCATGAGAGGAGGAGGTCACCTCCTTTTATTTTTGGAGCTCAAAGCCCCAACTCCGCCGCGAAAGTGGCGCAAACTTGATGAATGTGAAGGCTCACGTGTTGTCGTTGAAATCTTTAACTCGGGAAACGCCATCAGAATTGTTCCTTTAGCTGTAAGAATGGGGCCGCACGGTGGATGAGTGGGTAGCACATTTGGCCACACAGTCAGGAGATCTGGAAGACCTGGGTTCAAATCTCCGTTGGGCATCTCTGTGTGGAGTTTGCATGTTCTCCCCGTGCGTGTGTGGGTTTTCTCCGGGTACTCCGGTTTCCTCCCACATTCCAAAAACATGCATGTTAGGTTCATTGGTGACTCTAAATTGTCCATCGGTATGAATGTGAGTGTGACTGGTTGTTTGTCTATATGTGCCCTGCGATTGACTGGCGACCAGTCCAGGGTGTACCCCGCCTCTCGCCCAAAGCCAGCTGGGATAGGCTCCGGCATCCCTGTGACCCTAATGAATGAATGTACATTTGGCTTTGACGAAAGAAAGGTTGAAGCGTGAGGTCGACCGGTGAATCGGCGCGGCGACTGTAACGGACTGTCATGAAGGCAAAGCTCTCAGTTTACCAGTCTCGATCTACGTTCAAGGTCATGAGATCGCAGATACAAAGGTGTGAAATGCGTTTCCTCCGTAGGCTCGTTGGACTCACACTGAGAAATAAGGTGAGGAGGTTGGTCATCCGGGAGGAGCTCGGGCTAGAGCCGCTACTCCTTCAAATCGAGAGGAGCCAGTTGGGGCGTCTGGCCTCCTTGGTGAGGTGTTTTGGGCATGCCAAGTCAGGAGAAAGGGAAGATCTAGGAAAATCTGGAGGCATTTTGTCTCACAGTTGGCCTGGGAACTGGAAGAGGTGACGGGGGAGCGTGAAGTCTGGACTTCCCTAATAAGACTGCTGACCCCGCGACCCGATACATTTTTTTCACCCCCGATATCCAGGAATAAGTCGCCAATTAGGTAAAGAGAAAATGTGACAGTTACAACCATGGAACACTTTTGTGTATTATTTCACATATTTAGTATTTCATTTTCAGACATGCATTTAGGGCACTACTTCATTACATTGCATTTATTTCATAATTATTCTTTGTGTTAACTGCTAAAGAACGGATCCTTATTTAGTTAGTTTTCTCACAGAAATAATTGGTTGTTTCCTCATTTCGCTGAGGTGATTGGCCATGTGAGTGCCGCCCAGGTGCACACCATCGCCCCGATTGGACTGTTCCAAGTGGCACCTAAAAGAGGGGAGGTTTACCTCAGTACTTGTAGACTTGTTGTAGATTTTGGTTTTAATGGTTAACGCATTAAACATATAAAATCAGAAGAATTGGAATTGTAAATATATTGGTGTATTGGTATATGTAAATGTATTTTTTTAACTGTGAATAATAGTCATAAATTGTGTGCGCTCTCTCAACCCCGTATTTGGTTTATTGGTTCTGGTTCCACAGTTTAAGGGGGTCTGTGGGAATGTGTGGGATGGCCGGTTGTTTGTGGAGGGAAAACTATCACCCTGTCCTTTGAATAAAAATCAGCGTTTGCAACTTAAAGATTCTGCCGTGTATGTTCAGCTCCTCAGACATGTTCCTGGGCTGGTAAGATGACTTGGAGAAAAAAGAAAAGTATTTAAAAACTTGATGAAGACAACGTGCTTGGACCTAAAAACACCAACCTCCAAAAAAAACCAAAACAATTAGTCTCCTTTAACTGCTACCGTATGTGCACACAGAGTCGCTGGGTTTAGAATCAGTCCCAGAACATTGCTGAGCAACCATCACAGCTCCATGGAGAGACAGCACAATGGGGAGCGGAGTGCTGAATTAGCTCTTGTGTGAATTATTAGACATTCCCTCAAAGCTCCTATTGACATCAGTGCCTGGTTGAAAGAGACTTTCAAAGCACACGGCTCCTTTTACATAGACTCCACTTTTTCTTCTTAAACATCTCTGATGTTCTCTACAAGCCCCTTCATGTTTTTTACTGACCACAGATAGGAAAACTGGACAGATCAAGCCAAAACAGCGATGAAACGTTTCCACCAGGCATCAACATTTAGTTGAATTTGTTTGCTTTTTATTGTCATTCACTGTGAATGGTACCTAAATAACTAGACCATCTCAACGCATTGCAACTCGATGACTGGTCAGGGGAGAATTTGTCTGTCCAACAATGGAAATACATCTGAAAAGACAATGAAGCATAAAACTGATCTCCTCTTGCAAATGCAATCCGTTCTGGGACACTCCAAAGTAAGCCTTGTCCACACGTACGTAGCAGGGTATTTTTAAAAAACGCATCCTCACTGAGAACCACAGTCATAAGCATGCCAAGCCTGTAGGTGGCGATAGTTACTAAAATTCTATTCCATCAAGCTCATTCTTGTGCACTAACAAGGAGGTAAAATGTAAAGAACAGAATTCTAAAAAACTAAAACAGAAACAATGGAATTGGAAAAAAAATAGAATGGAATTTGGGAAAAAACTGACTTCATTTCTATCGGGCTGTTATTTCATGTCTACAGGGCTCTAATAATAATAGTAATAAAATACGTATTTAGAGAGTTATAAACAGGTTCTCTATTCTATAACTTAATCTAAATATTCGGTTCATTATATAGAATCGGGCCTGCAATCCTACCTGGAACCAATTAACTGCAGAAAACGAGAGAGGGCTGTATGTGCTTTTAGAATTGAACGGTTTGTTAGCAAAAAGTACACGTCAACCGTTGGGCTGCACTCCATATTTTTACACTATGACAGATGAAGAACACTTCACCCATTTCTGCTCTCCTTTCTAAATTGATTACGCGTTGTTGCTTTGGCCAAAAAGACACAAGTTTTCCACGCACAACACTGAGGGGGACGTTGACCAGAAGGCTGCTCTGCATTTATGGACTATCCCATTGCACAATCGGAGGGAGCAGACACATTTGATATTTTGGGATCTGTTTTCTGAGTGAGGTCATTATGAGTAAACTACACACACACACAGTCACACACGAGGCTATCCGCTCTCAGGCCCACGCGCAACAGTTTCCCAGACAACCGCCAACAAACAGCCCATGCAAGCAGTGACAGAAAAAGGCTAAGAAGCAAAGAAAGTGAGAGTAAAAAAAGCCAAAGCGAGGGGGGTGGGGTTAAGAGTGCAGGCCGAGAACGCGAAAGTCTGACACGGCGTATGACTCACCATGTGCCGGTCCATGCCGCGGCATATGCAAAAGCCTGATTTCCCAAGAAGATTGTGCTGTTACGTAATATCCCCTATCCCTGACTGTATCCCATGAGCCTCCATACAGTTTGGAGCGTGGATACAATCAACCACACAGACACAAACACGACAAAGAGTCACTTCTACGTCTCTTGGAACAAAAAGAGGAATAAATCACCAGGCAGCTCTTTACCAAAGAAAAGGCCGTTTGTTGAAGCTTCCTCCTTTAAGGCACCCCCATTTCACAAATGAAAAAGGATCCTTGCATTTAGAAACCTTTGACCACTCGAACCTTTAACTCTGTATTGCAAAGGCCAAGCCATCGGGATCAAACACAAGCGCTGCGCTTAGATGTTAAAAGAGTCTGAGTGGATGACATGCAGACAGAGGTTTTCTACGGCAGATGTTCTATTATTCAAATTGCACTCTGTACACGATTTAGGGTGTTTTCTTAGGGTGTTGGTTTAAAGGTGTGGCTGTTTTTGCTCAGCTTGGAGGCAATTAGTGTTTGGCTTACCATGTCATGTCTATGCATCCAAAACAAGTTCTATAGCAAATAAGGTCATAAAACAGCTACAAAGCTGCTCTGAGGTAGAAACTCTATTCCATATTGGACCCATGTGTGCAGCACCGTCGATCAAACGGGTGGTCCCGACAGGCTGGAATTTGGCCAGGGGAGTTTTTGTGTTATTTGAAAGAAATTCTCAGCACGTCTGTGCCCTGACAGGAAGCGAAAGAAGCAAGAGTTCTTCTCAGTGAGTCACTGTCCCTGCTCTGCGCTCTGACCCTTCTCTTACATCTGACCGCTCAATAACATGCTGTCGGAGCAGAGGGGAAAGACTTTGCATGTGTGAGACCCTCTGTATCCGGCCTTGTCAGCCTTATGGGGGGTTGTTACGCAGATCCAAACCAAACATCCATCATCGAGGGGGAAGCGACAGCAAGCAATGCTGATGACACGCAGAAGGTCAAGCATCTCGATGAAGACTCCTGAGGGACTCTTTGCCTCATCAACAGACACGGCAAGTCCGGCGAGACAATAGCGGTCAGTTTGCTGTAGATAGTTCTACCGATAGATTCTACCTTCCAAGTCCTGCACTAGGGGCCTTATCCCCCATTTGTGGGCTTTGTGTTTGTGCTTTAATATTTGGGTTAAGCAAAGCACATGTGAGCGTCATCATATTTAAAGTGAAATGAAGGACAATAAATAATATGAATGTGTAATACATCCATCCATCCATTTTCTATACCGCTTATCCTCATTAGGGTCGCGGGTATGCTGGAGCCAATCCCAGCTGACTTTGGGCGAGAGGTGGGGTACAACCTGACCGGTCGCCAGTCAATCGCAGGGCAGACAGACAGCCATTCACTCTCCAATGGACAATTTACTGTCGCCAATTATACAATATTGTCAAATAATTGGAGGCCATAAAGAATCAGTTTAATACCTACTGAATTTTTTCCTTCCATGTACCTTTATTTTGTTTTGTGCACTAAACAAAGCAATAAACGGGTTTACCAGAAAATGCTAAGTTGTGTTTGCAGGGTTGAGTGTTTTGTACACATAGGGCAGCCCTGATCACCACGTTTGTCAAGATTCCCAATCAAATCTGTTTGGGTTTTTTGTCCAAATTCCATTTTTATTTATATTTTGAACATTTACATTGATTTTTGATGAATAAAATGTTTTCTTACAGTTATTGATGCAATACATCAACACACATTTTTGCCCAGTAATTGAGAAACTGATGGGATGTCCGCCTTTGCACACATTGCTAAAAATCTACAACAAACTGTAATAATTCCGGTGCTTGTGATTAAGACAGACGTGGTCATCTATTCAATTCCAACTCCATACGTAAGATGTTCTTTATGACATGTTTATTTTGTTTTAGTTTAGACATACAGCATACGTATGTTTGACCATACAGCAAACGCCGTGCTTATTTTGAAGTGTGTTCTGTGTGTGTTGAGAATGTGTGTGTACGGTGCAAAAAATGTGCAAAAATAAACTCACGCAGAACCTGGTGATTGTCACCGGACATTGTAAAACACAACAGGGTGTAAATATTACCATCCGGCCTGAGTCGCACACGTACAACTGCACTAGCGTCCATCCATCCATTTTCTATAGCGGCCTATCCTCATTAGGGTCACGGGTATGCTGGAGCCTATCCCAGCTGACTTTGGGCGGGAGGCGAGGTTCACCCTGGACTGGTCTGCAGTCAATTGCAGGGCAGACAAACAAGAGTGGCAAATTAACCTAACATGCATGTTTTTGGAACTCCTTTCAGGAAACTGGAGATTTGTGAACGCATACAAGAGTATTCAAGTGTCAAATCGCATGGTGAGTATGATACATTTGGACATGTTGGCAGGTCTGCACTAACATTGAAACTACTCCCTTCGTCTCGTGCCCACCTCTGACAGTTGACCGCGCTCTCGCCCCACTTTTAGAGAAGCACCGGCCTAGCTACATCTGGTTCATGGGGCATGTGTGTATTTCAAAGGGTGCCAATAAGGGGGAGCGCTGATGCTGATAATCTACATGCAATGTATATCATCATCACTTTATTAGTTTGCCGAGTCATCATTGATGACACGCTTTCATATCCCATTTACAATGCATTTGAGTTACATTTTAAGTTTCGATTGTTGATAAATTTATTGCTAAATTGCCTTTTTGGTCAGGACACATCAGTAAAAATCTGTTAAAATGATCTGAAATGGATTTTTTTAAACACTGAAAGAAGAGGGTGAAAGCTGGGGTGTAGTTTAACCATCATTTCCTGCACTTATCTGGTTTTCATCCATGCCCCCTTATCACTGTTATTTGGTGGTTCCCTGAGTGACTGCCCCGCAGATAAAAAAAACACTCAGACACGCATATGTGTGCATGTGCATTATGTGTGTGTGTGCGCGTGTGTGTGAGCATGAAGGAAGGACAAGCTTCCTGTCAGGATGTGGGGTCCAGCAGAGGGACAGTGGCTCAACGCCAGGAGTCACAACTTTCTGCTGAAGCCAGGGTGTGCAGGACTGTGCGAATGTGCGCGTCACCTTTTGATTGGAAATTCATGCACGTGCAATGGTCAGCTTTCTCCCTAAATGCTGAGTGCGCATGTCAATATAGGTTTTAAACACAGAGACTTCGGTCTTAAGCAAAACAGACGTTTTCATTCATGATATTCAGAAATGCATTGTTCCACTTGAACCTGAAAAAAGGCCAATTTATCAGCATTTCTGCCGGGCCTCAATCTCCACGCTCCATAGCAACCACATAATAACGAGACCACCAAAGAAGAGACCTTCCTTCCACCCAGGTCTGTCTTTCTCCTTTCATATCTTTTTTTTACTCCCTCTATTCATCTCCCTGGTCTTTTTTCTCCACCTTGATGATTCTCCATTCTTTCTTTGTTGCACACTCCTACAAGCTTAGTTTTGTTGGACAAAAGCAGGCAACTCTCTGAAAAACACAAGGTACTACAAGGATGCGTTAATAAATACTTAAAAAATAGCGATGTCACCAGAGACTAGAGCTGAAACATTCTCTGATGGACGTCAGGGGAGTGCCTTGCGCGATTAAAATGTGAAGAGAGAGAAGAAAAAAAAACAATAATACTGTAAATAAATTAATCATGCAATAATAGAAAATTAAATTTTGCCAGCCTCCCTATATTCCCAAGGGCATGCTTGACTGTTTTCGCTGTCCCTTGCCTCCCAACAGGCATGAAGAGAGTTCACTCTGTGCACTGGTTCTGCACCTGGAAGCTTTGTAGAGCAACGGTGTTCCATATAAAAACAATGAGCAGAGTGAGATCTTTTGTCAATCACTCAGTCGCTTTGTCTCTGTGAGGGGAGCAAAATAGTGGAGCCTAGTGAGGAGCACTGCAAGAAAACATAGTAGATGTTAAGAGCGAGAAAGATTTTAAAACGATTCATTTGAATGATCATTTATTATTTATTTACTGTTTTTGTCCCACGGGAAAGGGAAAGTGGATATCACGTTCAAGAACTCCTAGAGGCTAACAGTAAGTTGGCGTGAAAAACAGTCTTCAGGATTCCATGGGGTCATGGGGTTCATTTGGAGCAGAACTCTAAACGTCTCATTTACCTGGTACATGGAGAGTCTGGTTTACAGTAGCTTGCAGTGAATGCAGTAGCAACATATGGCTAATCTTTTCGTCCATCAATTGTGCTCACACTTGATCAAACAAACTGCACCAGAACCATCGCAATAGTGTCATCGTAACCAGATCAGGGCCCCAAGTTCAGAGCTCATGGCTCTCAGCATGAAAATATTGGAGTGCCATCCATGGGACAGGAATGAAGTCCAGCCCCGAATAAAGGAAATCTACATGATACGAATTCTGCATTGATCCGGGGTAAATCTTGAGGTAGGCCAAAAGCTACAGCTCCCGATTTGCCAGCCGATCTGAGTTCCAACTGTCACCTCCAGTCATGAGCTTGTGGTAGGTAATAGCCCAAATACATTTTCTCTTTCGGATGGGTAGACTAGGTGCTTCTCTCACCTTCCTTTTCAAGGTGCGGTGGATCATTTATCACCTTGAAGGTGACAACAAATGTTCGGTTTACCGTGTCATGTTTCTGCAAAAGTTGAAATTGTGAATGTGAAGAACAGCAGAATATGAACCGGACAAATGTTTTCATCCAGTCAGAACGCTGGTATTACTGTACATATCCAAATGCGTTTCTGACAGGGCAGGATTATCATTCACATCACTAGGCGCAAGCCAGTTACCGGTTAGTTTCCTTTCACTGCACGATTTATTTTGACGGGCACACGTCCTGTTTGGCCCACACCGTAGCACCGGTGACTGGTTAGACACAAGCAGGAGCAAATATTGAGCACAAAAGGACAAAGAAGAGGGTATTTTGATTGGTAACTTTAGCTTCAAAGCCCTGCTAGATGGCTCTTGAAGAAGACGGAAGTTGTTCGTATGTACTGTCGCCGTGGTTGGAATGGTCACCGATTACAAAGACTGGAGCAGACTGGACATGTAGATTTGTTGCACGTGTCATTTGGATGGTCATTGTTCAAGAGGTTCTGTTTCTTTTCTCGTTGTTTTTCTTGTATGTTTATCATTATTAGTAAATATGTATGTATGTATGTGTGTATACATATATATGCACACTGTATGTGTGTGTATGTATGTATGTACTGCATGGATATGTGTATGTGCACAGTATGTGTATGTATGCGTGTACGAATATGTGCATGTATACATGTATATATATGTGTGTGTATATGTATATATATGTATATGTATATGAATGTGTGTACATGAATATTAGTATGATCATTATTATTATTATTATTTTCTTCTTTCCCCTGTATTTTTGCTCATTTTGCTCTGTGACTGTTCTGGTTGTTGCGGAAATCTTGATTATCACAGTTGTTTATAATATGGTTGAAATATGTTTGTGAGGTTCTTCTTTCTTATATCCCCCACCCCACCCCCCACCCGTCCCTTTTCAGGTCAGGTCCGGCATCGATGTGTGGCGTAACAAAATTCATAATAAACGCAGTCAAATGTCAAGGGAGACTTATTTGGATTATGAAATCTCCCTTGGCAAAGAAGTTTTGCTCAGCATTTAAAGGCAGCTTGACTCCCATTCAGCTGTTATGATGCTGGACAAGACAATAAAAAAACAAAAAAACAAAGACTGGAGCAGTGCAGGTAATGCTTTGATTGTCATATACAGTGGTACCTTGGCATGCAATGAAAGTTCTTTTTAAATGGGAGCAGTCTCTCTGCTGATTTTGGCTTTAAACTGCAAGTTAAAGTTTGGGTTAGGAGCTGCTATTTCCGGCCTGCCAATGTGACGACCGTGGCTGAAGCTGAGAATAGCTGTAAATAGCATTAGCCGTGGTACCTAGAATAGCTAGTAGAACTAACCAGCCACCAGGAAAGATTTGAAAACTTCATTAAAGCATACGTGCATTATAGTGATCTAATTGATCTTATTCATGATGGCGTAAAACTATGACAAAAACAACCTCAAAATGACAATAGTAGTGGCAGTGTAATGTAATCTAATGTCCCGTCTCATCAATGAATCATTACTGAACTTGTCGTTTTTTTGACTAATAATACAAAGTGAACCATGAAACAGTGGTCGTTCATTCATTAGTTTATTATTATAAGTTATTATAGCGTCAGAATCTCATTTCGCCCCATACTTAAATACGACTGGTCAGCAGCTGCTCCTTACTCTTCACACATTGACGGGAGTATTCTCTAGTGGGAGAGCCGGCTGATGCATCTTTCAGCTGTGTGGGATGACATCATTTCTAAGGACCAACAAATCAGACCTGCGTTCTCTTCCTCCCTTTCCCTCCTCATGATGTCATTACAACCTGCTTCTTAGAACCATAGGGATCGTTGACGTAAGGATCTGCCTGTTTTCACAGTAGTTCTGAGCAGAAGGTGGAATGTATGCTGATATTCTTCAAAGTGGATTTACAAGGTGGCTGATGGAGCCCACAGACTGCTCTTAAACCAGCGCTGAGCTTTAATATCCCCTTCAAGACTTCACTTCTGTTTAGCCAATGATCACCACTGTGACACTGGGCTGCTCTCGGATCTGGTGTTTAAAGATGCACTGGAGATTGCTCCAAAGAAAAAATTAAAATTCAAGTAAAAGAAGATTTATGGCTGGTGGACGATGGATATAATTGACCAAGGAGTTTATGGGGGTCCCCCTATGAAGGCAACACTAGTGAATGGTTTACCCGGGAGGCACAAAAAGATAGACAGCAATGTGCCAAACACCCCCCCCCCAGCAATTCCAAAGTATAGGTGCGATAAAAAAAACCAAAAAGACAACTTTGCTGCATTGAGGAAACAACACTTTTGTCTCATCCCAATCATCAGTGTCCTCTTTTCACAAACAGTTGACTGAAATCCATTCATTTTGGCCGAGTGTGTGTCTCATCCACTAGTGTCTTTTTTTCATCCACCCTCCACTCACAACTTCATTTCATCCTTTACCCATCTGTCTTCACTTCTTCCCCCATCTGTCCGTCCACTTGCAGTTTCATCTGTGGACAAAGAGGGGAGGACAGTCCAGCATCCTGGCAAGTAGCCACTTGGCTTGGGCGGAAAAACAAACAAGCGTCCCACGTGATCTCAAGGAATTTTAATGACTTCCATAAGTTCAATCCATTTTACCTGCCAAACCACAGGCAGAAACGCAAGCAATGGACTCAGTGCAAGCCACTTTTATCATTGCGCTGATGAGGAGCATTGCGGACCAAAGCCAACATGAATGCTTTGAAGTGGGGAATGGTAAAAAAAACTATATTATCACACACACAAACAAACCTGTAATAATACAGCATAAACTACCAAATGTCAAGTTTTTGTCTCCAGCACACTAACACGCCACAAATGTTATAGCCGTCCAAAGACCGCTTGTTGGTTTTTACACGCTGAGAGTACTCTCAGCATACTGTAAAACTAACTGCATGCATGATTTGAGCTCATATCACCTGTTGGTCCAAGATAGCTTCTGTGGGTTGCAGATGTGTCTTGTCAGACTGTGTTGTATCATAAAAAATACGATTTACGACTTGAGTGATGAATTTGGTGGCGCACTAAGCCGTCCGTGCCGCGCCAGACTTGGGCGCCATTTTCCCTTCCTTTGCAGGCCTCTGCTGGCCTGCGCTCACAGAGTACATTCGTGCTATGGCCCATTTCCTTGTCCCAACACTTACATTCTGCAATTTCTCTAACTTTGTGGAATCATTTCTTTTTATTTCATTTATTATGTGCAAGGTTTCTGCTGTCACTGATTAGTTGGAAGAAGGGTCATCACATTTATTAAACAATTGGTTTTATTCTGCTGACTCTTGTCTGTGTGTGTGTGGACTATTGTCACCCTTATTTGGAAGTGTTCAGATTATTTATTTTGTGCTAGGTTTGCTCTGACATTAATTTTCACAAGCTCATGAATTAAATGACATGTCTTTATTATGTACAGGTCTCTGTAGTCCCGGGCCAGCGAGCATCCTGCGGGTTTAACTCGCTGATGATTTGGAGTCTTTGTATTTTACTTTTATTATGACTTGTGCTGTTGAATGTGCTTCGAGCGCTCGCAGTAAAGTCATTCTATGACATACTGTACGTGTCAAACTCGTGCCTCGGATGACCGAGACACAGCAGGTTGTCTCACCAACCGGTTTCTCCAGCAGGCGCTTCATTTTGATGAAGATTCAAATTGAAGGTGTTGATTATTAAAATCATTAAGAAAACGTGCAGGGTTTCGGCCCTCCAAGGCACAAGTTTCTCACCCCTGTTCTTTGACTAAGGCAGTGGTTCCTAAACTTTTTTTTTGCAGCGCTCCACTTTTGGAGATAAAATGATTTTCAATGCCCCTCCCCATCTATAAAAATACAGTAATGATGAATAGTGTTTGTGGTAGTCCCGCGTTTTAAGGGTCAAGTGGACCCAGACACTGAATAATTGCCCTGCCTTGAGTACACCCTGGGTCATGCCTGGGCAACACGACATGTCCGGCCCATTAAGCCTTTTACTCCTGCCTGCTGGATTCCAAATTATTTTTTTGAAGACTTTGACATCAAAGCTGTAGTCTGGTACGGCAAAAATATTACAATGGTTTCTCAAATTGAAGTCTACGCTTTCTAGTTATATACCTCCCATTACAGTAATCATTAGGAGTGTAATGATTCATGGACTAGATTGGTGTATCAGTTTATATTCTTATGATCCAACTACATCCATCTGTGTTCACCAAACTGCCATTCCAGATGATATATATCGATCTAGCGATCGTTTGAAAGCGTGCGCGCTCTGTTAGAAAAGTCCGTGTGGACATACTAAAATATGTAATTTTTTTTATAGGATATGAGATGTATTTTTATTTCTATACATGTTTGTTAGCTAGATGACTTTTCCTCTTCAATTTGGTATGGGATTTTTACTAAATGTTGGACCACATCCAAAGTTAAATCCAACTGGAAGCCTTTCAGACTCATGGATGGGAGCGTCAGGACAAGATAAAAGGTACGTAGCGAGTGTTAAGTTTGTGCATGTTTGTGTTCTGGTTGAACGGGGGCGCTTGTTGTTTGGGACCCAATGTTGTTCTGGCATATGTTCCATTTTTTCTTGCAATAATAAGCGTGTTGAAACACCTCCTCGTAGCTTCAATAGCGTCTGTGCAGACGTTACAGTATGTAGGACATCCGTTCACTTTAATGCAGTATCTATCTGCACGTGAAAGGTCATTTTAATTTGGTGGTGCAAAATAACTTCTTTAATACTTTGGTTAGAGAAGAAAATGAGGTGTCAAATTCAAATTTGTCATGTTTTATCAGATTAAACATTAAACATTCAACCTGTTAATTTATTCTTTGTTAATTCAACCTGAAGTGTTGGTTGGACTTTATTCAAATAAAACGTGAATGCACTTGCCATGAATTGTTTTTTACCTTTTTGTCTATATCCATAATTAATGTATACCTGATTCTTTTACAAAAAGGAAATTTAGGAAACAACTGCACTGTCCAATATCCAACTACTAATCACTGTCACACTTTTTGAATTTTTGGCAAAAAAAGTTACTGAATCAATTTAAGGTTACTGAATCGTTTCAAATCATATTGTTCTAAATGAACCAATATCGTCCTTAAATTGAATCAGCCACTACAAATTGTGATACGAATCGAATCGTTGTCAAAACGAATCGTTGCAACCCTTGTAATCGTAGATGCAAGGTTACAGCTGCTCTTACCAAGCAAAGCACCGTTAAAGTACTCTTTGACATTCCATGGTTTATTGTAGGGGTTTCAAACTTGTGCCATGGAGGGCCTGCAGGGTTTTTTTTTCAGCCGGTCACTACAGCAGGTGATTTTAATGATCAACACCTCCTTTAATTTGAGCGAATGAGCTAATCAATTACAGCACCTTTAGTGACCGGAGGCTGGAAAGAAAACCTGCACTGTCTCTGCCCTCCATGGCACAAGTACGAGACCCCTGGTTTATAGTTTATAGTTATTTTTTATAGTTAGAAAAAATTCAATTTTTTTTTGTAAAAGTTTTAGCGTGTTTTTATTTATTAATGTGTGTTTTTAATCAGAATCAGAAAAACTTTATTGCCATTGTTAGTGAACAATTCACAAACTAGGAACTTTCTTTGGCGACTCAGTGCAACGTAGAATCCTAAATAAACAGAGCATTAAATAAACATAGAGCTAACACTAACTAAACATAGAACCCTGAGTAAAAAGTTGAAATCACTGATAAGTAAAAGCATGAGAGTGTTTTTAGTGCAGGTATTATAAGGTGCCAATAGTACTGGTTATAAAGTGAGCATAGTGCAAATGTTATAAAGTGTTCATGAGTTCAACAGCAGCAGGAAAGAAACTGTTCTTGTGGCGACAGGTTCTGGTCCGAATGGACCGTAACCTTCTGCCAGAGGGGAGTGGCTCAAACAGTCCATGTCCAGGGTGGGAAGAGTAAGCAAGTATCCGGCCTGCTCGCCCCCGAGTTCTGGAGACGTACAGGCCCTGGAGAGATGGAAGGCTGCAGCCGATCACTTTCTCGGTAGAGCGCACGATGCGCTGCAGTCTGTGTTTGTCCCTGGCAGTGGCCCCGGCGAACCACACTGTGATGGAGGAGGTGAGGATGGACTCAATAATGGCCGTGTAGAATTGCACCATCGTCTGGACAGGCAGCTTGGCTTTCCTCAGCTGCCTCAGGAAGTACATCCTCTGCTGAGCCTTCTTGATGAGGGAGCTGATGGTCTGCTCTCACTTGAGGTCGTGGGTGATTTTAGTGCCCAGGAACCGGAAGGAGAACACAGTTGTGATGGGGGAGTCTGTCAAGACGAGGGGGGTAGGGGGGCTTTGACTTTCCTGAAGTCCATGATCATCTCCACTGTCTTCTGAGCATTGAGCTCCAGGTTGTTGCAGCTGCACCACGACACCAGCCGGTTCACCTTCTTCCTGTAAGCAGACTCATCACCGTCTGAGATGAGCCCGATGAGGGTGGTGTCATCCGCAAACTTAATCAGTTTCACCGAGTCGTGGCCGGAGGTGCAGCTGTTGGTGTACAGGGAGAAGAGCAGGGGGGAAAGTACACAGCCCTGTGGGGATCCCGTGCTGATAGTCCGAGTGTCCGAGACATTCTTCCCCAGCCGCACGAGTTGCCTCCGGTCCGTCAGGAAGTCAGTGATCCACCTGCACCTGGAGTCAGGCACGTTGAGCTGGGCGAGCTTGTCCTGGAGCAGAGCAGGGAGGATGGTGTTGAATGCAGAGCTGAAGTCCACAAACAGGATCCTGGCGTAGGTTCCTGGGGAGTCCAGATGCTGCAGGATGTAGTGGAATGCTAGGTTGATGGCATCATCTACTGACCGGTTGGCTCTGTAGGCAAACTGCTGAGAGTCCAGGAGGGGGGAGGTGAAGGACTTGAGATGGGGCAGAACCAGGCGCTCAAATGACTTCATGACCACAGATGTCAGTGCCACAGGTCTGTAGTCGTTAAGTCCAGTGATCCTGGGCTTCTTGGGGACGGGAACAATGGTAGACAGCTTGAAGCAGGCTAGGACATGGCATGACTCCAAGGAGATGTTAAAGATGTCCATGAAGACAGGCGCCAGTTCTACTGCACAGTGTCTCAGGGTGGAAGGAGAGACACCATCCGGACCTGGAGCTTTCCGAGGGTTCTGCTTTTTAAATGCCTTGGCCACATTCTGCTCCGAGAGTGTCCGAGAGGGGGAGGGGTCCAGGACTGATATGCCTGGAATGTCCATTGTAGTCAGTGGGGAGGGGGAGGGGTGTAAATCTTCGAACCTGGAGTAGTGGGTGTTGAGTCTTTCTGCTAAGTGACGGTTGTCAACAGCGGAGGGGGCTTTGGGTCTGTAGTTGGTGATTTCCCTCAGACCTTTCCAGACAGAGACAGGGTTGTTGCTCCAGGACTTCTCCTTTAGATGTGTGTTGTACCTTGATTTAGCCTTCTCCACCTCCTTACTAAATAGGTACTTGCTCTGTCTGTATACGTGAGGGTCGTTGTTCTTGTGGGCCTTTTCTTTCTCCTTCCTTAGCTGTCTCAGTCTGGGTGTGAACCAGGGTTTGTTGTTGTTGAAGGTCACTCTGGTGTAAAATAGGACGATGCTGTCTTCACAGAATTGAATATATGACGTCACTGTGTCTGTGTGTTTGTCCAGGGTATTTGTAGATGATTTGAATAGTTCCCAGTCTGTTATATCCAAACATTATTATCATCTGATACATTTTTTACGGCACCTTTTATAGGTAAAATTACACCACTGCCCTAAGTAGAGTCGAACATAAAGTACCAGGTCACTTAGGTTGATTGCAATTTTCTGCAAAAATATGCCTGGACTTGCAGTTACTGAGTGTATAGCAGTGAGGGGAGTGCAGAGAGACAGTGGCAAAATAGTTAACATAAATTTTCTTCGATTTCCGACTAAAATCCTGGTGTTCGCGTGTGTTTCAGAATAACGGAAACCCCCAGTTTGCAGTGATTAGTAGAAGTAGTTAGTGTCAGGTGTGAAAACCTTTCAACCCCTGTTAAGAGTGTATTTTATCGAGGCCATGACCCACAGAATGTCAAGTGGAACCTGTGTCACCTCAAAAAATACTCTGGCTGGATGTAAGTCTCTGTTCTGGGTCATGGCAGCACAATAAATCTCTGCAATCACACGTTAGAACAAATATTGAAACCAATTCAACCAGATGTTTATTAGGCACTTTTATGGCCTGTGGCCCACTACACTACCTAGAATGAAAACCAGCCCAGTAGTTATTGCACAACAGCCAATAAGACGAATGCTGGATATCAGCGCCGCTAACGTAATCCTGTTGTTTTAAAACGGCAAATAAACATATCGACAGTGTCTGTAAATGATCTGCTTCATAAATCTTTTATTAACACCAACGCTGTTTCACATCTGTGCCTTTGTTCTCCAGCCTGCCGTCATTAGCTGCACATGAAGTCAGACAATTTATTTCGCTGCGACAATGTCAGTATTGGGGGAACACCCAGACCATTGGCATGGGTCGCTGTTTAGATTTCTCATCTCCTAGGTTATGTTATGTTATGTTCTGCTTCAGGACCAGCTGCACAGCAAATGACAACACAGGCAGAAAACAAAAGATGAACCCTGCATTCTCATTGGTTCTTATGTCACGCATTTAATCAAGTCTGCAGGTTATTTTCTTAATGTGAGAGAGAAAAAACGAGAAAAACAAAATATGCACTAAAATACAGGCTAGCTGCTATTGGTACTGATTCCTTCTGAAATTGCTTTGATGGTTAGGATGTTAAACTGAAGTGTCTCCTTGCATGTGTACCTTTGGTCAGGCACCACTGTCTCATAAGCAACAAGTTTAGAAATAGAAACTGTGTAGAGTGAACGGGGCAGCCTTTGCGTAGAACATATGCTGTAGTACATGTGTCATAGTTGGAGATTAGGTCCAGTTTAGAAAACAGGAATATGCTCCACCCTCTTCCTCCACACCCGAAACAAGGCACGTAACACCTAGTTGCAAATCCCTTTTCACATCTGGAAGAAACTGATCAATTGTAAACAGTGGTTTCACTGTTTTTGGATGTTCTCACTCTACTCTCCATAGAAAGTTTCCAGACTTGGAGTTGATTTTACAAGAAGTGATCGGGAAATTCGAGATTACCATGCACCATCCCAATAAGGCTGTGTTCACCATTGTAGTTTGCTACCCTTTGGTCTAGACCAAAGCTAAAGAATGACACAAAACTTAAGTCATTTCAAATGGCAACTTCCCGGCTTTACTTAAAATATGCAGTAGTCAGTAACACTTACTTTTATAGACAAAGCAGAGGGAATCAATAATGCAATAACTCCATTTTAAGGTAATGCAATAACTCCATTTTTAGGGAAAAATTATGGAATTATGAAAACACTTCAAAGCACTACTAGTACTTTGTGGCACCACCTCTGGCTTTCATAACAGCTCGCATGGACTGAATGAGGAACAAACAGTACTCTTGATCAATCTGGCCCCAACTTTCTCTGATTGTTTTTGCCACATTAGCTTAGTAGGTTGCAGCCTTGTCGTGGACCATTTTCTTCAACTTTTACCACTGATTTTCAAATGGATTGAGATCCGGACTATTTGCAGGCCATGCCATTGACCTTATGTGTCTTTCTTCAAGGAATGTTTTAACAGTTGGCATTATCCAACATCCTTTCAATTGATGGCATAGGAAAAGTGTCCAAAATTTCAAGGTACCCATGTGCCTTATTGAAGAGAACAAACCAACAATAATTATTGTATTAAAAACAAAAACAATAAATACAGCACCAACATTAGTTGTTCAGCAGATCAATGGCTGTCAGAACCAAAGAATTCCTCATCCTATTGTTCCAACATTTGGGAACACCATATCTTTGATTCGTCAGGCTGGGGAGGACTGGGATCATCAAGGACTGATGGATCCTTTTCCAGAATCTGGGAAATCACCCTCAAAAAATTGAGGGTGAACAGCCTATACCAGCTGATAATAGAAAAGGTCAGCACTGATTCAATAAAACACAAATAAAGCATTTTCATAAAATGCTCTCCACTTTAGCCTACAATTACAATTTTTTTTTACATGCGGCATCCACCTGACTCAAATGTTAGCCGGCTGTTCACCACCGTTCCCAAATATTTGCACTTTTGAACCACCTCAACAGCCTGCATATTAGTACACACACACACACTTTGTTTACACTTTGAACAGCATCTTTACATCGCGCTCTTTTAGGAGAGAGATACTGTATATTTTTTAAAATTATGCATTTATTAAGATGATAACACTAGTTTTGGTTGAAGACAGTTAAGATGATCTTACATACATATGAATTAACTAGACAGGAGGAGAGAGACAAATCTGTAACAAGTTCAGCAAACCCTTCCCATGAACTCTGACCTGGCCAGAGGTTTCTATTAAAAGCATTGAGGGCCCAAGTTGGTTTGGTTTGCAAAGACAAGCCATCACTCACCATGGTGAAGGTTGTTTCAGGGCTCTGGTTTCACGTGACCACTGGTTTGGTATAATCAGGACATTGGAATTGGCATTTAGACATTTAACTGAATGTATGATTCAAGTACCCCATGAAAAAAATGTTTTCTTGAAATTTTATGAAATTGAATCATAACAAGAAAGGAAAATTGTCAAAAATAATCTTATGAACACCTTAAAAGAACCGCTGGCAATTCCCTCCAAATTACATTTTTTGAAACCAGTAAATATAAGAACAACAAGAACACCAGCTAGGATATGTCATAAAAAAGAATAACTGGCTGTTTGCATACATGTCTGTGGCGCGTACACACACGCACACACACACGCACACACACAGTCTCAGTAGCAATCACAGTAGCAATCAATTTGCCGGCATTGTGTGGTTAAGATTATTTCAGTGGTAGCAAATCCTTAGCAGCTGACTTTGCCAAACTGCTATCACTAGCTGACAACAAACATAACTAGTGCATCTGCGTACTCAAAAGGCGAGGCGGGATATAATGCTAGCAGTACTTTGGAATCCTGACGCCCACTAGGTGGCTGGATCCAGCTGCATGCAGTCAAAAAAACAGGGTGACCTTGACTGTAGAAAAATGGCTCCAAATATGTGCTGTATATGTTATGCCCGGCCTTGCTGTTACTTTGCCCTTGTGTGCACCAGCAAGAAAGCTAAGAGCTTCTCCGGTCAAAGCCTACATGTAAGCCCCTCTGTGGGACCCAGCCCAAATGCAGTTGGTTCAACTTAGAGGCGGAGAGCAGGTTTCCACCAGACCCCAAATCACCAAAAATATTTTTTCTACACTTAGTCCAGCAGATGATGCAAAACAGAGTTTAATGAACATTTTTATACATCATTTATTTTAACATAACAAGCTCAAATACTAGTATAGACCGGTGGTCGCGTACCCCTTCAGACTACTCTTGCACACTGAAAAAATAGTTTCAAATTGTCATTAAATTGAAATATTAAGCATGAGTAATTGTAATTAGCACAATTGAACAGCAAATAACAGATGGCTCACACTAACATGACTCATGTGGTTCGAGAGTAGCACACTCTTCTGGTGAATATTTGCAATAGCTACTGAGCGTCACAGTTGTAGCAATTACTTACCCGAAAATGTGTAAGATAATCCACATCATATTGCAAATAAAAAGTAGCAATAGACTAACAATAAAATATAAACACAATTAGCACATCCTCCCCTTTTATCCCGGCTTACTGGTGATTAATAAACATTTGAATTCTTGCTGAGCTTGAGCATGTGCGATTAGTTTGCAATTTTGATGCCTAGATCAACATTACACTGTCAGTGTGCCACGGAAGCTGACTGTACACTGCCGGCTTGTGACTGCTTTTGGGTGACATCACTCGCCACTGCTCAATGGGAATACAAAAGGCAGAACGATACGTGCAAACTGTCCCAACAACGCCACAAAAAGTAGCTTGATTTGTCGCTAGGTGCTTTTGAGAAGATATGTTGTCAAGTGGGGGTGGAATGTCGCCAGATCTAGCGACAAAATTGCCAAGTTGGCAACACGGCGACTAAAATTGGAGACATTGCGAGAATTTTTTTTGTCTACTTGCACATCTGTGACCAGATAAAAGCAGGCATCCCATATTGAGTTGACAAGGGTCGCACTTTGTCCCATCCGTGACATTTTGTCCTTAAAATGTACCAGCAATGTGGTTAGTTCAAAGTGGGCGGTATTGCAGTTTTAATGTACAGTACTACCCAGAAAATTTGAATATCCTGACAAAGTTGTATTTCTGCAATTCAACTAAAAAAGGTGAATCTGACATATTATACAATTAAATAATATGCAAATCAATACATTTCATGTTTTTGTTCTTTAGGTTTTGCTCATCTGGTCTTGCAGCTTGGAACAAATTCTAATATTCCGAGTTTGTGGTTTTTATAAGCTGAAAATCGTAATCCGCAAAGTTACAAGGAACTGCTTTAGATTTGTCGATGTTCGTGTAATTGCTCAATAAAATTTGCTGGTTTCATCTTTGAGGTTAAATTGCCAAAATAAAACAACTTTTCCTTGATATTCTAATTTTTCGGGTGCTACTGTTCATGATGTGACCAAAGAGACCTTCCAGAAACTTCCAGAACTAGGGTGGTTAGAGATGACTGTGATTTATTGTTCAAGCATATATCAGTAATTCAGTGAAAACGACAGTAACATTTTGCTTGCTCTGCTAACATTGTAAGCCTTTGTGTGTAGAACCCCACGCTCCCTGGCGGGGAAGCAACTTTTAAAATAAACCTGAACCTTTGCCATTTGCTTTACATTTAGTGAGTCGTTACAGTTAATAGCTCATCTCTTATCAATGGGGCCCAGATGAAAAAAAAGTCCCCCATCTGCAAACTACAAACACATGCAACACACTCACCATCCACTCACTAAGCATGCCTACACTCGGGAGGGCGGCATCTCACTTGTGCACACAGAAAGCCATCTCTGGCCCATTCACAGCTCCCCGTTCTTTTATTCCTTGTAGTAAAAAGGTCTTTAAAAAAGGGAATGGGGGCCCTGTGTCTTTCCTTTTGCTGGAGCCTTCAAGCAGCCACAGTGGAATGTCCACCTTTTCTTTAATTTGAAAGTTTCTCATGAATCCCTAGTTTCAGTTCACAAGACAACATCCGTGAGACAATATAAATCTCAAATTCGTGCAAGCGAGGCACAGTTCCCTAGCACTGACAGCCCTGGCAAATGTCACAAGTGCACAGAATCAGTAAGAATGGAGGGCAGTGAGATAACAGCCCTGGTGGTGCAGAACACTGCAGTCATTATGTGCAGAACACAAACCAGGCAACTATCAGCTACTAGTGTTGTGAAGAAGGAAAAAGGGCAACAAACCTTTTGGTTAACAGAAGATGCTTCACCCGTTGCCTCAGAATCTTCCTCTAGCAGCAGAAGGATGTGATCCACCTGCACTGCAGTGAGTCCGGTGCCAGCAATGCTGTTCTCTCTTTCTCAGAACACGTCTCCCATCCTAGCCCAGCAGTGTAAAACTATTGCCCTCCTTCTTTTCATGCTCCTCCTACCTGCCCCTCTCTCCGGTGCTCTTCTGTCGTAAAGCAGAAAAAAGATCTGCTTTGTCTGGTACAGTGCAGAACAAATGCCCAGTTAGAGCTGCAGAGTTGTCAACTCACTGGATACCAAGGGGTGGGGAGTTGGGAGGGGCGTCAGGGAGACCAGCGGAAAGGGGGAGGGGCATAGGAAGCAATCTGGAATCCAAACACTTAAATCCCTCAAACCAAAACGACTTGCACTACCGCTCAACTGTTTTACAACACTCCAATTTCTCTGGAGGAAAAAAAAGTGTGACGATCGTTTTCTCCTGCTGCTCAACTGGCCGAACACCGCTTTAATGCAGACAGAGGAGGTAGTAAGTACTCCAGAACTTGGAACACCATAGGAATTAGCCACACCGACTGGTTGATCCACCTCCATTTCTGCAGAACAGCTTGAAATTGTTGAGCTGTTTTGTGGTCCCTGAAACAGGCATTTTTGTATCGTTCTGAAAAAAAATTACTTATTTTTCAGTTTTGAGTAACCTTACCTTTTCTTAACTCCTGGCACATTACTACCATTCCAAGCCATTCACTGGACTTGGATTTCAATAAATAACTTGATCGGTATTCTCAATTATACAATTGAGAATTTTGCTTACTTTTTTAACCCTACTAGAACTCCTTACAAAATGTGTTATTACAATCAGACAACAGACAAATTTGAGGGAATTTTTAAGTGTCACAAAGTTGATCACATCTCTAAACAAAACTATTTTATCTCTGTTTTAATCACTTTATCATTAGCCCCATTTCTACCAAGCTCTATCATAAGGTATTTGTAGGGTCATTTTCTGGGGTGTCAAATGGAATGAAATGGTACAGCCGTCTCAATTCTTCTTTTCGCCACTAAAAGATATTCCACAAAACCATTGTTGCTCAGACACAGAGTCGATTTGGCTTTTTTTTTAAACTTGATCAAAATAACCTTCTTTCTACTCATCCTATTAGCCTCCCTGTATGAAGATCTCTCCACCCTAAAATGTAACCATAATGAGGCATAACAATAACTTGTTTTTCCCAGATTTTAATTGCAAACATTTGATCCGCCTCTCGCCCAAAGTCAGCTGGGATAGACTCCAGCATAGGCTCCAGCATACCCGTGACCCTGATGAGGATAAGCGGCATAAAAAGATGGATGGATGAATGGATGAACGCATTCATTGTGAGCTGGCATTGCTTCAGGTGTATTAGTTAATACAAAAGGCAAAGGAACATTAAATTGGCATGTGATGTGTGAGGTATTGCAGTTGTCCTCACTCTGTCGTGTTTTTTCAAAAATAATTTATCTAAACTATTGCTGTTTATTGGTTGAGCCAAAAAAATGAATATTCAAGCAAATGTTACCTAATCCTGGCCTAAACTGAGCATTTTCAAGCATAAAAATGATCTAAATGAACTAAAATACAAATTCAGTTTATGGCAATTCAAAATAAATCGTAGCCTATACTGGTATCACTAATACCATGCAGCAGACTTGATCGCCAATGACAAGTTTCTATTATTTATCTCACAACAGGTACAATAACATTACAATAGTAAAAATAGTAACCATCATAATAATAAAAATCCAGCTGATACTCAATTCTGAATGCCTGATCACTTCCATGGCCGCGCATCTGGAAAACATATATTGAAACACGTGTTTTTTATGTTTTAAATTGCTTTTTTCTACAATTGCATGTTATATATTGGGTAATATGAGTGTAAAGGTGACTATTCCACGTCTAGAGGGCTCTAATAATGGTAAAAATGCTATTTAGAAAGTCATAAACAGGTTTTCTATGCTGAAAAATTATTTTTTGCGGGGTCGGATCTTGGCACCGCCAAAAAAGACAGGCAACTTTCACACTGCAGGTCAATTGGACTTTTCTTTGCTCATATGTGACCTGTATCTGCTTTTTTCATTTGTGGGAATAATGCAAATCCAATTTTTTCCAATGCGACTCAGACCTCATTTGTACGTAGATAAAAACCCCACATGTATCTGATGTACTCCAGTAATCTGTAAACAGTGAGGTCACGTACTCTACATCCGATCTATACGTCATCAATAGGTGGTTTACCGTGTAAGACTTGGATGAAGGTACTCACGGACGTTAGCAAAAGTTCTTCAACCAAAAACGATTTTTCAAAAGTGTGAGTGAAGTGGCTCACGGCAACGTGCCACCGCCTCTGCCACCCACGCACTCCTTGAAACAGATGTCACACAAACCGCCTTAGCCAAAATGATGGTCCTATTCCTTCCTAATTGCCTACACGGAATCATTTGGTTAAGAAAATACCGACTCCCACAAAATTCTTGAAATTGCCACAAACGCATTAAGAAGAGCACACTAGTGATGTGCATATGAATACTGACATAGCAATACTTCTGACACCAGCTCTTCATGCTCTACACTCCATTGTCAAATCGTTTCTAGCGGTTCATGGGTTCCAGACCCAGCTGCAATAATGGAATTTTTGTGGTTATAGGATTAAATGTTAATAAAAGTAATATTTTTGCAGCTAAAACATAAAAAAACCTGTTTATGACCCCTTTTGTAACCTGTTGCTGCAACAGTTGTCAGTACAGTTATATGATGGCAGCAGTTGGACGCTGAAACAAATTATTTCTATGTCCATGATTTCTTATGCAGCAAGCGGCTTCAAAATCTAAACAAATTGAACTGATGGTGTTTGACCTTTGACATTGAGCCTGCTGAAATTTAATGTACAATTTTTTTTGTATAGTAACTTGGTATGTTTGTAACTTTGGTTACAACCCTTTTTTGCGTTGTTTATGTTGTGGTGTAGGTGTTTGGATATTTGATCCCTCATAAAATCCAAACATTTGTTTCAATGAAAGTTTTGCTTGAAATGTATCTTTTCACAAAAAGCTGGTTTGCTCCCTGTTTTTGCTGGGAACTCCTATTTTCCTGAAACGTACCTACGTCCTACTGCTGATTACTAAAGAACGGAAACCGTAAACACAAACTTTTTTTTCCTGATGGAAAAACTTTAATGTTTTTTTGGTAGCTTCCATATTTATGTAGCCATAGAAGACAATATTCTGCGTGCACTGGAAGATAGTCCGCAATGGCCGGTATTGGAGGAGATGACTTTTGAAAACTATCTGGACGTGAATGAGTTAATTCCTGGTGTTGGAACATGTCAGCTAGTGGGTCAAAAACCTTGGCATCGCTGCTGCCTAGCATGGAAACAAACCGGGAAGTAATTGGGGGGCAGAAAAAGCAAGCGAGCCAGCTGAGCAAGAATCAATTCACAATCAATTATTCAAGCCCAAAGAGTGGCATTATGGGGAGACAAAGTCCAGCCACTACTGTACGCTGCTCAGTCTTAAAATAGAAGGGATTGCCTGCCTATTTGGTTTTCCGATGTGACGGCTGCACTTTGGTGTTTTTCAATGGATCCTCTGTCGGGACTGAGACCTGCAGAACTCTCTCTTTATTTCTGTGTAGATCAACAACGGGAGTGGCTCACATTTCATCACAGCGCAAAGTATGAGAATTCAGTGTTCATGAACAGGGTTCACATATGGTCTGGGCACGAATGCACGACATCTCTGTATTAGTGACTGTGCCCTGGATCCCGATTGTGCACGAAGCATGTTCAACAGTATACTGTATCAGCTGGAGGAATCAAGAATTCCTCTTCTTAGTCGCCCCTCAAGAACTGCATACCTGTCCCAAAATAACCCCCCACACCCTCTCAGGGCTGGAGCTGGATGCCTAGTCTAACCTTAGCACGTGTTTAAGGCAGAAGGTCCAAACCGTCACTGGTGGTTAAAAAGGGATGTGCATCTAGATTATTTATGAGCCAGACAGCAAGTCGTACATTTCTACTGTGCCTCCTGGAGGAGAGAAAAAACACAAGAGCAGTGTTAGAAATTACGCTCAGCCCTAACAGGCATGCAAGATCACCGCATGAACAAATTTCACCATTCATTAGCAAATCATAACCACAAATTTCTCCACAACTAGACCATGGATGTCTATTCACAGGCAAATTAGCTCTTTCAGTTTACAGACAATATGAATATGCATATAGTTAATACGGACATGATGTACTGTGCAATCTGCTGTTCTTCATTTGAATTTGAAAAATTGAGGTGTTCTCATCTAGGGGCTGCACGTTGGATGAGTGGGTAACATGTTGGCCTCACAGTCAGGAGATCTGGGTTCGAATCTCCTTTGGTGTTTGCATGCTCTCCCTGTATGTTTTCTCCGGGTACTCCCACATTCCAAAAACATGCATGTTAGGTTAATTGGATACTCTAAATTGTCCATAGGTATGAATGTGAGTGTGAATGATTGTTTGTCTGCCCTGTGATTGACTGGCGACCAGTCCAGGGTGTACCTCGCCTACCGCCCAAAGTCAGCTGGGATAGGCTCCAGCATACCCGCGACCCTAATGAGGATAAGCTGCATAGAAAATTGATAAATGGATGTTCTTATCTACTATGCCATAATCTGGACAAAATGTCAGCATTGAGAACAGCAGTGATTATATCATTCATATTGCATTAATCATTCCAGGCATTTCTTTTAAATGGAAAATACCGGGAAGGCTGGGATTTCACCCTGTTAAAATAATGGCCAAGTCATTTTCTGACAAACATGGTGCTGACTTAAGTGAACAAACATTTTTGCATCAAACAAATGACGTAAAGGCGAGTGACAGGAGTTGCGGAAAGGTGAGCCTGTCCGACATTTCATATAGTACACAGACGAAGGATCTTGCAAAATAAAGGCATGATTATCTTGCCTAACGCTATACATTTACAGATTTGTCTGTATAGTGTTACCCCCCCCCCCATAAACCTGAACAGGTTCAAAACATTATTGCGAGTACATTAATGTAGTCAAACTAAAATATTGGTGATGGTACATTTTTTGTGAGCGCGCGGTGATCTTAAAACAAAGGCAAGCATCCATTCCAGTAATGGGAGTGGGCATGAAAGTGGGGGTTGTCTCTTTAATTCCCATGTTGACTGTAACTTCATGTGACACAAGCAAACCTGGCGCTTCATGTAATGAGTCCACGTCTGGCACAAGGCCAGGGGGAGCTCATTAGGATTTAAATGCACACCGTGACAGGGACTCTAATCAAATTACCACCGTGTGATAGCACATTTAAGCCAAGAATAACTTTAGTCTCCATGCTGAAGACGTAAAGCTTCACTACCTGATATACGCATACTGTTTTCCGTACAGTTCTGCTTTGTGAATATCATGCATGTGTCACCTATGTGTGCAACTTCCACGCAATGTTCCTGTATCTATCCTTTTTAAAATTTCAATTTCTTCCAAGAAACCTTACAGTGGGGTGAAAAACTATATTCCCCCTTCCTGACTTTTTATTATTTTGCATGTTTGTCACACTTATCTGTTTCTGCTCATAAAAAGTAGTTAACTATTAGTCAAAGATAACATAATTGGACACAAAGGAGGGAAAAACTCGAAATCTACATGGCCCTGTGTGAAAAATGGGTGATTGCCCCTCTTGTTAAAAAATAACTTAACTGTGGTTTATCACACCTGAGTTCAATTTCTGTAGCCACCTCCAGGCCTGATTACGACAGTGAGAGGCATTATCCACAAATGGCAAAAACATGGAACTGAACCTTCCCAGGAGTGGCCGGCCACCCAAAATGACCCCAGAGCGCAGAAACAACTCATCTGAGAGGTCACAAAAGATCCCAGGGCAACATCTAAAGAACTGCAGGCCTCACTTATCTCAATTAAGGTCAGTGTTCACGACACCACCATAAGAAAGAGACTGGGCAAAAACGGCCTGCATGGCTGAGTTCCAAGACGCAAACCACTAATAAGCAAAAAGAACATTAAGGCTCGTCTTAATTTTGCTAAAAAACATTTCGATGACTGCCAAGACTTCTGGGAAAATATCTTGTGGACTGACGAGACAAAAGTTGAACTTTTTGGCAGGTGCGTGTCCCGTTACATCTGGCGTAAAAGTAACACAGCATTTCATAAAGAGATCATACCAACAGTAAAATATGGTGGTGGTAGTGTGATGGTCTGGGGTTGTTTTGCTGCTTCAGGACCAGGAAGACTTGCTGTGATAGATGGAAGCATGAATTCTACTGTCTACCAAAAAATCCTGAAGGAGAATGTACGGCCATCTGTTTGTCAACTCAAGCTAAAGAGATCTTTGGTACTGCACCAGGACAATGACCCAAAACACACCAGCAAATCCACCTCTGAATGGCTGTAGAAAAACAAAATGAAGACTTTGGAGTGGCCTAGTTATAGTCCTGACCTGAATCCCATTGAGATGCTGTGGCATGACCTTAAGAAGGCGGTTCATGCTAGAAAACACTCAAATAAAGCTGAATTACAACAATTCTGCAAAGATGAGTGGGCCAAAATTCCTCCAGAGCGCTGTAAAAGACTTGTTGCAAGTTATGGCAAACGTTTGATTGCAGTTATTGCTGGTAAGGGTGGCCCAACCAGTTATTAGGTGCAGGGGCAATTACTTTTTCACACAGGGCTATGTGGGTTTAGATTTTTTTCTCCATAAATAGTAAAAACATTTATTTAAAAACTGCATTTTGTGTTTACTTGTGTTATCCTTGACTAATATTAAAATGTGTTTGATGATCAGAAACATTCTGTGTGACAAACATGCAAAAGAATAAAAAGTCAGGACGGGGGGCAAATACTTTTTCACACCACTGTTATATCTTATGTCTGTCTATGTGTGTCTGCGTAGCCAGACCACGCCAAGTGGAGGTCAATGTTTCACAGACTCTCACAGCACACTGCAAAGTATTGTTGCTCATAACACACACTTTCCCCTAATGCCAGATTTATCCATTTTAGCACTTTTAGAAGCTGTTTATTGTACCCCACTAAGAAACAGTGCATTTGTTTTTCCTTTACCAAAACTTAATGCATTCTATCCTTACTGTATTCTTGTTTTGTTGCAGATGCAGATGTAGTTTGCCTATGTATACACTAGGTAGAGCAATAACACTAATTGTGCTTGCATGCACCTGCATATTAAAATGCTCGAGAACACCAAGAATATATTTGGAATTGTGTACTTTTAGTTTCCTTTTATTTATAATTAAAATATAACAACCAATTAATAATCCAACAATATTATTGATGAATAAATCCTATATTCAAATAATAATAAAATATGAAAAATTATAAATGGCTGAATGGAACCAATTTTAAAAAAAACAGAAAGCTGAGCTGGTACTCTGCTGCAGCCAACTGTTCCCTTTACTGTCTGTCAGTGGTCAATAGGTGACACAAGGAGGCACTCACGAATCAGCTAATTGAGCTGGACAGACCTGTGCACTGCTTCCCCAACTGTGTGCATGCGTGTGCAGACCTGACTTTGTGTGCGTGTCTATTGCGACAAACGTTCCCCAGCTTTCCGTTGCACAAAGCTGTTGTGGTGGCTTCTTCAGCAATTTGTGCTATAAACACAACAAACAATCTAGCTGAGACTCCTGGTGAACAGTTCCGTCTAATATGCGCATGTGTATTGAACATACATACTACAACAGGATCAAAAGTGTTGCTGCATGAGATAATGTCTTCATGGGTTTGTGGTCAACATGTGATCACATGCACCCCATCTGCATATCACTGTGATGTAACTCTGGAGGAAGAAAGAGAAAAATCAAGAAAGCCATGTAATAGATAGCAGAACAACACAAATCAAATACATTGCATGCACACCTCCTCAGATTGAAGTTTGGGCTCATGACTCATCAACCGAACAGATGTTTTTCATCGGGGAAATACCCTGTGTGACAGGTTTCACCCTTTTAAAACAAAATAATCTGTTACATTTTATGTAGAGCTGTAGTGTCCAAAGACTCAGACTAGACTAGACTGTCTAGATTCAGGGCAACTGGCAGCCCACCTATATTTTTTCTGTATTAACCCATCACAACTCTGAAATTGAAATTAAACACCACCCACATTAGAAAATTAAGTTGCTTGACTGGAATGTACAAAATGTCTGCTCTGACAATTCGTCGAAAATTCTGTAAACCATATCAAGTCTGCTCATGATCACGGTAATTAATAAAACTTACAGCACACAAGAGTGCACACATCCCCCAACACAAATTAACAGATAAAATGCAATAAGATAAGTTATACAAATATTGAACATATCTTGTAAGATTTGGACAATGGAAAGCTGCCAACCTGAAACTGGAAAAACAAGACACGATAGCAAGACTAGGAGGGTAAGCCGAAGCTGCCAGATTTACAGGCAAGACCGGTAATGAATCTGGCCTTGCGAAACCAAAAAATCATAGGAACCATTTTTTCATACCTCAGTCAGTTCACAGGCATCACTCTGTTGAATATGGAAAATAATTTTCTCCATCTTGGCCAGAAGAATAAAAAGTTACCTGCTGGCAAATAAGTATGTTGACACCAGCTGCTGAAAGGAAGGAGTCCCAGAGTTTCCTGGTTGAATGGAACATTCAGCGACCATTAGGGAGCAATTCCAGCCCGCCAAACGATGCAAAAAAGACCTGCCTGTGATCTGCCTGGACCTGGCAAATGCCTTCAGTTCAGTTCTCCCCCAGCTTATCGTGTACAGTAGTGTTCAAAATAGCGGTGCGATGTGACTAGCCAGATTAATCACTGTTATTAGTATATTTTTATTGCTACATTACACACAAGTTACCAGTAGGTGCAGTAGATTCTCAGAAAACAAACAAGACCCCACATTCATGATATGCACGCTCTTAAGGCTGTACAATTGGTTCAATTAGTTGAAAGGGGGTGTTAAAAAAATCGCTGTGAGGAGTTCAGTCAGTGATCAGTGATCAAGTTTGAGAAAAAAACAGGTGTGAATCAGGTGACCGCTATTTAACCAGCCACTTGTTGAACATTTCTCTTTGAAAGCCTGAGGAACATGAGTGGTTCAAGAAATTGTTGTGAAGAACAGTGTACTTTGATTAAAAGTTGATTGAAGAGAAGAAAACTTATGAGAGGTGCAAAAAATGTTTGGCTGTTCAGTTAAATAGATCTTAATTGCTTTAAAATGGAGAGCAAAACCATAGACTTGTGGCAGAAAACATAAGGAAACTATCAAAATGGATCAAAGAATAGCCAGAATGGCAAAGGCTCAGCCAGTGATCAGCTCCAGGATAATCAAAGACAGTCTGGAGTTACCTGTAAGTACTGTGACAGAAGACGTCAGTGTGAAGCTAATCTAGTTGCAAGAAGTCCCTCTGTTAAAAAAAAGGCATGTGCAGAAGAGGTTACAATTTGCCGAAGAACACATCAACTGGCCTAATTAGAAATGGAGGGACATTTTGTGGACTGATGAGAGTAAAATTGTTCTTTTTGGATTCAAGGCCCGCAGACAGTTTGTGAGATGACATGTTTCTCCTACTATGGTGTTGGGTCTATTTATCACATACCAGGGATCATGGATCAGTTTGCATATGTCAAAACACTTGAAGAGGTCATGTAGGCTTATGCTGAAGAGGACATGCCCTTGAAATGGATGTTTCAACAAGACAATGTGGGGTGACATCAAAAATGCTGTTTCTGAAGCAAAACCAAGAAATGTTAATGAATTGTGGAATGTTGTTACAACATTTTGGAGAGGAATAACAGCTGAAATGTGCCACAGGCTGGTTGAAGCAGTTAAAAAAATGTGGTCATACAACTAAATATTCGTTTAGTGATTCACAGGATTGCCAAATCCTGGAAACAAAAAAGTTTATTAAAAAAAAATTTGTGTTTCTAAAGTCACCGTCACTGCTAAAACAGTCACTGCTAAAGTCATAGACACTGCTATTATTTTAAACACACCCTTTTCATCTAATTGGCCAATTGCACAGCCTTAAGATCGTGCATATCATGAATGCTGGGTCTTATTTGTTTTCTGAGAATCTACTGCACCTGGTAACTTGTTTGCCATGTAGCAATAAAAATATACAGTGATTCATCTGGGGTAGAGAATAGCAGTGGGATGCTCCATTTCTCCAATCCTCTTCTCGGCTGCATTAGAGACCCTTCTTTGTGCCATTCATTTTTCATTTTTAAACACATTCATAAATAACCACCTTCCATTTAACAAAATAGCTGTATTTGCGGGAAGTGAAAAGCAAACAAGTGTCAGAGGCTGTAATGTTTTTTACTTCGGAATCTTTTACATCTCTTCCTTTTTCTCAGGTGGAAAATAACAGTTAGCAGCCAACCTCAACCATCAGCTGAAGTTCCCCCCAAATATCACTCTTGACATCGCTGCGGCCAGACATTGTGCTCTGGTCAACACCTGCCAGAATAGTCATCATGGTGGAATTGACTGTCCACCGTGCAGATGGAGATTGCATATAAGCAATAGAAGGACAAGTATACGAAGCTGTCAGTAGCATGCTCACAAGTTGGGTGGAGAGCCTTTTTCCACCTTTTTAGTGGAGGTTGGCTTGTAGAGGCTTCACCAGGGCATCTTTACAGCGGCTCCTGACAACCCCTTTGAATGACAGGCCTAACAGGAAACAAACTCTCTATGAGCTTGCTGAGGAGGCTGAATAAAGGAACATCTGGAAGGACATAGTCTGGGGAAAAGAAGGATCCTACGCAGGCTGCAGGGCTGCAGGGCACAGCTCCACTTCGAGTTGTCCCGGCATAATGGATCAAAACACTGATGAAGGTTGATTATCCTGCAGCCTGCCATTGTCTGAGGTGCGACAGGCAGAAATGCCAAGCAGGCAGAACCACCACCTGTGCTTGTTTACACAGGTTTAACAGTTTACAGACCATTTCAACTGGAACGCATTTGTAACATTGTAACAAATTAGGGATGTCCGATAATATTGGCCCACAGATATTATCGGCCTGCCACTGGCTAATAAGTAATGCATATACAGGTAAATAGTGCGGCCACTACATGGAAATACTTCGTCACATGCTGTGTTATTCCTTGCATTCGGAACCGGACTCTGATGTTTTAAAACCAAGGGCGTGGGTTGCGACCCAGATAGCACCAATTTTAGCCAACTTCTTAGCTTGTAGCAGTGCCGGTACAACATGGTTGTTGTTGTTTTTGCTCGTATGATATCTAAAGTTAGTTGGTAAACGTGTTTGTTTTATAACACGCATGGTGCATTTGACAGAACAGAGTTAAAAACGGCTCTTATTGCATCTGTCACTGCGTCCACACCGGACAAGGTTTTTTTTAGGTTTTCCTCAGCTCACATCTAAAGTTACTTGTTGAACTGGTTTTGTGACGTAGGCAGTGTATTTGACAGGACAAAGCTGTAAGTGGCTGTTGTTGAATCAGTCGGTGCACGTGTTTTTAACATCTGCCTGCTTCTAATTTGGCTGGTTAAATAAAGGCTGTTGGAATACTTTGCTCGAAGTACTAAATGTGGTGATTTTCGGAAAAATACACTGAATAAGCCTGTCAGATTATTTCCATGTTTGCCATCGCTGCATGTTTGCAAGAATCGTCAACCTCACACACATCATTAAAACATAATTAAATAATAAAGATGACTTCCACACACAATTTGAATATCAATTTTGATACAGATTCAGATAGTGGTGTACACTGTCATTCCTAGTTCACGCTTCACTCAAAAACAAGCAAAAGTTGAGTGGATACAAAGACCTCCGGAAAAGGAAGTACACGCTCTAAAACAATATTGTGGGTCACCACAATGGGTTAATTCCACGACAAGAGATATGTGATGTTACACATATCGAACATCGGCAAAAAAGCCAATATCAGACATCTGTAGTTTGAAGTGAAATAAACTGATTCACTCTAAATGCTAATTCTCTTATTCACTATTTGAATCTAATAAAACAAATGAGGGAGACAGTCCATACAACTGTATATTTGACATGCTTTATATATCTTTTTTTTAATATTCCCATCCGCTGTGGCTGTTATGGTGCAATAACACAAGGCTGCTCTGCTGTTGCAATCAACGGAAGTTTTAAAAGAGAGGTGCTGTGACAGCAAATGCTGTGGTGTGGCTGTAATTTTGTTCAGTAATCTCTCATCAGGTCGCACTTTAATTTTGCGGTTACACCCTCATGTTCTTTTTAAAATGCATGTCTTTTGTGGTTGAATAGGTGCTATGATTAGTGAAAGAAAATGCGTATTTAGGACAATTTTACATTTGTTTTGCCTAAATTCAACATTTGCAACCATAAGAATGGCTAAATAAACTTAAACACAATTATATGGCATCCAAAAAGCACATTCAAAGACAATGTTTTGTATTGTACTGTAGTAATTTAGGTATCTATGAAATATGTTTCATTTTTTTCTCAAATTCAATTTTTAATCAAAATTTAGTTTTTCCGATTTTATTTTTTTAATTCTATTTTTTTTCTTTTTACCTGTATTTTATCAACATTTTTTTGTGTGCCTGTGAAGAAAATTACTGTTAAATACAGTATATGAAAAATCCTTACTTGTATTGATGCAATATATCATTCAACAATTGCAGCCTTTATTGAACTGGCAACTAAAGGGAGGGCCAGACAGGCCTCTGTCCTTGATAACCATCTATGTCAACTGCAAAAACACCAACTGTATCAACACCAGGAAGCCTGACCCATTGTTGGACAACATAACAACTATTAATAGAATAAATGAAGTGTTATTTTGGAGGGTGTCGTGCCTATCTGGCCTTTTACAATAATATTTGCCAACTGTGATTAGTTTATTGTAGATACTCCCCAAACAACACAACAAGAGTGACCAACCTAGTCTGGATTTTAGTGACAGAAACGACAGCTGACTCTTGTATGTGCAGTGGTTAAAGGTGTTGCCTGTACTGCAGGAAGTTGCGTGTAGATGGAGTTTGAATGTGAATGTGAAAAGCTCCAGATGGCACCACAGCTCTGCAAACTCACTTTTGCCAGGCTCGGTTGCTGCTATTCCGTGAGAAATCCTGTAACGACAAAGTAAAATTTAAGGATCTATGAGAATAACCCCTTTCTGCAGTCTCTTGCATTAGACATGCAGTAGACAGCATTGCACGCTCATTAAATCAAGTCTTGCTCTGTTTATTGGTATGAATGTGAGTTTGAATGGGTGTCTGCCACAATGTTCTCTATGACTGACTGACAAGTTCTGGTATTTTTAAATAACTTGGGAATTAACAAACTTTTTTCTTTTCTGTGGTTTGCCATTCTGTGCAAATCCTGACTTCCTGCACCAAATATGATTTTGCAAAACACTACATAGAAAAATTCATTCATTAATTTTCTATGCCGCTTATCCTCATTAGGGTCACGGGTACTTAGAAAAATACTGTAGATAAAAACTATTTGATCCTTGTGTATTTATTTGTCGAAAAAAAACCCACTATAAAAAGCACTTGCAAAGTGCAGACCTCTGCCAAGCTATAGTTACCCCATATCTTGATTCACACCAAAATAATAACCCTACATTTTCCAAATTCCAATTCCAAAGGTCCCCTATGCCTTCATATTTTGGATCATAGTATCTGGAATGATCAGAATAGAATCACAATGTCAATCACCATTCACAAAAAAGAGTTACAGAAATGGAAAGCAATTTTAATACATGGGTTCACTGATTACAGAGAATGGTTCAAATGCAGACACTTGGTTAAGAATAGGCATCTTCAACATTAAAGGAAATGAAGGAGACCTGGAAAGACAAATTAATTACCAATAAACACAAAGAAACAGCACTGGTGTTTGCCATTTTTACATATAATTGTGAAACCTGGAACCTGAAAAAAACACCAGCAAAAGATAATGGCTTTTGAAATGAGATGTTACCAAACTCTTCTGTGCATCACATACAGTACAAACACAGAATTAGAAACGAGGACATCTGACATTTTGAAGACAATACGATAAGAATAGACTGGGATGACGTCTGCAGAGTCACGGCAAATAGCACAGCAGCTGACAAGAGTACAAAAATCCAGAATTATTCAATTTTCCGGATCGGTCTTTGATATTTTGTAGGACCTGTTGGAAACTTGTCCTGTATTTTTCCCCCCCAAGTGCTCTGATTATAGTTTTATGGAGTTATAGGAACAAATGCCGCAAATGGTCAAATCTCACAATGTTAAAGAATCCTGTTAAATAATCTAGAAAAATTCCTAAATCAGACGGTGATCTGGATAGCCCCAAATGTAATCAGTTCTTCCATATCCCATTTCCAACAATTCCTGAAAATGTCCTCCAAATTTACTATTCACTAATTCAGAAATTCACAAATGTTCTAATTTTTTTTATTTTTAACACAAACAATCAAATAACTCCTCCCTGAGTCACCACCTTAAAGTGGTGGAGGAGTTTGCGTGTCCCAATGATCCTAGGAGCTAAGTTGTCAGGGGCTGTCATGCCCCTGGTAGGGTCACCCATGACAAATAGGTCCTAGGGGAGGGACCAGACAAAGAGTGGCTAAAAAGACCCTAATGATGAATAATATAATTGGACTTTGTTTTCCCTCGCCCGGACGCGGGTCACCGGGGCCCCCCTCTGGAACCAGGCCAGGAGGCGGGGCACGATGGCGAGCGTCTGGTGGCCGGGCCTGCACCCATGGGGCCCGGTCGGGCACAGCCCGAAAAGGTAACATGGGTCCCCCCTCCCATGAGCTCACCACTCGTGGGAGGGGCCAAAGGGGTCGGGTGCAGAGAGAGCTGGGTGGCGGCCGGTGGCAGAGGCCTTGGCGGTCCGATTTTCGGCTACAGAAGCTAGTTGTCGGTACGTGGAATGTCACCTCTCTGGTGGCGAAGGAGCCTGAGCTGGTGCGCGAGGTGGAGAAATTCCGGCTAGATATAGTCGGACTCACCTCAACGCACGGCAAGGGCTCTGGAACTAGTCCTCTCGAGAGGGGCTGGACTTCATTCCACTCTGGTGTTGCCGGAAATGAGAGGCGATGAGCAGGGGTGGCAATTCTTGTTGCCCCCCGGCTCCAAGCCTGCACGTTGGAGTTTAACCCAGTAAATGAGAGGGTAGTTTCCCTACGCCTTCAGGTGGGGGGACGGGTCCTGACTGTTGTTTGTGCTTATGCGCCAAACGGCATTTCAGAATACCCGCCCTTTTTGGAGTCCTTAGAGGAAGTACTAGAGAGTGCTCCCTCGGGGGGTTCCCTTTTTCTGCTCGGTGACTTCAACGCTCATGTTGGTAACGACAGTGAGACCTGGAGAGGTGTGATTGGGAGGAACGGCCCCCCTGATCTTAACCCGAGCGATGTCTTGTTATCGGGCTTCTGTTCTCGTCACGGATTGTCTATAACAAACACCATGTTCAAGCATAAGGGTGTCCACATGTGCACTTGGCACCAGGACACCCTGGGCCGCAGTTCGATGATTGACTTTGTGGTTGTGTCGTCGGACTTGCGAACACATGTTTTGGACACTCGGGTGAGGAGAGAGGCGGAGCTGTCAACTGATCACCACCTGGTGGTGAGTTGGTTCCGATGGTGGGGGAGGATGCCGGTCAGACCTGGCAGACCCAAATGCATTGTGAGGGTCTGCTGGGAACGCCTGGCAGAGTCCCCTGTCAGAAGGAGTTTCAACTCCCACCTACGGGAAAGCTTTGACTATGTTGGTAAGGGAGGCAGCGGACATTGAATCCGAGTGGGCGATGTTTCATGCCTCCATTGTCAATGCGGCCGATCGGAGCTGTGGCCGTAAGGTGGTCGGTGCCAGTCATGGCGGTAATCCCAGAACCCGTTGGTGGACACCAGTGGTGAGGAATGCCGTCAAGCTGAAGAAAGAGTCCTATCAGGCCGTCTTGGCCCATGGGACAGCTGACAGGTACCGGAAGGCCAAGCGGTCTGCAGCTCTGGCGGTCGCTGAGGCAAAAACCCGGACATGGGAGGAGTTCGGAGAGGCCATGGAAAACGACTTCCAGGTTGCTTCAAAGAGATTCTGGACCACCATCCGCCATCTCCGGCGGGGGAAGCAGTGCACATCCGCTGGGAAGAGCTAGACGAAGTGGCCAAGGAGAGGGACGTCTGGGCTTCCCTGCTTAGGCTGCTGCCCCCGCGACACAACCTCGGATAAGCGGAAGAAAATGGATGGATGGATGGATGGATGGATGGACAATCAGGTAAAAGCTGGCAAATACATGAACTCCTTGGTGGCGGTAATAAATTTATTTTATTTTTTTTACAAAGCTGGCATTTTTGTGGTTGCAAGCTCCAATCTGTGCCAAAGGGCATGCTCCCCGACCTGAAATAAACCCAGAGTCATACTTTCTTGTGAACTGCGCTGTGAACCTGGGCACCTGGGCAATAATCTTTGTAGTAGTAGCCGCTTCAGAAGACTCATTAAAAGGGCATGCGGAAAATATCTGAATCCATATTCATAAGACAAGGACCACAGCAACCTCCTCACCTACAAATGTCAAATTCTCAACAGTGACGAATTGTAGTGAAATTGTAAAAGGTGGGTTTTTCTTTAAGGCATGCATTGCATTTGTTCACACAAATCATGTCAGCTAAAACAGTTACATAACACACTGTTCTGCTAACCATTGTGGTAGGCACTGTGATGTGTTGGATGAGACTGTCCAGGAACACAAGCATGGTCACTGACGTTGCTTTCTATCCTGTAATTTTTACATGCAGTTAAAGTCAGCTGGGATAGGCTCCAGCATACCTGCGACCCTAATGAGGTATAGAAAATGAATGAATGAATAAACACACAACCATGGTTAAATCTATTTGATACAGTGGGCGTGGTTTGAGGAGACCAACTAATCTTTCGCTTTGGCAGGGCTGCACAGTGCGAGTAAGGAATTCAAGTACTTGTAATCGTATACACATAAGTAGAAGTACCTCATGTAGAAGTACATGTGCATTTATAGGTACCACACGTGCATACACACCTGCACTACACAACAGCAGAAACTATCGCAATGCTTACAGACTTCTAATCAGTATTAATCACAAACATGATTGTTTACAGGATAGTCCTACAGTCATTTGGGTAACAATTCATGGATGTCAAAAGATTGTATGTAAGTGATCTGATGGTGATGCATGATGTAAATTACTTAGAATAAGGAGGAGATGAATGGTGGTAGAGAAATGCAATAGGTGAATAAGTCTAAAAGGGTAACAAAGTCTCAGCAGTGTTCGCCGTAAGGACCGTTGTGAGTCACAAAAGTGGCATGACTGGTTCTGGAAGTCCATACAAGGACATTGTCTGGGGTCGTCTTAGGACAAGATGTAAGAACATCCTGGAAGCGGTTGGCTTATGACAAGATGACTCTCTGGGTTATTCACATTTTATTTAAATTTTTTTGAGGTAATTACTTATTAAAAAATAAATAAAATAAATATTATTAGATAGCAACAGGTACCTCTGATTCAGTGGTTTTAAAACTAGGGGGCACGCCCCATGGGGGGGGGGGCAGCGTTATGACAGGGGAAGGGCGGGGGGATACCACGAACACGTGTCATTATCACCATATTTTTTGGAGGGGGTTGGGTGGGGGCAGAAAATCCTTTTATCTCTAAAAAGGGGGGCGCTGCAAAAAACGTTAGGGAACCACTGCTCTAATCGATAGCAGATACCGCAGGTAAAATATCCAAGGTCTTTTCCAAGAGCAACAAGCCAATTAAGATGCATGCGACCAAAAATAAGTTACTCGGGTCGCTCGTGGTCCGAATGCAGCGGAGCCGCCTCTGCAATACTTTGACTGTGAAAACCTGGATGAGTTCCCTTTGCCCTTGAGTTAAGTCTCATCCATCAACGGGAGATTAACCCTTTAAACTGAATAGTCAGATAGGGAGGTACTCCTGCTTCTTCGCACAAAGGCAGCAAGGGTCTTGCACCACCTAGGTAAACACCTAGTAAACATGTGGAAATGGCCAGGTGAAACACCAACAAAAGTTGGGAAAAAAACCCATTGAAACTCCTTTCATACGCACCGTGAATAAAGCTCAAACAGTTAGCAAAGTTTAGCAGAGCATGCATGTGCTCGTGTTGAGTGTGTGTGACTCAGGCTGCTTGAGTGTGTTCTCAACATGTGTTTTTACCGCTTGTTAATGTAAGTGAGCATTTTACGATGCCCGCTGACGTTGTACAAGTTTTGAGCAAAATAAGGACGAGAGGCACATTTTCTTGCACCCAACTCATTTTAACTCAGACATTTTCAAGTGGAGAGACATATTCTCTCCAATGTGTCCTGGGTCTTCCCCAAGGCCTCCTACCGGCGCTACTTTGAGTCTCTCTCGGCTGACAATGCTTCTCACCCTATCTCTAAGCCTGCGGAGAAAAGTCATTTTGGCCGCTTATACCCGCAATCTTGTCCTTTCTGTCACCACCCAAAGATCATGACCAAGGCTCCTTCCTGAGCCACCACCTTATCATGGGGGAGGACTTTGCGTGTCCCATTAATAGATTATTAGATCAAAAAGTCCTGTCCTTTGCGTGTTTTTATCGCTCCCCCTCTGTTGTGTTGAAAAGCATCCCGGCGTGAGGGAGGAATGAAGAATGAATACAATCTAACTAAGTAAACCCCACCAAAATCTAGCATGTCTACTGAAATATGTTGACCTTGATACTTGCTGCTCCTCACCTTTAAGACACATAAACTATGCCTGCCCATACCATAACCCCATTGCCCAGTGGTGTATTTTGTAGATGACATTTTGAAAGCACAGAGATATCGTGCTGAAATCCTGAGGCCCATTGGCCATTCATTCATTGCAGGGTGATAATCAGGGCTAGATAGTCCAATTTGGAGACATCGCGAGTACATTTTTCACTTACTCACTCATGTGTGACTACTTCATTTGTTTGGCTTTTGAACAGTCAGATTAACATACCTGGATTATGCAACTGGAAACTTGTACTGTCCTGCATGTGTGTGCAACTGGAGCAGAGGTGGCATTCGGAGCACGTACCAGTCTCCACGGCCAAATGGGTCGTGATGGTTGCGAAAACGTTCACTGTATGCCCTGCGTTTGCAGATGTTCAAGCTCATGTGTGTGTCCATGTTAGCTACAAGCTCTTGATGGAAAAATACTGACAGAACAAAAGTTGAACTTTTTGGAAGGTGCGTGTCTCGTTTTAACTTGCATAAAAGTAACCCCGCATTTCAGAAAAACAGCATCATACCAACAGTAAAATATGGTGGTGGTAGTGCGGTTGGTCTGAGGCTGTTTTGCTGCCTCAGGACCTGGAAGATTTGCTGAATTCTGCTGTCTACCAATAAATCCTGAAGGAGAATGACCGGCCATCTGTTGGTGACCACAAGCTGATATGTACTCGGGTTCTGCAGCAGAACCATGATCCAAAACACACCATCAAGTCCACCTCTGAATGGCTGAAGAAAAACAATTAAGTTTTTGGAGTGGCCTAGTCAAAGTCCTGACATGAATCGTACCGAGATGCTGAGGTATGACTTTAAAAGGTGGTTCATGCTCAAAAACCCTCCAATGTGGCTGAATTACAACAATTCTGGGCACTGTAAGAGACTCATTGCAAGTTATTACAAAGGCTTGATTGCAGTTGTTGCTGCTAAGGGTGGCCTGACCAGTTATTAGTTTTAAGAGGCAATCACTTTTCCAGACAGGGCCATGTTGGTTTGTATTTTTTTCCCATAATAATAAAATGTTTCATTTAAAAACTGCATTTTTGAGATTAGTTGTGTTAGCACCAATTAATATTAAAATTTGTTTGATGATTTGAAACATTTAAGTTTGACAAACATGTGAAAAGATGTCTCTTTGCGTCCAATAAAGCCGTGTACACTACTATGTGTTAAATGCTGTGAATATATGTGAATAATAATAATTTTAGTGTGAAATTAACTCAATAAAATCAATCATTTTGATTTGAAATGTTCATCTTTACTACAATTACAACCCCGCCTTCTAACATTGAGTTTTATATCAGGCTATGTAGAAACTGAGAGAGAGGCCATGAAACTGACTTTTCTGGAACACAACATCACGGCCATGACATCATCTTTAGGATCTTTAGCACTTCTTTGGACCAGAGGAGGGATGACCTCACTCTGCTAAACAGTCAGCAACAATTGCTCTTGAAACACATACCACTGACCATAGAAGGACACAGAACCATGGTTGTGCAGGATATCGCATAGGCATGATCCCTTTGCTGTTTGTCTAACCTCCCACCCAAAGCATATCTGTGGCCATCCTGCAAGAACCAAACAAAAGATGGGCCCTATCCAGTTATTTCCTATGGTGAGATAAAGGAAATTCAGCCTTCCCATGCTGCGACAACAGTCCCGCGGAAATGACATGACACCACACGTCTGCATGTGTACCTCTGCTTCAATCCGCCCAGAGAATCCACAGTGGAATCAGAGTGTGCATGTATGGAAGCCTGTTTTTGAGGGATGTTAAGAGAACGTCAATTTTAAATCAACTTGTTTAAACATTTTACGGTTTTAGGTGATGGGTATTTGACCACATTTCCGTGATCAAGTATGGGGTACTTTTGCTCATATGATTGTCACTTCTTGATTCATCTTTTTGTATATTCTGAACTCCAGTTTGTATGCCACTGCATGATCAGGGTTTCCATTTCACAAAAATGGAAAATATGATTACAACACCCAGAGTGCAAACCTCAACCAAAGTACAATCATTGTGGTTTTTTTAAAATCAACCACTCCATAGTTTAAACGATGCAATTAACAATTATTGCATGAATGAAAGATGACCGTAGATTAAGAAACAGGCACACAGCAAAAATGTTCTGCAAATAATTGAGCATGTTTACTTTATCACTTCATACCACTGAATGACTTGTTCATTCTGGCTGGTTCTGCTTGATTCCTTCTTAATTCCTGCTTAGTGCGACAGGGTTTTTAACAATACCCAACCCCAGTGGTAGTTAGTGGTTAGTGGTCATAAAAGTAGTAATGTGACTTCTGCTCAGGCATAAGCAAAAACCAACATGTACATTTCTTGGCTGATCTGATTGGTCTAATAAGGCAGGTGATTTAAAAAAAAAAGGTTCATCCAAACACCATCCAGTTACATTCTCACAGTCTTAGTTTTTTCCAAACAGTAGTTTGATTTACACGATGACAAATGATGTTTAGACAAAGACGTGAAAATTTTCTGTCAAGCAAACATTTGGTTGTCTTAAGGTGTAAATTGAGAACATGCATGCAAACATGCATATGGGTCTCTAAGTGTACATTGATTGTATTCGGTCGCAAACAACACTTGGAGATGAACGACAGCAGCCGGCTCGCATCAGTGGGAGCCAATTGTTTTTTTCTCATCTCTTTTTGGGTTAAGCCCAGCGCGCGAAGGTAACAACTGCCCTGCATGTGTGTATCTTTCATGTATTTACGTATATTACATGTATTTCAGTTGTTTTTGCAGGTCCATGTGAATTGGGGTTTTGTGCTGCACATTAAACATTTGAAAAGTGCATGCAACATACTTTCTGCTCTTTTAATATGTTTTGATATTATCCAAGACAAGTAATTGTGTGTTTAAAGATATCATTTCACAAATATTAAGCTGTTGTCTATGCAAACTAATTTTTATGGTAAGACTTGACTTGTATTGCACTTGAGAATTAATCAAATTTTTTTTGTAGGCTAACATTCTGGCACATGTCAGGCCACTCAGTGAAAATAAATCCAATAAACAAGCACAACATCGGGGCACAGCTAAGCCGTTTGGACAGGGTTTTAGCTCTGAGACAGCGAGGATGAGCATCATCATTTGGTACACAAACTGACCCAGTTAAATAAAGGACAACACTGCAGCAAACAGAACGTGCACACGGTAGCGGCACACAGCTGCCAACTGGGATTTGTCATTGTGTGTGCGTGCATCCGTGCATGCGTGCACAAGCAGGAGCCAAAATGGGTGCGCCCTCTGAAAGGGAGTAAATAATGTGGTGATATTTGGTAAATGAGTAAACCATTTGATTGACTAATCCTGACTGTGAACTATGTGAGTTTGTTGATTTTCTTGTAAAACAAAACAAAACAAAAGACTTCCTGGTGAGACTGAGGACTCAAACAATCAGATAGATTACAACACAAGGCACACAGGCCATAAACCTTTGCTTGGAAAATGCAATTGAAGCGGCACTGTTAAAGTTGTGACCTTCATCACAATAGAGTATGTTGTGAAGACCTGCGGAAGCTCGGAACAAGCTCGGCAACATACATCCCCAAGTATCCCCTAGGGGTAGCCCGCCGTTATGACTACCAGGAACAATTGTCATTATGACCATATTTTTTGGACTACAAGCCGCTACTTTTTTCTCTCCCTTAGAGCCCTGCGACTTTAATAAGGAACTGTCTTGTTTATGGATTTTTTTTCACATGGTTGCTGCCACACACGCTTTACGCGTTATTAAAGCCGCTGGATTCTCATTCATTCATTCATTTTCTATACTTCTTATCCTCATTAGGGTCTCGGGGATGCTGGAGCCTTTCCCAGCTGTCTTTGGGCGAGAGGCGGGGTACACCCTGGACTGGTCGCCAGTCAATCGCAGGGCACATATAGACAAACAAACATTCACACTCACATTCATACCTATGGACAATTTAGAGTCGCCAATTAACCTGACTTGCATGTTTTTGGAATGTGGGAGGAAACCGGAGTACCCGGAGAAAACCCACACACGCACGGGGAGAACATGCAAACTCCACACAGAGATGCCCAACGGAGATTTGAACCCAGGTCTTCCAGATCTCCTGACTGTGTGGCCAATGTGCTAACCACTCAGCCACCGTGCGGCCCCGCTGGATTCTAAAGGGGGAAAAAGTATCAGCTTGTAGTCCGAACAATACGGTAATAATGAAAAGTGGGCATGGTGGCCCCACGCCCGCCTGTCATAATGCCGTGCCTCCTAGTTTGAAAACCACTGACTTAATCTGCTTGTATCTACAAACAGTTTGCGGCAGTTCTTGTTCATCATCTTTAAAGGTGTCAAACTCTTTTTCAGAAAGGGCGACATCAACATAATGGCTGTTCTCTAAGGGCCTGATGTGACTTATAAACATAACTAAATGTAAAATAAACATAACTACTCCTTCATGTTAAATAACTCCGAATGTGTTGCTGATTCAAGTGACAAACGTTACACTTGCTGTTACTGCAGCTCTAGTGCTGAGTCTACCAATCAATCGACAGGCGGCACAGTAGAACACTTCTGCATCGACGTAGACTTGAGTAGAGGAAGAGAACCTGAAAGCCACGTGTCGGAGAAAGAAGCGCCCCGTGTTGAATGGCTCGTGTGAGTCCAAGGGACAAGCGACAAGGTTACACAAGCACGGCGTCTCGAAAGTAACGCAAGTATTTGTTGGTTGCTATTAAGTTTATCACACAGACATTTTATTTGTGTTATTTCTTACATCAGCAGTGGACATGTTATTGCATTAGCTATTAGAAACACATTATTTTTGATTTAAACTCAAAGGATTGTTCCTGCAAATGAGTTCATCATATTTAGACTGTGCTATTGCTCACTGAAGTGTTAGGGATACTGTAGTGTCTACATCTGCATTGTATACCTGTACACATTCGAGAAGTGAATGCATTTTATTCGTATTCGAACACATTTAATACTCACACGTCTAACATGCCACGCACAAAGGAAAGTACCCTTCTGCCGAATGAAGAGGCCATGCAAGGAGACATCAGAGAAAGTGATGCGAAGCAGACTACCCTATCCCAGCAAGTGGACGCAAGTAAACAATGTGAAGAGACGATCTCAGCTTGGTACGGATGACACACATCTTCCTCCTGAAATTGGGAAAACTGGACGCACACGAAAACTCACTGAAAAGGGAAAGGCTCTGTAAATGACAAAAGTGATCAATCTGAACATTAGTTTTGTAAAGCAGTATACAAGATGGGCCGCACGGTGGCTGAGTGGTTAGCACATTGGCCACACAGTCAGGAGATCTGGAAGACCTGGGTTCAAATCTCCGTTGGGCATCTCTGTGTGGAGTTTGCATGTTCTCCCCGTGCGTGTGTGGGTTTTCTCCGGGTACTCCGGTTTCCTCCCACTTTCCAAAAACATGCATGTTAGGTTAATTGGCGACCCTAAATTGTCCATTAGAGTGTGAATGTTTGTATGTCTGCCCTGCGATTGACTGGTGACCAGTCCAGGGTGTACCCCGCCTCCCGCCGAAGTCAGCTGGGATAGGCTCCAGCATACCCGTGACCCTAATGAGGATAAGCGCCATAGAAAATGAATGAATGAGTATACAAGATGGAAATATCACATCAATGGCTTGAAAAGATCCTTTAAGAGTAAGGAAGCTGATGACCTGATTGATGAGATTGTAAATGTAATCAACACCATCCAAGTTGACATTGACAATATTTACCTTGAGATAAGAGCTGTTTCAAGTCCTGAATCTGACATGCGGAGAATGAATGACACATGCCAAGCATTCACCAAGATTGCAAATATAAATGCTCAACATTTTCTAAGTGGTGATGATTCAGGGGACATACCTAGGCCAGATGATAAATCCGTATTTGACAGCGCAGTGTCCAGTGTATTCTCAGCTCAAATCGCAAGGACAGAGGCTTCTTCCAAATCATTTAGACATTCCTCCATTCTGTCCCTGAATGCCAAACAAGCAGAAGCTGAAGTTGTGGCTACAAGAGAGGTAATAAAGATAGTGAATGCCCAAAATCAACAAAGGTAAGAAGTTGAAAGACTTGAGGTCGAGGATCAAATCTTAAAAGCTGAAAGGGAAGCTAAAGAAAGGGAATTTGAAGCAGAAAGCGCTAAAAAAAAAGAGCTCAGTTTATAGCAGAAAGTGCTGATAGAAAAATGACAATGGAAAGGAAACAAAGAGAAGTGGAGCGGCTAGAAGAACTTAAAGGGCAGTTTGCAGCACAAGCAAGGCTACAGGTTTATTCCGAATCTCTCCATCCATCAGTTGCACTCGACCCATTAAGCGAACCATTTTCTCCAACCCATCAAATGCAACTCTCCCAGCCTCTTGTGGAACAACCCAAACCTAGTCAAGTTCATCATCCACATGAGGTCACAGCCGCCACGTTTCCCCATAATCCCTCTATGCACACTTCACATTCTGTTGCACAACCAACCAAAGAAGGTCCTTCGACTCAGTTACCTTTTCGACCTCTGATGAAGCTTCTAATGACCTTGTGAGAACTCTTGCTGAAGCAATCATAGCTAACCGAGTTCTAATACCAGAACCTGAGCTCTTCCAAGGAGATCCTCTCAAGTACAATGACTGGAAGCTTCTATACTCTAAACATAAGAACCTACCAATTCAAGAAAAGCTATTCTTTCTTTGCAAGTATGTTGGAGGCACAGCCAAGAGAGCTATTGATGGCCATTTTCTTGCCTGGAGCAGAAACAGCATATCATGCTGCCTGGAGCATACATGAAGACAGATTTGGCAATCCATTCATTGTTGCCAAGGCATACCGTGAAAAGATATATGCAAGGCACAAAATTGGCCCAAAAGACAGGGACCATCTACGTGATTTTGTTGATTTTCTTAGTAGTGTGGAGGCAGCTATGCCATATGTTCAAGGCCTACAAACACTAAACGATTGTGTTAAAACCAAAATATTATTGTTGTAACCAAAAGCTCACGTTGGAATAGAGAAGTTACAGTTTATCTAGATGAACTCAAAATGTTTCCTGACTTCACATATTTTGTGCAATTTCTCAACACGGAGGCTCGAATTGCATGCAATCCCATTACATCGCTAAATGTGATGAAGCCAACTGACCAAGAAAGAACAAAGCCAATAGAACGAGACCATTGCAAGTTTCAAAGAAATCAAAACTTAAGTGCTAAAACCTTCGCTACTAACACAAGTGAGAGGACAATCATCACCTGCCTGTTCTGCAAGAAGAAGGGTCATACTGTCCACAAGTGCCGCAAGATTATGGAAAAAACAGTTGAAGAAAGACTTAAGTTTGTACAACTGGGGAAGTTTTGTTTTGGTTGCCTTAAGAATGGTCATAACTCCAAAGCTTTTACATCCAGGAGTGTGTGTGACATATGTGAAAAACATCACCCCACATGCCTTCATCAAGACCGTGGAAAGAAAGATCAAGAAGATCAAGAAAGATCAAGATCGCCTCAAATGCAAACAAAGGAGACAAGAACCAGCAGTCTGAATCCGTAGAAATACAGCAAGTTACCTCAAACTGAGTTGTTCAAGAAAAAAAAGGCACTCATACCTCATCTTTTGTTCCAGTCTACGTTTCCACATCAACGGAACCAGACAAGGAAGTTTTAGTGTATGCTTTACTGGACAGTCAGAGTGACACAACTTTCATTTTGCAAGATGCAGCTGAGACATTGTGGGTCAAGAAAGAGCCAGTGAAACTTAAAGTGTCCACGATAACATCAAAAACAAAGGTAGTGAACAGCGAACGGGTGCAAGGACTGCAAGTAAGAGGAATCAGCTGTGACACAAAAATCAAACTGCCAACAACTTACACCAGAGATTACATACCAGCTAATAGATCTCATATATCTACAAGTACAACTGCAAAGTCTTGGCCTCACTTAGAACATTTAGCAGATGAAATGTTTCCTCAGCCTGACTGTGAAGTGGGATTGTTAGTCGGCTATAACTGTCCTCAAGCCTTTCTTCCAAGAGATGTCATCACAGGCAACGAAAACCAGCCATATGCGCAAAGGTCAGTGTTGGGTTGGAGTATTATTGGCTACAGCAGTACTGACATTGATTATGGCCACAAGGATAAAATTGGTGTGAGCCATCGTATCATCATAAAGAAAGTTCTACCAGCTACTAAGCCGTCATTGGAGATCAAGTTTGAGGTTCAGTTTGTCTGTAGAACTCATGTTAAGAAATTATCAGTCCAGCAGATATACTGAAGGTATTTGAGTCCGATTTTTCTGAGAAGTTCAGTGAAGACGCTCTAATATCACATGAAGATATTAAGTTTTGGAAAAACTGAAAGATGGAATCAAGCATAAGTCAAATGGACATTATGAAATGCCACTGCCTTTCAAAGAAGAGAGGCCCAAGCTGCCAAACAACAAAGTCTGCGCAGAACATTGACTTAAATGTCTGGAAAAACGTCTCAGGAAAGATGAACAATATTACAAGGATTATGTGGCATTTATGGAGGACATAATAGCAAAAGAGGAAAATATTTTAGAGCCAGAGACAAGTAATCAGACTACATGATATATCCCTCACCATGGGGTTTACCACCTACCACCTGGTATTTGATTGCTCAGCTAAGTTTCAGAATACATCACTGAATGAACATCTGCTTACTGGACCAGATCTTACAAATACCCTTGTAGGGGTTTTGTGCCGCATTCCGCAAAGGAAGAATTGCAGTCATGTGTGATGTGGAGCGAATGTTTCATCAATTTCATGTTACACCGAGAGACCAAGACTACCTTCCATTCCTGTGGTGGGAACAGGGCAATATGAATACTCCAGTATCAGTGTTCCGCATGAAGGTTCACTTGTTTGGTGCTGCATCATCACCTGGATGTCCAAACTTTCGACTCAAGCACTTTGCTTTGAAAGGAGCAGACAACTTTAGTGAAGCCACGGTGTGATTTTTACAGCGCGACTTTTATGTTGATGATTGATTAACAAGTTTGGATAGTGAAGCCGAAGCCATCTTCCTTGTTAGAGAGGCCAGAGAACTGTGCAGTGCTAGTAGGCTACCCTTCCACAAATTCATCACCAACAACCGCATTTTGCTTGACATAATCTTAAGGCAAAAACATGCCGAAAGTGCAGCTGATCTGGACATCATCTTGGGAAAACAAAGAATGGAACGGGTTCTTGGGGTCCAATGGTGCATTAGTTCTGATATGTTCCAATTTAGAGTGAAGATAAAAGACCACCCTTTTACGAGAAGAGGAGTACTGTCCACAGTGGCCTCAATTTTTGATCTTCTGGGATTTGTGGCACCAGTCACTGTGAAAGGGAAACAGATTCTACAACGCATGTGTCAAGACAAAATAGGATGGGATGAGCCACTTCCTGATGATCTGAGGCCGCAGTGGGAAGTATGTCTCCATGGCTCCAAGACCTCCTTTATCTGTCTTCGATAAAGATACCACGGCACTATATACCGCTGACAGCCATAGAAGTTCAGCGCCACGAACTTCACCATTTTTCCGATGCAAGTGTTTCTGGCTATGGAATGTGTTCCTACCTCAGAGCTGTCTCAATGTCTGGAGAAGTCCATTGCGCTCTTGTCATGGGTAAAGCAAGGGCTGCCCCAACAAAGACAACTACAATTCCAAGGCTAGAACTCTCAGCTGCACTAGTGGCCACAAGGACAAGCAATCTGCTGAAGAAGGAGCTGGAGATGGAATCTTTACAGGCATACTTTTGAACTGACTCCAAGGTCGTCCTTGGGTACATTAATAATGAGGAAAAGCGATTTCATGTGATGTAGCCAACCGAATTCAGCAGATCAAGTTAAGCACAGAGCCAAGTCAGTGGCAATATGTTGCCTCTGAGAATAATCCGGCTGACCATGCCTCTCGTGGACTCACCACAAAGGTGCTTGCACAATCTAACTGGTTCTCTGGACCTAGCTTTTTGTGGAAAAATTAACTTCCTAAGGACGAAAGAAGTAAGGTGGGAAAACTCCGTGAGAATGACCCGGAAATCAAAAAAGCACTAGTTCTTTCAGCAAAGGCAAAAGAAGAGTGGTCGCTAACGGACCGACTTGAGAAATTGTCAGACTGGAAGAGAGCTGTGAGGGCCATAGCAAGACTTAAACGTTTGTCAAAGGAAGTGAAAGGGCTCAAAGAAAGATGCAGTGAAACGACGACACTTGAAGAAAGAAAAAAAGCTGAACAATTCATAATCCATATAGTTCAAAAGGATGCATTCAGTGACGAAATCAAGTCTCCAAACCAAAGGAAAGAAATACAAAAATGTCAAGTCCTCTAAGTTGTACAAGTTGAACCCATTTGTGGATAGCCAAAATATCCTGAGGGTGGGAGGAAGATTGACACAAGCAACACTCCATCCTCATGTCAAACACCCAGCTGTTCTTCCGAAAGGACTTCACGTGTCTCGATTGCTGATAAAACACCATGAGAAGGTCGAACATCAGGGTCGCGGAATTGACTATCAATGAACTACGCTCCGGTGGGATTTGGATACTAGGTTGTAGTAGTGAAGTGTCAATGTTCATTTTCAAGTGTGTTAAATGCAGGAAGTACAGAAAGTGTCACCAAGTACAAAAAATGGCCGACCTTCCAATGGAAAGGATGGAAGTTACCCCACCATTAATATATAGTGGTATGGATAGCTTAGGACCATTTCATGTTAAAGAGGGAAGGAAGGAACTTAAGAGATACGGGCTCTTATTCACCTGCTTGTGTTCGCGAGCCATCCACATTGAGGTATTGGATGACCTTTCTACTGATGCTTTCCTTAATGCATTGCGATGCTTTATTGCCATTAGGGGCAATGTAAGTCAACTACAAAGCGACCAAGGCACAAACTTTGTAGGAGCACGCAATGAATTCCAAGAATTAATGAAAGGAATGCAGAATGAACATTTGAAAAAGTCTAGGGTGTAACTTTGTCATGAACCCACCCGCTTCTAGTCACATGGGTGGTGTCTGGGAGCGACAGATTCGAACTGTGAGAAGTGTCCTCACATCCATCCTAGACCAGTCTGGTGGACGATTGGATTGCTCTTCATTAAGAACTTTTTTTACGAAGTGATGGCTATAGTGAATAGTCGACCATTGACCACAGACCATCTCAATGACCCTTTGGGACCAGAACCCTTGACGCCCAATCATATATTGACTATGAAATTGTCATTTGTCACGCCACCACCTGGAAAGTTTCTGAAAGCGTGTTCAGTTTTTCTCCAATGTACTTTGGACCAGGTGGCGAAAGGAGTATTTATTGAACCTACAACAAAAACATAAATGGAACAAGATCAGAAGAAATGCCAAGGTAAATGACATTGTCCTGTTGCAAGATAACGACACTCCAAGGAATCAGTGGAAGCTGGCAAATGTAGTTGAAGTCTTCCAAGGAGCTGACGGATGGGTCAGAAAATTCAAACTGTTACTTAGTGATACAACAATAGACAGTAAAGGCACTCGCGCAGCTAAGCCAGTCTACTTGGAAAGGTCCATACACAGGACGGTACTTTTGCTTGAGGCTGAATAAGTAGGCTAGATCTTCATTTGTTTGTGTGTTTGATGTTGAATGTATACAGTACTTGTGTGTTACTAATGTGTTATAAAGTTCTATTATCAATGCCAATTTTCACTGTGAATCACACGTAGTGTGATGGTGGGAGTGTTGCTGCAGCTATAATGCTGAGTTTATTTTGAAATCTGTGCTTTTATTTTGAAATGTACAGAACCGAAAGTGCCCTGCGATTGACTGGCGACCAGTCCAGGGTGTACCCCGCCTCTCGCCCAAAGTCTGCTGGGATAGGCTCCAGCATCCCCGTGACCCTAATGAGGATAAGCAGTACAGAAAATGGATGGATGGAGAACCGAAAGTAGCACTGTTTACTCCGTAAGTTTAACACGAAAACGGTCAGCAGATGTCGTAAGGTGGCAGTTATGGAAATAAACATCTGTAAAAGGAACTAGAGTCTACCAATCAATCAACAGGCGGCACAGTTGCATAGCAAAAATATATACGTTGGCATGTTATGTGCAAAAGCAGGACATCCCTCGCATTTACGGAAGTAAAGATTGCTGCTCTAGTGATGTATGACACCACTGATTTCATTTTCAATTCGATACAGGCCAAAATTCAGGCTGGTATTGGTGATACTGACACAATAGTATGTAAAAAAATCCACCTAATGTGTCTGGTATATTTGAAAAAGTAGTGTACAGCCCTTCAAATCTTAGCCTACGGAATACAAGACATCATAGTGATTGATTTTAAAGTATACTGGAGGTGGTGGTGCGATATACAATATAGCCAAGCTAATATACAACATCATATTGTGCTGTTCTGCACTGACGTGAAAAAATCAAATACACATACAAGCAAAGAAATCAGACTTGACCTGCAGTGTGAACGCAGGCCAAGCGTCTTCATCTTGAACTTTCATCCAGTGTCACAATTAATGCATTCATTATTCTATTCACTTGAGTGTGTAATAGTGTGCTTCAACTCCACCAGGCTGAGCTATTCTTTTTGGAAAAAAAACGATTCAAAGACAAACATCACATATATCAACAGATAGCATTCCAACTGTGGATTTACCAAAGCACGACTCAAGACGCCACGCAACCTGATGTGCCAAGGTGTAATTATCCTCTATATCCCCCAGATATTATAGTATTATATTCCGTCCACTTCAGGTATCTTGGCGTATTAGTAAATATAAACAAGTTTGTTCACACATTGGGTAAAAAAGACAGCCTAGTGGAAACACTGCAAGCGTGTTCGACTAATCAGCGTTCTTCAGATGCCTTCGAAAAAAAATCCAGAAGCTATTGAAAGCCACCTTTCCAAACTTTTCTGGCCGTCAGCGAAGCCTTTTTACCTGGGTAGTTTTTGCAGGTGGAGTATTTGAAAATACCAGGGTAAATACGTTCCCCAAAAGATTCCTGCGGTAGAAAAGGAGTTGTTGTGAGCAGACCAAGAGTTCAAGGCTGAAAAAGGTCAAATTGGTGACAGATGACAACACACCTCAGTAGTAACACAATCAGCTATGCGCATCTTGTAACAACGAAAAAAAAAACACTAGCATCTGAGACTCAATTTGCCGTGTATAGAAAAGAGTGGAGCCACATGGTTCTGATAAGTTCTCTCAGCAGAGCAGAGTGAGGTAATGATGAAGTCATCTCTGTCCTCTCCAAGTTCACAAGTGCAGGGGGGGGGGGGGGGCAATAAATATAACCAAAAGACATGTATGTCTAAGAAATAAAAATCACTGTACAATTTACTTCTTATTTAACTTTCAGTCGAGAGATCTGCAGCAAGGGAGTGATATATTTTTACAATCCCGCCTCCCATTTGTTAGATTAAATAAGACACACTGAGCATTGTATCTGTTCCAGCACGGATTCACCATTCTCTGAGCTCAAATGTAATTACTGTCGTCCCTTGCTACGTCACGGTTTGAACATAACGCCCTCAATGTTATGTTTTGCTAACGTTTGTTGTAGCGCTACCCCAGGATGCAAAGACATGTCAGCAGGTGAAGTCAAAAAAAGGTCTTTATTGTCCCAAAAACTCAAGTTCAAAAAGAGCGGTAAGGGTCACCAAGGCTGACACAGCCAAATCCACCAAATACAAAAGTCCAAAGCAAAGAAGACATACCAAATAGGATAAACTCACCATAGAGACCACTACAAATAATCCCACACAAACGTAATGGTCTAGCATTGTCCCACTGACAATGCTGTGCTTCAGAAGCCTGCTGATTATTAACAAGGGACAGCTGGGACCAGTAGTTCCCTCAGAACAAGGTAAAAAAAAACAGAACTGTGCAAAACAGGAAATACATATACCAAAATAACAGCACAGCGAAAGTAAATGTCAATGAACAAAAGGAATAAACACATCTGTTGAAACAGATGTGGAACTTGACAGTACCCTCCCCCAAGGAACGGATTCCAGACGTTCCCAAGTCCAAAATCACACAGGGTGGGCGGAGGGAGGATTGGTGGAGGGTCGGCCTGTACACTGAACACTGCCCGGTATAGCTAGCCAAACTACTCCGTGGGTCGGCCGGGACGGCCTGAGAGGCAGAGACGACAAGACGCCTCTGGGGGTCAGCTGGGACGGTGAGCCAGGTGAAGCCGACAGGACCCCCTCCGTGGGTCGGCATGCCCGGTAGCAGTGGAACACCTCCAGAGGCCGGCCGGAACGGTGAGTCAGGTGACGCTAGCGAGACCCCTCTAGGGGTCGGCAGAAACGGCTTGCGTGGAGGTGACGGAACACCTCTGGAGGCTGGCCAGGAAGGTGAAGCCGGCAAAGCCGGCGAAACCCCTCCGGGGGTCGGCACCTTGTCAGGGCTGGGGTCATGGGTGCAGCTGCAGTGGGCGGAGCCTTGGAAGACGAAACTGGAAACTGGAGCGGCTGGAGTTGCTGGAGCGGATGGAGCGGCTGGAGCAAACAAATCCCTGGGGTGGAGCGGCTGGAGCTGCTGCAGCAGACGGAGCGACTGGAGCGGCTCCAGCGGACAAAGCGACTGGAGGGGCTGCAGCGGACGGCGCCCTGGGATGCGCAACAGAAGCGGCTGCAGCGGACGGTGCCCTGGGAGGCACAACAGGAGCGTACGGCGCCCTGCGAGGCGCAACAGGAGCGGCTGCAGTGGACAGTGCCCTGGGAGGCACAATAGTAGCGGCTGCAGCGGACGGCGCACTGGGAGGCGTAACAGGAGCTGCTGCAGCGGACGGCGCCCTTGGAGGCGCAACAGGAGCTGCTGCAGCGGACGGCGCCCTGGGATGCGCAACAGAAGCGGCTGCAGCGAACGGCGCCCTGGGAGGCGCAATTTGAGTGGACGGCGCTCTGGGAGACACGGCTGCAGCGGACGGCGACCTGGGAGGCGCAACATGAGCTTATGCCACCCTGGGAGGCGCAACAGGAGCGGCTGCAGCGGACAGCGCCCTGGGATGCACAACAGAAGCGGCTACAGCGGACGGCGCCCTGGGAGGCGCAACAGGAGTGGACGGCGCCCTGGGAGGCGCAACAGTTGCAGCGGACAGCGCACTGGGAGGCGCAACATGAACGGACAGCGCCCTGGGAGGCGCAACAGGAGCGGCTGCAGCAGACAACGCACTGGGAGGCGCAACAGGAGCTGCTGCAGCGGACGGCACCCTGGGAGGCGCAACAGGAGCTGCCGCAACGGACGGCGCCTTGGGATGCGCAACAGGAGCTGCTGCAGCGGACGGCACCCTGGGAGGCGCAACAGGAGCTGCTGCAGCGGACGGCGCCCTGGGAGGCGCAACAGGAGCTGCCGCAACGAACGGTGCCTTGGGATGCGCAACAGGAGCTGCTGCAGCGGACGGCACCCTGGGAGGCGCAACAGGAGCTGCTGCAATGGACGGCGCCTTGGGAGGTGCAACAGGAGCTGCTGCTGCGAACGGCACCCTGGGAGGCGCAACAGGAGCTGCTCCAGCGAACGACGCCCAGGGAGGCTCAACAGGAGCTGCTTCAGCGGACGCCGCAGCAACAAGGCCCAAAGTGTCAAAGAGGGACAGAGCAACACATAACCGGGCCCATGAGAGGAGCAATACTCCACCAGATGCCCCAGCCTGCATTAAATTTCATTAACATCTGATGGTGAGAAATATGCTGCGATTGGCTGGCGACCAGTCCAGGGTGTACTCTCGCCCAAAGTCAGCTGGGATAGGCTCCAGCATCCCCGCGACCCTAATGAGGACAAGCGGTATAGAAAATGGATGAATAAATGAGAAATATGTCAATTTTGTCAATACTGCGTGCTGCTGCACTACCCTACCAGCCTGCATACAAATGATGACAATTGAGTTTGTTCCCTGGACCTTTTGATGATCAAAAAAATGTAAATGGCTATTTTTTTCACTTTTTGAACAAACAAAGTTATTTTATATTTTGTAGTACCGTTGTACTTGCCAAGGCTAATAAAAAATAAGCCTCTGTGTGTGCTCATTGTGTGTCAGGTGTAATCAAACCTGCTATTCAAGCCAGCTCATTGTCTGGTTCATGTGAAGTTAACAATATGTAATTAGTATAATTGTTGTCTGTGCAAATGTGAATAAAACCCGCATCCCTTCAATATATATATTTGAAAACTCTCTTCAACCCCATTGATGGTCCTTAGTAACAACCAGCGGTTAGAGCGGCACGTCCCGCTGGACAGAGGAGCCCGGGAAAAATGAGAGGAATCTACCATGTAACTAAGGAGCTGAATATCCAGCGTGCAATGTGGAACTTCACCACTGCACACTGCAGACACGTCTGCACGGTGGTGGTGTGTTTACTCGTTCAGCCTGCTGTGGGGAGTCAGGTAGCACACCTATCATTTTGGAGTGTGGCCAAGAGTTACCACCGGATCGGCCCGATCCGGTGGCCGAAGTCAATTTTTTATGATCTTTAAAATACAAAGGATCGGCAGGGAAATCTTTGATATATGGTGTTGCAGTTCCACGGCTGTGGATGTGTTCAGGTCGGAATAAAGTTATTAAAGAGCACCAGCTTCTGTGGGGAGTGACCTCATTCCCGTCATCATAACCGTGATGGGTGTGCGTTAATTACGCCAATTAGTCACTGCCGTTAACGCGCTATTTTTGACAGCCCTAATTACAACCTTAAAAAAGGCAAACTTATTTGACCTCTCCCATGAATGCGCATGGAGAACTGATCACAGTTTCAATACTTTTTACACAGCTTGCTGTTCTCTGACAAAGAACAGGTTTTTTTTTCTTCCAGGTTTCATGTAAAGGCATACGGTACGTCGGGACTCTTCCAGGATCTCTGTGGCAACATGATGAGGACACTCTAAGCTCAATGGCCAAATTCCCTCTGAGAACGTTCTGTTGGAAGTCGTCAAAATATATATGTATTTCCATGCAGGTAACCACTTAACAGACACAGCGTGGTTGCTGTATTTTGTTTTTTGTTTGTAAATAAAGTATGTAAAATGGGAAAACCTCCATTTTTTTTTACATTTGTCTCCTTTACATATCTAGGAATTCTAGTATTTCTGCTTAAAACAAGCATCACATGATTATTATAACTAGCAATTTTCAGATCTAAAATATGTAGTAACATTTTGGTATTTATATTAATTTCATCTCAATGTATGAATCCAATAAGAATTTTTAATGAAGTATCTATGTATCCATCTAATTATCCATCTAATGAAACAAGCAACAAGGAAGTTGTTACACGCAGCATTATTTTGTTAAGAAGCTTGTATTGGTTTTACACCCAAATACTACTACTTTGAGTTTTACTTCCCTTTTATGCGAGGAAAAAGAAAGGAGAAGAATGTTTCTTAAGCCTAAACCAGGCCAAATACTAGGAAAGGCTAAAAAGCTCGAAATGTGAACTGAAGAAACATCGCAAGCTGAGCCGTACGAGGCTAAACCACAGCAAAAGTTCGTACCGTCTTGGTCGGAGAAGCTTCCCTGCGTTCGCTGCAATGCTGACAAAAACGTCATGTCATGTTCTACGTGTGGAGAATTCCCACTTAAAGCTGATGCATAGAAAATTGGTTGAATGCTGAAAGCAAGCCGGGACATATTCTGCAACAGAGATCCTGGAAGAGTCCCGACGTACCGTATGCCTTTACATGAAAACTGGAAGAAAAAAAAAACGTTCTTTGTTAGAGAACAGCAAGCTGTGTAAAAAGTATTGAAACTGTGATCAGTTCTCCATGTGCATTCATGGGAGAGGTCAAATTAGTTTGCCTTTTTAAAGGTTGTAATTAGGGCTGTCAAAAATAGCGCGTTAACGGCAGTGACTAATTGGCGTAATTAACGCACACCCATCATGGCGAGTCACGCCACTCGGTTATGATGACAGGTGTTACATTTGTCAGTATCTTCAACTCCCTACCGTAGTAAGGGCGAACTGAACGCTGCAAGGATGGAAAACTTCCTGTTGCTTCCAAACTCTTTATTACTTGCAACCTCTCAGCAACTGAAAAACGTTCCGCCCACCACCCACCAGTCGTCTCTCTTCTCCCTTAGGGTCAAAGGTCACACAAGTCCCTCCACTTACATAGCTGTCCCAGGCACTGCCTGTAACACAGGAATGAGGTCACTCCCCACAGAAGCTGGTGCTCTTTAATAACTTTATTCCGACCTGAACACATCCACAGCCGTGGAACTGCAACACCATATATTAGGGATTTCCCTGCCGATCCGCTGTATTTTGAAGAGAGACATGAGATGTTATGTTTTCTTAATGAGTTGAAATTACTTTTTCCGACACCTAAGCTGAAAATCCCTTTTACACTTACCATCGTACCTGTCTGGGCCCGCTAACACCTAAGGCATGGAACATTTGACTAGTGTCATCGACTGCAAAAGGTGGGTCCAGCTCAATTCCTAGCACACACACACACGCATGTGAGCAGCGTAGCGTCGTCATAGAATGACTGAATTGCAATCTTTCACAGCAGAGTTTTAAATCTTAAATTTTTTCAAACAACACTACAGAGAATGAAATACAAAGACTGGAAATGATCCAAAAGTAATTCACACAACATGCTCGTTCACCCGCATTTACATTTGTGTGCGCTATAAAGACGTGTCGTGCAATTAAAGCACTCATCTTGCAAACATGAATGGCAGCCTGGCCACACGGTGGTCGAGTGGGTAGCTGACAGTCAGGAGGTTCAGGGTTCGAATCTCCGTTGGGTATCTCTGTGTGGCGTTTGCATTTTCTCCCTGTGCGTGCGTGGGTTTTCTCCGGGTACTCCGGTTTCCTCCCACATTCCAAAAACATGCATGTTAGATTAATTGGGGACTCTAAATTGTCCATCGGTATGAATGTGAGTGTGAATGTTTGCCTGCCCTGCGATTGACTGGCGACCAGTCCAGGGTGTATCCCGCCTCTCGCCTAAAGCCAGCTGGGATAGACTCCAGCATACCCGCAACCCTAATGAGGATAAGTGGCATAGAAAATGAATGAATGAATGGCAGCATAAACCTCGTGCAAAACTCATACAGAACAACTCCACGCGAGAGTAAAAATAGTCCACATATCAAGAGGCAATGTAGTAGAGCAGAAAAGAATGAATGGGTTAATAAATGCGAGCGCCCCTCTTGCAAGTAATCCATGACAGCAGCAACCTCGTACAAAATCAATCCGTGTGGTTCAAATAAGTGTGGACATGTTTCACAGAGAGACAAATTGCAGTCATACAGCAGCAGGTCACCAATTTTAGATGCAGTGCTTGCTATTTACACCTTTTCTCACACATCACAAACCAACAGCAGCTTTTTAACTCAAATGCCTACCTCACTCACGATGCAACCCAAAAACAAAACCACAGTGTTCGTTCCGGAGGGCCTCTTGTGTCTTGGAATTTTCGTATTATTGGACGATGTACCATATAAACGCCGCAATTCGTTCCAGCACCTCGAAAACAGTGTAAAATGTGAATATTGTACCCACCCGAGAGAAATATGTTCATTAATGACAATATAATCATTTACATGTGCAATAATGTCGAGCGAGGTCAGCTTAAAGGAGGAGGAGGGAACTACGTTTTGCCAGTCGGCAGAAATCAAACATAAGTTTACATACTGTAACTTTATTTACATGAATACCGTACATTACATACTAAACTTTACACTATGATTTGTTTTTGTTTTTAACAAAGGACTTTTTTGTACGCTGAGCAACAGGATGCCATGATTGGCCATCATTAGGGATTCTGGGAGGAAGAGGATGACAAGAAATAACCAAGATAACCAACGGGAGGTCAGCTTCTTCTTCTTCTTCTTTGGTTTTACGGCGATTGGCATCCATTACTTTGGTGCAGTATCGCACCAGGGGAGGGCAGCTTGTACGGCAGTGCAGTACATTCAAAAATCTGGGCGGCACTTTCGATTTTCATTTTCGTATTTTGAATATTATTTAGGTAAATTGGATGGAAATATCTTTGATTGCGCCGCACGGTGNCGAGGTCAGCTTGATGGAGGAGGAGGGAACTACGTTTTGCAGAAATCATACATAAGTTTACGTACTGTAACTTTATTCACATGAATACAGTACATTACATACTAAACTTTACACTATGATTTTTTTTTTTTTTTAACAAAATACTTTTTTGTACGCTGAGCAACAGGACGCCATGATTGGCCATCATTAGGGATTCTGGGAGGAAGAGGAGGACGAGAAATAACCAAGATAACCAGCGGGAGGTCAGCTTCTTCTTCTTCTTCTTTGGTTTTACGGCGATTGGCATCCATTACTTTGGTGCAGTATCGCACCAGGGGAGGGCAGCTTGTACGGCAGTGCAGTACATTCAAAAATCTGGGCGGCACTTTCGATTTTCATTTTCGTATTTTGAATATTTTTTAGTTAAATTGGATGGAAATATCTTTGATTGCCCAATTCGTATTATGAATTATTTGTATAATAAGGTTTTGTAAGTCAATTTCAGTGTGCACCTTCTAGTAAAAGTTGTTCTGGAGACCGGATTTGATATATTTTTCAAATTTAACCCTCAAGACATGCTGGTTAGGCACGCTTATACTGTACATTAATGAATGAAAGACGTCATAAAATGTATGTGATCGATCCTCCTCCATAAATGCTAACCACAACCTTGCACAATAGAAATACACGGAACTACTCTCAATAAGACTCAAAGCAATCCATGAGGTCGGAAAAACTGTAGTAACACAGATGCGTGCAAATGATGAAATCAAACAAGCCTGAGCACAAGTGCATCGTGTGAGTGCATTTTGTAGCAAAAGTGCGTTACCTAGTTGGACTCGCGCTCACTCAGTTGTTCTCGACACAACAGAATTTCTCATTCATTTCATCACCTTGCAAATGTCTCGTACATGTCTCAGTGTGCAGGTCCACATTTGCAAATGGTTAAGTGCAGGTAGCTACAGTTTGCACAGTTAATCTACACTTCGAATGGACCTTGTTGATCTAAACTGATTGTCAATTCTCAGGTTTAATGTATGTTCTCGTCAGGCCAACACGTGCACAATAGTCTGTTCAACTGTCAAAGTTAGTCTGTAATATACTGTAATACCTTGGAGGCCATGCATGAATCTCATTGGATGAATTGATTTTTGACAGCCAGGTGAAACTAGAACTTCGCAGTGATGATCAATGTCATGCACGTTAAAATGACAAACCTACAGCCGCATAGAATGTGGTTGTTGAACATGACAAGCATTTACACAATTACGTTATTCCACTTCAGGCTCACCTTAAAAACAAAACCACTGTAATTATCAAATCAATGAAGAGGCCGACGCAGTAATTGTCAGAAGGATCCCAGTAAACACGTCCCGCAAGTTGCATTTCAACAACGAGGTCCTTTCCAATGTGACAGGGAAAGTGCGAAGCCGTCTGTCAATCAGCGGCAGATACTTTCCTGGAAATTCCAATTCTCAGCCTAGTTCAACTTCAGAGGCATAAAGTCGAAACAATTTTTTTTTTTTGGCAAATCCGCTGCCTGGTTTTAAAGACACGTCTGTTATGTTCCAAATTTTAAAAGCTACACTAATCACATTGATTGGTTTTTCATTTATAGTTATAACTATAGTAATAGTTACAGTAATAGTAGTTAGTTATATTTGATCACATTTTATAAAACCAATATCTTCAGACTAGTAACTACATTCTGTGCGCATACATGCACATACAATACGTTAAATTCCCCCTTAATTAGATAGATGGATAGATACATTAGATCTTGCATTGGTGATGGTAGGGTCTGATGGCCGCGTAAAGCCTTCTCCAGGACATCCCCAAGATTCTTAATGGGGTTAAGGTCTGGACTCCATGTGGGAAAATGATGTCTCATGCTCCCCGAACCGCTCTTTCACAATTTGAGCCCGAAGATTCCTGGCATTGTCACTTTGGAATTTGTCCGTGCCATCAGGGAAGAAGAAACCCTGATGGGTGATGAATAACCTGCTCATTCAGCATATTCAGGTAGTTGCCTGACCTCATTCTTTGAACACATAGCGTTGCTGAACCTAACCCTGACCACCTGCAGCAACCTCATACCTATTTGCTTAGTTAAATCCAGGTGGCGACTATATAAATACATATATATGCTGCATAATTCAAGGGTATTGAATGTATTTTATATATGCATGTAGAATGTTGCCATAGCTTTGCTTTGCCTGAAGAGCTCTGACTTGCAATGCCTTCAAATATTCTGTGCTGGCTCCATCTAGTGGGTATGCAGCTCTAGACCAAAAAAGGCCCAGACTACACATCTTGGAATGTAAAAGTGACATTCCAGTTACTTGAAGCTGTTGCTCTGTAGAATTATAATGTGCATTGAAAGTGTCATTTTGGATTGGACAGGTTTCTTGTGTTGTCCTGATGGTGTGGCATGATATGATTAAAAAAAAATAATAATAAAATCCAAAAGTCACGTAAAATATGATTAAAGGCAGAATGAATGCATTTTGAAATGCTCTACAACAATGTAAATACAATATACATGTACAAATGCAATTAAAATGTTATTCCTCCAATTTTCCATTTCTAAAATGTTAGTACATCAGTACAGCATATCCCCTCGACTCCAGGGAGGATAAGAGGCATAAAAGATGAATGGATAGATATAAACACACAAACAAGGTAAACTTACACTAAACACTTCAGTTGGTGGATGTTTCTTAATGTTGGCGTCATGGGAAGGATGAAAACCAGTATTTATTGATTAAGTATCCAGTTTACAGAATATAAAACTTATAATATTTTAGTTTATACGGGTATATATGAAGGCCTTTTATTTGAAAAATGTATTACCGCATGCAAAATGATTAAACACCTTCCCAAACCAAAAAAGTATACTCATTCATTCATTCATTTTCTGTACCGCCTATCCTCATTAGGGTCACGGGGATGCTGGAGCCTATCCCAGCTGGCTTTGGGCGAGAGGCGGGGTACACCCAGGACTGGTCGCCAGTCAATCGCAGGGCACATATAGACAAACAACCAGTCACACTCACATTCAAACCTATGGACAATTTTTAGAGTCGCCAATTAACCTAACATGCATGTTTTTGGAATGTGGGAGGAAACCGGAGTACCCGGGAAAAACCCACACACGCACGGGGAGAAAAAGTATACTAATAATCAAAAAATAACACAACATATAACTTGTGAAAATATTAAAACATGTTTCAGTGTGGTGTGAAAATGATGAATGCAATGACGGTGCTGTTCTCATTGTAAATGTTTCTATTGTTTTTATCTCATTTGAATGTGAACCATCCAGTCTTGACTCACTCTTGTTCATGCATCACAAATACTGTAAAAGCTGTGTGATATTACTGACAGGATTCAAAGAATCGGGCTTTCGCCTTTGCTCCTCCGTGATTAAGTCCACTTTCCTCATTCCCCACTTAATTAACTGGGCCTTATTCTTTGTGAGTTGGTCAATTCAGCCCACAGGGGAGCTGCCATCTATCTCAGCTGAATGTAGAGGACTGATCACCAGTCATTAACATAAAATGTGTATTTTTTGGACTGTGGGAGGAAGAACACCAGCAAAACTCCATACATAAAAACCTTAGGTTTGAGGTGACCAAGATAGGCAGCAATAATATCAACTCCTCTTGCACTTTGCTGCATACATGATTATGTCAATGCTTTTCTTTTGGAAGAAGGAAGCTAAAGGGCATTTGTGTTTGTAGCATCACCTTTTTAATGTTAATAACCCAAATTACCGCCTACTACAAACCGGTGTGGCGCAATTTATCAGCAACATTTCAACTGTTTAATAATGTAATGCAAACAGTCAGCCTGCTTTTGCATGCACTATCCCTTTTCCAGGGACACAGGAATAGTCACATCACAATTGTAGCTTCTGCTGCAATCAGGGATACTAAGGCAAATGAAGGACCTGACCCACTTCACGGGGCCCTCTTGGGTGTGTAAATAACTGTGTGGCCTACCCCAAACAGCCCAAAATGATGGGCCATTGGGGTGGGTGCTATTCTTAGAGTACGTTACTATTTTTCTCAACCCCATCACAAGGACGGCTCAGGAGCACAATGAAAAAATAGATTCTAAAAGGAGAAAAAAAAATCCGAGAACTTATTTTAAGTTGGTGCTGCTTCTGTAAACCACACCTGCATACGGCAAACTATGTTTGTATTACCAGAAGATTCAATCAGTTTGCTTTTCTTGACTCCCGTGGTCCTCATTAGTCCAAATGTGTGCATTTTAAATTCAAGACAAATCTAAAAATTCAAATCTAATTCTAAAAACACAACAGCAAAATAATCACCAACAGATGGCCGGTAGGAAAATATGCTCATTTTCTTCCAAGCATGATGTAATAGTATATTTTTAAACTGACCAGAATTCTTTCCTCATAGTGAGGTTCTTGTTAAGATTTTCCTAAATTCCCATTTTTACTGACTGGGGGAATGATGGACAATTTTTAAAAGCAAATACTAACATCACACACACGCTTTACTTAGTCATGCTGTAGATCAGCCAACTCCACCCATGAATACATTCTCTCCCTCCCCTACCTGAGTACAACAGAAACACCCCAATAACTGATCACTGGCTGACACAGACAGATGGTTATTGAGCTTGCACAGTTCTGTAAACCAGTAGCACAAGAAACATATTTGGAGTCCATACTTGCACACAAACTTCATCGAGATATTTGTTTGCATTTGCCAGCATGTGCCTAATAGTTCTCCTGCTCCTTAGCTTCACTGGTGAGTTAATTTTTGATTTTTAATGTTGCTTAAGCAGTATAATGTGGAAATGTGTTTTTTCAGGGACTTTACACTTGGGATGGACTGTCTGCAAACTGGTATTGGATAAACGGCTGTATGGTTGACTAACTGGCTCATTAGTTTTGTATTCAGTGGTGTGTGTGGCATGCAACCTAACATTTTATCTAGGAAACTAAGACCTTTCGGATCCCAGTTTGATATCTTTGAATGTTTTCATTGCTGCAGTGTGATCCTAATGATGTTTACGTGATGGTGTTAACACACTCTGTAGTGTATCCCAGATCAGCACATGGAGTCACAACAGGCATTGCACATCTCATCAATGTTAGTGAGCGATGAGTCCAAAAAATCCTGAATTTCAGTTTTAGGTTCCATTAATATGACACATGCAATACTGTATCTATTTTTTTTGTATCTACCTGTGTGGTGAGGTTAGTGCGTATTATGTGTTAGTGTTATGTGTTGATCACACGTCGTAGTTTGCAAAAAAAAGAAGCAACTATATTTGGAAGGCTGTGTGTCGAATCCAGCAGTAAGGAACATTAATCCGATCAAAGGTCCAATCAAAAGTTTAAGGCTTTCTTCTCATGTGGAATGGGATTCAGCGATAAAAAAATAAGTGTGATAAGGACATCATTTGCATGCCAGAAAATACGGAAGCCCTTTGGAAGCCCTTTATACAGCAGTTTTTTCAATCATTTTTCATTACCGGGAAAAAAAAACTCATACGAATATCTAGCAATATTACATTTTTATGCCATCTTCGCGGCGGGACATCCCTAGTTGTTATGTGTAATTAATTAAACAAACAAAACAAAAAAGCTGTAATGTATTTCCTCATATTTTTGGTTAACAAATAACCTTGCTGTTAATAAATAACATGCAGTAAAAGAATATTTCACTCAATGAACTTTGACAAGGGATTTCTTTGGAATTATATTACATAGCATTACCCATTGAAATTGCATCATGCAAATACAAAAAGTGAATATTAGCTGTCATTCGACTAACAGTTTATAATTCATTTATTATAGATTCCATTTTCTGCACTCAGTTCCTGGCACCGTTGAACATGGGTGGAGTGATGGGTCAGGTACAATTTGACTCCACCACTGAGATGGCCACAGTCAACATTTCTGGCGCTGGATCATGCGGTCCATTAAACTTTACCCTGACTGAGTTTCCTGTCATGTACGGCCACTTTGCTGAACCATGCACTGAAGCAAACATTGGAGGTAATGTTTTCACATTCACTGCTGATCCCGCCTCAACCTCTACAGTCAAAATTTCAAGTCTCTTTCAACAACGCTCAAACCTGGATGACCTCTCGCTAACTCTGCGGACCTGTAACGATACTCAAAAATGCACTGTTGTAAGTTCCGGCCAAACAGTCTTGACAGGTCAGGCCAGGTTCAATGGAAAGATTGCTGGGAATGTTTACATCCGACGCAACGTTGGACAGAACAGCGTACGGGTCCTTACAGATCTCGTTACAATCGGTCAAGTAAATGCCTCACAGACCAATACAACACTCTACGGCTCAATGAGCTCAGCTGCGAGCTGCGATGTTCTTCTTGGCAGTTTGGATAAAAACGCGCTGACTGATTTGGGTGTCATTGACATTGGAACCCCTTTGCAACTCGGAAAGTCTCGCCTGGACTTGACAAACTTCCAGAACAACACTGCCTATCTCCTCCTCCGTACAGGGTCAGCATTCATATGTGCTCAAATCTATAACGTGCCAGAGAAACAAGTGAGTGCTCTTGTGGATATGAAAGGGATAAGCGGATACATCAGCTTCCGCCAGGCTTCCCCTTTTGATCGGACAGAGTTGAAGGTCAACCTGAGTAACTTGCGGGGCCTGGTTGGTCCCTATCACGTCCACAATTTTCCTGTACCTTCAGGCAGCACATTTTCCCCAAATCTTTGCTCCAATGACAATTTGGGCGACCACTGGAATCCATTTGGTGTAAACACCAGTTCCCCAACATACCCGACTGTGCCAGGATCAACACACGATATGTACGAGGTAGGGGACTTCAGTGCAAAGCATATGTCCCTTGCAAATATGACTGAGGCAAATAGGACCTTTGAAGACTTCAACCTTCCTCTTTTTGGACGGAACAGCATTGTTGGTCGGTCCATTGTGATTCACCTAATAAATGGTACCAGATATGTTTGCGCCAGTATCGGCTATCCCGGTGAAGTCGTTGTTGGTAGAGCCAGGTTTCAGAGCCCTGTGGTTGGTGACATGGTGTTCACCCAGCTGAAGAACAACCCTCTATCGGACGTATCCGTCTTTGTGGTTCTGTCCTATGGAAACACCTCAATGGCCTCAACCAGAAACCACAACTGGCATATCCACACCTACCCTATTAGCTCAGAGAAAGATGATGACGAGATGCGCTGCAGCACAACAGGAGGTCATTGGGATCCCTTCAATGTCAACACAGGAGACATCAGCTACAATCTCCACTGTGGCCCAAATACCCCAATAGCCTGTGAAGCTGGAGACTACTCCAATAAAAACAGAGTCCTCAACCTCAGCGCCACAGTAGGCAGAGTGGAATCCAAAAGTTTCTTCACAGATGTCACTTCCTGGTTGTCAGGGTCAGGTGCCATTGGTCGATCTGTGGTCATACATCAGGCAGAAAGAGGAGGTCCAAGGATTGCTTGTGCAAATATCACTATGGTGCGTGTCCCCCAAGCAAGCCTAGGTCCTTGGTTTGGGTCTGGCATGACAACCGGAAATATCCATTTTTACCAGTGGATCCCAAACGGCCCCACACGTGTAAACGTGTCCTTGTTTAATCTGAATGCCATGGATGAAGGTTATCATGTTCACATTTTGCCCATCAATCCAAACAACACAGACCCATGCTCAAATGGAAACATTATGGGACACTACAACCCACTGTCCGTTAACACATCACTGTCTCCCCCACCTGGAACTGGCACAGTTGACCAGTATGAGATAGGTGATATCAGCGGGAAATTCGGTTTGCTGACAGGCCTCAATCAATCTGAGGAGGTCTACACAGACAGCAACCTACCATTAACTGGACCTCACAGCATCGTTGGAAGATCCGTGGTGATCCATTACGCAAATGGATCAAGGTGAGAACCTTAAGAGCGTATTGAGTCTTCTGTATTGAGTAGGCGATTACAGTTTAGCACCTAGAGAAACAGTATGGAAAAAGAAAAAGACCCTTTTGAAGGCAGTGTAGATGTTTTCTGCTCTGTTGTTTTAACACTATAATTACTGGGATTTTTATTTTCTGGTGCAAGTCCCGAAGTGTTATTCACCCCTGCTGAGATTTTCACAGTTCTTCAGATCCAATCTCCTCCTGCTTTTGTCGGGCAAACGACCCATTACCTGTTAGGCTTGGCTCATTTGCATTTGTTTACTCCGAGTAACTTATATCTAAAACAGGCCAAACCTCTGTGTACAAAGTAGATATATAAATGTATGTACAACACTGTGGAAATATCTTTATGGACAGGCATGCATTCTAGTGACAGGGATTCACAAGAACTAATATTGCATATGAGAAATATTGCACATAGAAACTACCATGGTGTATTGGATGTCTGTGTTTGTTAGTCAATATGTGTGGGGTCAGCTCCTGAATCTCTCCTGGGGGAGGGTAGGTATTGGTGCCTGTAGCAGACTGCATGAGTGAGGGTAGTATGGGTGGAAGGCAAGGGCAGGTGAAAACCTGTTAAACAAGATCTCTGATTGTGCTTCTAACCAAGGAACTCTGTCGCCGATTCATGCAGTCAGAGGGCAATTGGCACTTTTGGCAATGTTCCATTGACATGGCAAATGATGACAGACTGATCATGGGGCTTTTGTTGGTGTTTCAATGGCATGGACAGCTCAAAAGCCAGCCAACTAGCACACCCATTTCAATGGGAGGGCAATTGCCATGGCATTGATGGCAGTATCTGCCATACTGCCATCAATGCCATGCACTTTACAACATACTTCACAACACATAAACGCTGCAATGGTGGCCAAAAGCTGTGAATCTGTCCATTGTGACTGTGTATGTAAGAGAGTGGCATTGCATGACTACAGCACAGTGCTCTGCATAAAAGCATACCGACCCAGGTGGGAGAATCATTTCTTCTTCGCATTTTTGAGAACACACATCAGGATAGCCTCCGTATCACTGCAGGAAGAACCTCTCCGTTCAACAGGCTTTGGCCTGGCTTCAGGAAATGGACGAAGCAGACTCTGATGGAGGAGAGATGTCATTTGTTCAGCATGCCACTGATACCTCCTCAGACGAATCCGAAAAGGAGACGGAACAAGAACACAACACGCCTCTACGGAAGAAGCACCGTGGTTCTGCGAAGCCCTGTCTAAGCCAGACGGCAAAAGATGGCACTGTGTGGCACTGTGGCCATTTAGAGTGAGGTACGTGTAAATTTACCATTCTCTATTTGTTTATCTTCCGACAGCGTAAAATTACAAGCTCCAAAGCTTTCTTTGCCTGTTAGACGTGGGAATGATGCCGATCATCAGTGAGTGCACGGTCCGCAGAACAGAGCCGCACTGGATGGCATTCATTTCAGTTCTGTTTGTAAGAGCAATCATGTGTCCCGTTGGTGCCATTGTGGATTGCTGGTCTGAAAGCTTTCTGGTGCCAGTAATCAAAGAGACAATGCCTCGAGATAGATTCATTTCAATTATGCAACACCTTCGATTTGATGACAAGGACACGCGGGCAGAAGGGGTGAAAACAGACAAATTAGCTGCGATCTCGACATCTGGACACGCTTCACCAAGAACTGTGCTGAGAGTTTCACTCCAGGAGAACACATGATTATAGATGAACAGCTGTTCCCTACCAAGGTTCGTTGCCCATTCACACAATATATCGCAACCAAGCCAGACAAATTTGGGATCAAGTTCTTGATGGCCACTGATTTGGAGACCAAATATGTCTACAAAGCATCTCCTTACTTGGGAAAGGGACCAAGTCATCAGAAGGGAGAGAGCCTGGCAGAGAACGTGGTCATGAATTTGATGGAGCCATTTTTGGACAATGGGAGAAATGTCACGACAAGCACCAACATGTGACAATCGGTGAAGACAGAAAGAGGAAACCCAACATGATGTTACAGACTATAACCACATGAAGGTATGAAGGTACCAGTGCTGCAATGTTTTCTGATGCGTACTAGACAGTCCTATAGAAAAAAAAGCACATACATGACTCTCTCTCTCTCTCTCTCTGCTTTTACAGTGTGGTGTAGACGTGTCGGACCAAAGGGCACGGATGTATTCCGTAAGAGCAGCATCACGCAGGAGGCCAGTAGCGTTTCTTTACAATATGCTGGACCTGGCAGCAGTAAATATCTACATTTTGTACAAGACATGTACAGGGTGGACAGGCAAAAGAAGATTGTTTCTGAGTCATCTAGCTAAGGAACTTTGTTGCAGATTCATGCAGCACAAGCCAATATCGGCACAGAGACCGGCTGCTGAAGCTGCTGCAGCTGCTGTACAGACAACGTAGTGGTAGGTGCAAGAGAGCTGCAACAGGAATCGCAGCAGGTTTACCTGTGCAAGATGCCATAAATTCACCTGTGCCAAATGCAGGGACAATGGACACTGGGTCTGCAAACGCTGTAAAGTTTAAAACCGTAAAATAAAACAGACTTGTTATCCATGTATTGTGAATGTGTGTCTTTTGTATAAATACAACAGGAATTTCTGAAGGTTTCCAGGTAACACACAAAGTTTCGGCCTACCTTGGTTTAAGCAAACAAATGCAAATGTGCCGGGCCTCACAGGTAAAGGGTGTGTTTGCACGACAAAAGCAGGAGAACACTGGTGCTGAAAATTTCAGCAGGGGTGCTGGTAGGTGTTAGGTCCAGGGAATTTACGCAAATTTGCGCAGCCTTAGTAATTCTAGTGTTAATATAATGCATGTTCGCCATTCATTGAGAGTGACCGTTTCATGTGACAACACCCAATAGTCTTTTATAATTCATGTATTTACCCTTTTACAGGATGCAGTGTGCTACCATCTTTGCCGACAGAAATGCAGATGGAGAATGGGTCAACGCCACGGCTGTTTTTAGTGGTTCTGTGAATGGGACAGTTACGCTGGTAAGCATCCCAAGTATTCACCATCATCTGATCCAACTGGTTTCAGCCACTTTTATTTCCAATAAAGAACCTAAGATGTTAGTTGATAAAAAGTTGATAATGCTTGTCAGTATAAATTGTACAATATAAATCAGTGCATCCAAAATAGCAGTTGCCACTGTATTTGAATTGCAGAAAAGATTTGTAAAGATATCACCAGAGTTGCATGACGGATGTACAGGCAGCTAAGTCACACTCATTAGCGTAACGTAGCATTCATCCGTCAGAGTGAAGAACCAATGGAAAAACCTACAAACCTTGTTGAGCTATGCACCTTAACCAGTTATGTCTGTCACTCCTTAAAGAATGCAAAATCAGGACAACACAGGATTATGTGCGTTTTATATGCCCAAATCCAATACCCACCTGTGTTTGGTCTTCCAGGTCCAGCAAATGTTCCCTGATGGAAGTAGCAGTGATACCACCCTGCTGGTGAACCTGCAATCTTTGGCAAGCACCAATGTAAGCATGACACACCTGTACTGACTATGTATGTCTCGCCTTGTGACAAAATAGCTAGTTTTTGATTTGGGTTTTTTGTGTATGGTTTGTATTCTGAAAACATTGACAGTCATAGAAATTAAAGAAGGAAGGTTTGAAAAGAAAACACAGTCACCTGTCAAAAATTAATGAATTTAAGATTTAAGATTTGCCATGCGCACAATAAAAATTGAGTGATAACACTGAGAAATGATATTCTTACTTTACTATTTTTTTCCAGTTAAATGCAACGAAAGATAAAAGAGTAATACGTCTAATAAAAGAAAAAAGGGCTAGCAAGTGTACATAAGAGCAAATGAAAAAAATTTAAAGATTTTAAAAAGACAGTATATTGAACAGTTGCAGTTTAACAGTTGCCAAAAAATATGGAGGAGGTATTTGATTCTTTTACTGCAGGTTTCACGGGTAAAATGCACATTGCAGACATTCAAGGGTTGTGCATATATATTGCACAGTGTGCTTCACAGCTCTTGTAGACCGGTTGGGGAAACTCCCATGCACCCTCAAGGACCCTGCCGAGAGTATAGAGTTGGTCCACAGTTCCACGACCAGGACAAAAACAACACTGCTCCTCCTGAATCCGAGATTCGACTATCCGGCGGATCCTCCTCTCGAGAACCCCTGAATAGACCTTACCGGGAAGGCTGAGGAGTGTGATCCCACGATAGTTAGAACACCCCCTTCTTGAAAAGCTGGACCACCACCTCGGTCTGCCAGTCCAGGGGCACCAACCCCGACGTTCACGCAATGCTGCAGAGTCGTGTCAACCAAGACACGCCCACAGCATTAAGGGCCTTAAGGAAGTCCGCATGAATCTCATCCACCCCCGGGGCCTTGCCACCAAGGAGCTTTTTGACCACCTCGGGGACCTCAGCCCCAGAGATAGGCGAACCCGACTCAGAGTCCCCAGGCACTGCTTCCATGTTGGAAGGCGTGTCGGGGGGATTGAGGAGGTCTTCAAAGTATTCCCTCCACCGGTCCTCAACACCTCGAGTCGAGTTCAGCAGCACACCGTCCCCACCATATACGGTGTTCACTGTGCACTGCTTCCCCGCCAGAGACGGCGGATGGTGGTCCAGAATCTCTTTGAAGCCATTTGGAAGTCGTTTTCCATGGCCTCGTCGAACTCCTCCCATGTCCGGGTTTTTGCCTCAGCGACCGCCAGAGCTGCAGACCGCTTGGCCTTCCGGTACCTGTCAGCTTCCTCCAAAATCCCATGGGCCAAGACGGCCTGATAGGACTCTTTCTTCAGTTTGACGGCATGCCTCACCACTGGTGTCCACCAACAGGGTCTGGGATCACCGCCACGACAGGCACCGACCACCTTACGGCCACAGCTCCGATTGCCGCATCGACAATGATGGCACGAAACATCGCCCACTCGGATTCAATGTCCGCTGCCTCCCTCGGAACATGGTCAAAGCTCTCCCGTAGGTGGGAGTTGAAACTCCTTTTGACAGGGGACTTTGCCAGACGTTTCCAGCAGACCCTCACAATGCCAACATGAGCGTTGAAGTCACCCAGCAGAACAAGAGAATCCCCCGAGGGAGCACTCTCTAGTACTTTCTCTAAGGACTCCAAAAAGGGCAGGTATTCTGAACTGCAGTTTGGCGCATAAGTGCAAACAACAGTCAGGACCCATCCCCCCACCCGAAGGCGTAGGGAAACTACCCTCTCGTTTACTGAGTTAAACCCGAACGTGCAGGCTTGGAGCCGGGGGGCAACAAGAATTGCCACACCCCTGCCCGTCGCCTTTCACTGCCGGCAACACCAGAGTGGAATGAAGTCCAGCCCCTCTCGAGAGGACTAGTTCCAGAGCCCTTGCCGTGCGTTGAGGTGAGTCCGACTATATCTAGTTCACCTCACGCACCAGCTGAGGCTCCTTCCCCGCCAGAGAGGTGACATTCCACACATCGACAACTAGCTTCTGTAGCCTAGGATCGGACCGCCAAGGCCTCTGTCTCCGGCCGCCACCAAGCTCTCTTGGGACCCGACCCCTTTGGCCCCTCCCACAAGTGGTGAGCTCATGAGAGGGGGGACCCATGTTACCTTCTCGGGCTGTGCCCGACTGGGCGCCATGGGTGCTGGCCCGGCCACCAGACGCTCGCCATCGTGCCCCGCCTCCGGGCCTGGCACCAGAGGGGGACCCTGATGTCCCGCGTGCGGGCAAGGAAAAACGAAGTCCATTTTTATTGTGCATCATTGGGTTCTATTGAGCCACTCTTTGTCTGGTCTCTCCCCTAGGACTTGTTTGTCATGGGTGACCCTACCAGGGGCATGACAACCCTCGACAACTTAGCTCCTAGGATAATTGGGACACGCAAACTTCTCCACCACGATAAGGTGGTGACTCAGGGAGGAGTACATGCGTCTGTCACAGTCTATTTTGTAAGTCACAGTGAATCAGTCTGGCACATTGCCATGTTAATAAATATGTTATTGTTTTTTTTTTCTTGTATCACTTCTCTAGCGAGGTATACATTTACTGAATGAAGTGTTCAGCAGTCACATTTCTTCAGGGGTGTCCAAACTTTTTCTATATGTAAAAGTCAAAGGAATTTTCACGTAATTTTTTTGTAAAAAGGCTAAAAACAAACATGTTTTATTTGTATTTAAAGTCATCTTTGTGTTACAAGTCACAAAGCATATTATTAATACACACAATTCAAAATGACGCCGCTGTAAGTTGCAGCTCTCTGTATTGTCTTACTGCTATGCTCTTTTATGTAATTTATTCTATCCTACGGATATGGACCCATCCACTTCAAGGCTTTTTTATTCAAGTGCATTTTTACATGCCATGAGAGCGAGGTCCCACATTGGTGTGGTTCCCAGTTTACCCATTGAGGTAAAGAAGCCATATCGAGATCAAAGCCAAGCGGCTTGCAAGAAAGTGGAGATTCAAGCCTTCGGTATGTTTCGTACAGCTGGGCTGAAGACTGGGTAGACCTGGGTAGGACCTGGGTAGGATGCAGAGACAGAGGCGAGTTGTTGCAAAAAATAAAAGATATTTCATTAACAAAACAGGTAGTCACAATAGTACAGAGTTCAACAAAAAGCGACAGAGGGGAAACTCTCTGTGAATGTTCGTGGAAATCTAGGAAGGGAACAAGGAGTACGAGGAGCTAGGTTACTGTGCTGACCAGCAACAGAATGATATCAGACTTAGTGAACCAGCACCTCCGTTGTGACGGTGCTGGGCTTTTAAACCCAACTAACCGGAATTGGGCCCAGCTGTGCTCCACTGCCTTGGGGCAAAGCAGCTGCAGTTCACCAAAAACAGGAACTGCAGCCCTCCAAAATAAGAGCTCATTACAGGAAGTGAAGCCTCCTGTCTTGCGGAACAAAAGAGTACCCCCTCAAAACAGATGCCAGATGTTTCAAAGTCACAAAAAGTCCAGGGTGGGTGGAGGGAGGAAAGGCGGAGGGTCGTCGGACTTGCAAGCCCCCCATCTCAGAAGGACGTGCACTTATGACAGGTAGGTCCTTGCTGCCAGCCAGGCAGTGTCCGGTGGAGACGGCACGTCAGACAATGATGCAGCCGGCGAGGATACGTCGGGAACCGCTGGAGGTGAGAATCTCCCATTAACGGGTGTGGAGTTGGCGACATGGCTGTTGTGACTTGGGCGGAACTGGAGCCTTCGCCAGATGCGGACACTTGGGCAGAGCTAGAGCCTTGGCCCGTGGCAAAGCTGGACACTTGGGCTGGTCCGGGCATGGAGTGGCAGCTCCGGGCGTAACCTTGGGAGGAGCTGTTGCAGTGGGTTGAACCTTGCGACGAGCGGCTGCAGCGGGCGGAACCTTGGGAGGAGCGGCTGCAGTGGGCAGAGCCCTAAGAGACGGAGTTGCAGCTGGCGGAGCGTCAGCTGCGGGCAGAGCCTTGAGTAGCGCTGGAGCGGCAGCTACAAGTGGCCCTGCTGCAACAGGCGGCGGCCTTGGATAGGCTGCAGGCCTTTGAGATGGCGCTTCAGCCGGAGGTGATCCAATCTCGGCCCTGTGTGGAAGAGTAGCAGGCGCCAGAGGTGACCTCGGTCTGGTGTGGTGTTGTCTGAGCAGGCTCTGGTAGGAGACTGAGGAGACCTTAGTCCATCTTGGACAACCAGCATCATCCAATGCACAGCATCATCTCTCAACAGAAGAGCAGTTTCAGTGGAAGATTACTATGACTGTCCTGCTCCACTGAAAGACTTAAAAGATCATTCCTCTCCCACAACATGCGGCTTTTCAACACAACAGAGGGGGAGCGATAAAAACACACACAGGACTGGACTTTTTTTTACCTAATTATGTTTCATTGCACTAGATTTTTAAAGCTGCGTTATTCTTATTATATGTTCTTATTTTCTTATCTCTCCTGCCTTGTCTCGGTTGTTTTATGTTGTCATTAAGTGTTGATGTTTATCATGACATTTTTGATGAGCTTCTGGAAACATTAATTTCTCTTGGAGAATAATAAAGTATCTATCTATTCATCTATCTAATAGTTGTTAAAACCAACATTTCAGCTTTTTGCTCTTTTTTTTATTCTACTGTTACTGTTTTTGGCTGATGGTTTTGTTTAGTTGAAATGTGCTGCCAGCCAATAAATAACAAGCTGAGGCCGCAAATGGCCCTCGAGCTGCATTTTGGACACTCCTGCATTACTTGGATACATCAGACTTTGATTTTTTTTTTTTTTATGAGAACGTAAACGTGACAACAAGTCAACAAGTTTCTCCATTATTATGGTTCTCAGTTATTTTCTGTCATGGCCCCCCAGGGGTCATAAATGTATTCAGAAACGCTTGTATCTTCCTTTCCAAAACAGTGTATAAAGGACATCACGGTTCTTTGTGTGAGATACTCTGAAGTTTTCCTCAACAAGAATCAGAAAAAAGCATAATACATAATCTGCTTTTTCATCTCCAGCTCACAGAAGCATCACTACTCATATCCAGTAACCGCATCAGCACCACCAACACAGAGTGTACCGATTACCAGGGAACCTTTAATCCTTTCAACATGACATCACAGGTAAGACTAAAAAGCATGTAAGATGTTTTTTTTTAATGACAACTGGTTAATAATAAGCATCCCACGAATCATACAGCAGTGTTACTCTCAATAATTCTGAATTGTGATGAAATGTCTCATTAGCATTAATTGTGAAAAAAACTTTCTTTTTATTTATGTATATGTTTTTTCAAAGGTATTGTTCTATTCTGTGTTGCGGCTGTTAACATCTTTATTTTCTTTGCAGAATTCCAGCTGTTCTCTTGACTACCCTCTGAGCTGTGTAGTGGGGGCGGTATCGGCAAGACACGGCCCAGTCAGCTTGACTCAGAAACAACTCTACACTGACAGTATCGTTAATCTTTTTGGGGATAACTCAGGTGACAACACACTGTTTGCAGTTCCTTTAAAAAACACTTGTTTGTATTTGATGAAATGGCAACAGTCAAACCCAAGTACAATGTAAACAAGACATACTTTCCCGATGTATCAGCTCCAAATGAGATGATGAGATTACCTGAGTGTTGACTAGTACAGGAGATCTTCATTTGATGCTGTTCCGTGTCAGAAACTGTTGTGGTTATGAATTCACTTCCATAAAACCAAAAAAAAGAAGCTGGGATAATATGTAGGTGTAGTACTACTGTTTGTAATTGCAGTAATACGTAGTATCTGGTCACAACAAAGAGGAGAGACAAAGTCACTTTTGTTCTTCTTAGTTCACTTTTTAACTTTAAGTGTTTTTATATTATACGGACTCTTTTGGTGGCAGCACGTAAAAGAAAAGGAAAGTGAAAAGTGAAGTGAGATTAGACACAATAAACTGGTTGTATGCCTGAGCCAAGCCCATCTAACCTGCAACTGTCAACAAGGATGTTATGATTTTTGTGCAAAAAAAGGACAACTTTCTTGATCTGGAACTTCTTCAGGAATGTAAGCTTTGACAAACAGCCATCTATCGTATTCTCCTGTATTGCACTTGTGTGGGTTACACATACACCTGATCCTACCTATTAGCACAAAAGAGGAAGATGGTATCTTCTGAACATGTGACAGGGTCTTCTACTATGGAATTACTGACAGTGACAGATAAGCAGCACGATGGGGATCTCTTACAAACTCATACAGAAAGAGCCCATCCATCCATTTTCCCCCGCTTATCCGGGTCCGGGGCGCAGGGGCAGCAGCTTCAGCAGGGAAGTCCAGACTTCCCGGTCCCCAGCGACCTCTTCCAGCTCCATCGGGAGGACAGCTGTGAGACATAGTCCCTCCAGCGTGTCGTAGGTCTTCCCGGGGGCATGCCCGAAACACGTTACCAGGGAGGCGCCCGGGAGGCATCTGCACTAGATGCCCGAGCCACCTCAGCTGGCTCCTCTTGATGTGAAGGAGCAGCGGCTCTACTCTGAGCTCCTCCCGGATGGCCAAGCTCCTCACCCTATCTCTTAGGGTGAGTCCAGTCACCCTACGAAGGAAACTCATTTCTCCCGCTTGTATTCGCGATCTCATTCTTTCGGTCATGACCCATAACTCATGACCATAGGTGAGGGTGGGAACGTAGATTGATCGGTAAACAGAGAACTTTGCCTTCCGGCTCAGCTCTCTCTTCACCACGACAGTCCGGTACAGTGACCACATTACTACAGATGCTGCACCGATCCGTCTGTCGATCTCGCGCTCCAACCTTCCCTCACTCGTGAACAAGAACCCAAGATACTTGAACTCCACCTGAGGCAAGACCTCACTCCCAACCCGGAAGGTACAGTCCACCCGTTTCCGACTGAGAACCATGGCCTCGGATTTGGAGGTGCTGAGTCTCATCCCAGAAGCTTCACACTCAGCTGCAAACCGCTCCAGTAAAGGCTGAAAGTCACAGCCGGATGAGGCCATAAGGACCACATCGTCTGCAAATAGCAGAGACAAGATCCTAAGGTCACCAAGCTGGACTCCCTCAACACCTTGACTGCGCCTAGAAATTCTGTCCATGAAAATTATGAACAGAATCGGTGACAAAGGGCAGCCTTGGCGGAGGCCAACGTTCAACGGAAACAAGCTCGACTTACTGCTGGCAATGCGAACCAGGCTCCAGAGGTACTGTTCCTGACTTCCATGCAATGTTGTACATCCAGAGCCTTGAGGAATTCCGAGCGGAACTCCTCTACCCCCGGAGCCTTGCCCCTGGGGAGTGATTTAACTACCCCAATTACCTCAGCCACGGTGATAGAACTGTCCACGTACGTATACTCAGACTCTGCTTCCTCTACGGAAGGCATGTCAGTGGGATTGAGAAGGGCCTCAAAGTATTCCTTCCACTGACCAACTATCTCCACAGTCTAGGTCAGCAAGCCCCCTTCCGCACTGTAAACAGTGTGAACTAGGGGCTGCTTCCCCTTTCTGAGGTGCCAGAACCTCTTCGAGGCCGACCGAAAGTCGTGCTCCATAGCCTCACTGAACTCCTCCCACACCCGAGTTTTTGCCTCGACCACCGCCGAAGCCGCGTGCCGCTTGGCCTGCCGGTACCTGTCAGCTGCTTCGGGAGTCCCGCAAGCCATCCATGCTTGATAGGACTCCTTCTTCAGCTTGACAGCAGCCCTAACCCACGGTGTCCACCATGGGGTTCGGGGCTTGCCACCACGACTGGCACCGACCACCTTGCGGCCGCAACTAC
>QODF01000261.1:1276047-1425679 GCA_024372805.1 Oostethus manadensis | reverse complement strand
GGGGGGGGGGGGGGGGTGGACTGTCAGGGGGGACGTGACAAGCAGGGAGTACTTTCAACATTAGTGCAAACCTGCCAATATGTCCAAATGTTTTATACTCAACATGACATTTGACGCTTGAGTACACTTCACAGCTCTCCATTTTGTTGCATTTTCCTGGTTTTAGTTTCAACTTCAGTTTGTACAGTACAGATAAATAAATAGATATTATCAGTTGTCAATAGTATTTCAAATGGGGGGGCGGGACAACATTTCTGGCCCCTAGGGAGGGCGTGACCGAAAATAACTGAGAACCACTGCAATAATGTATGGCGTTTGTGGTGCTTGTTGTCATAGTGGTCCACAGATCTGTGGTGCTGAAGGATGGTGATACCATTATTGCGTGTGCTGACATCCTTCCAGTATCTCCCTCTGCAACCCAGACCTTTCCCACAGTGGCAAATTTCAGCAGGTGAGTGTAAAAATATCTGTTATAAATCTACTTAATTCCTGTTCATAATAAATGTAAAATGTGTCGTGCACAATGTAAGTCACAACAAAATGATGCTGAATTATATTATCTGTGAACGTTGTAAAATAATTATGGTTCGCCTCAAATAAGGAGAAACACCCCTAATAACTAATAAAGAACAGTGCAGTATAATTCTATAATGAAAACAAATGGATGTGTTTTGAATTGGATGGGTCGCAGATCATTGAGTTTCCCAGTTGTCTTTAAGGCAGTGGTTCTCACTTATTTTCTGACATGACCCCCCAGGGCACAGAAATGTTTTTGCGCTGACACTGACAGAAATGTGTCCCCCCCGGGGAGCCTGCCCCATATTTGAGAAGCACTGCTTTAATGTCACGGTAGATTTTTTCTTTGAATTGAAAGATTTTAAGCAGCTGGCAGTTTTTATCTAGTGGTCGTCATAAACAAGAAATAATCGCAAGAATTACATTGTATTAAATATCAGTAACTTGCTTACAAGCTGATAATGTTCTCTTTTTTCCCCAGATATGATTTCCGGGGAAGAGTTGCTAATGTCCTGCAGGTGGCAACAGCAAGAGTGACCCTCCTGGGCCCCACTCCCACATCTATAAATAATGGAACATGCCAACAAGTCAGCTTTATGGTATCAGGTATGAATTAAGGCAAATCTAAAACAATATTTAAATACAGACAATAAAATGCATAGTGTTGTTGGATGCAAGTTTTAAAATACAACCATGCACTTTGCAGTAGATTCCAAAAAGCTGTGAAATAGAAAGCACATTTAACATGAATGTCAGATAATCTTTTAGTATCCAAATCTACTTGACAATTACTAGACATGTATTTTTCTTTACTACGATCAGGCTGGATGGATCAGTTTTATTCATTAGAACCGTAGATACAGTATAGACAAAGTACAATCAATTACAGGATATAATACAGTACAAATATAATACAGTACAAAGAGCAAGTAGAAAATCAACTTACTAAATCTAAAACCTGATGTTTGCCATACCAGCCGAGGGATTTCACACAATACAGTGTAATGCAAATCATAGAAATAACACACAAACATGCCTAAAAAGACACACACAGTTGTCCGCTGGCATGTTACCAGTATTATTGTGATTCTGAAGCATCGACGACTTACAGTATGTGTAACCGAGCATTGTCTTTTTATTGAAGGACATGTTAGTGCAGATCTTCTGAGCTCCGTCAAAGATAGTGAGGCGATGGGCCTGTTCAGAGAGTCGGACATCTGCCTCCCAAGTGAGTGTGCTATGTAATATGATGTGTAATGTGAATATCTGAGTGGATGATGAATTATTGATGAGGATAAGCTGTATAGAAAATGAATGAGAGTTCACATGGTGGGTAATATCACTGTTTAACAGATCAACACAAAGAGTAAAAGCAGACAACACAAATGATCAAGGATAGTGAGTGATGTAAAACATTCGCCATTTCTAACAAACACCTTTAGTTTTCACTAATATGATGCATGAAATCAAATTTTCGTCTTGAATTGTTACTACCAAGAGTGGTGAGAAAGACTGTTGCTGTGCAAATTTAGATACATTATAATTTAGTTTTGAATTAAATATTCAAAACTAAGAGCGAGATTAAAACGTGACGATATTCCTCATTTAAGAGGAAAGATGTCTCCCGAGAACAGGCGTTGGTATTGTTACTGTGAATAATAATACACATAATATGGAAGTGGCAGTTAGCGAGGCAGGAGTAAAACCGCACATAAAGCGCTTTATGTATGCTATTAACCTTGTAATGCTACCTACCTTGGTGTTCCTAGTGCCCCTTATCACGAAGTGGGGTACTTTTGGGGTGCATAAGCTTCAGTAATTCAGCATTTGATCAAAGTCAGATTTGTCAGATCAAAAAACGACTGCTGCAGACCTCACATACATACATTATTAGCTTCTATTGGGAAGCATCATAACTGTAGTTCTTTTTAGCGTAAACAAAACTAATCTACGGAAATCTACTGTACTTTACATGTGTCTTTACACGAGTACACATGAACATAAATGATTAGTAGTAGCAGCTACAACTGCTGTCATTATTTTAACTTGGTCATTTTTTGTTTTTGTTTCAATTTGTGGAAAAAAGGTGCCATGCTTAAATCATGCATTTCCAATATACCTGCATTGTTTTGTGAATGAGTTAAACGGAAAAGTCTCTTAATGCAGTCCTATATTTTGTCACTGTTTTCTTTAACGGTAATGTTAAAATATCATCTCGTCTCGCTCTCATGAACACAATAGCGTGTATTGTGACACCCCTAATATCGACTAATGCCAGATGCATGTCCAAGTAAAGCTGAAGCAAATCAGAAAGTAATGCATGTAGGTGAGCAGGTTTAATTCTGCGTTACTATGTGTATGTAACAAATCATCAAACAAAACCCCCTGTACACTTCTTTGGATCTTCACTTTCACTCGGGTACTTAAAGGAAAATGTTCAGATTATTTATTAATAACTAATGTAATATCGCTATTAATATTTGTAAATTATTTTCTTAGATTCCTGTACTCAGTTCCTGGCACCGCTGAACATGGGTGGAGTGATGGGTCAGGTACAATTTGACTGCACCACTGAGATGGCCACAGTCAACATTTCTGGCGCTGGATCATGCGGTCCTTTAAACTTTACCCTGACTGAGTTTCCTGTCATGTACGGCCACTTTGCTGAACCATGCACTGAAGCAAACATTGGAGTTAATGTTTTCACATTCACTGCTGATCCCGCCTCAACCTCTACAGTCAATATTTCAAGTCTCTTTCAACAACGCTCAAACCTGGATGACCTCTCGCTAAGTCTGCGGACCTGTAACAATACTCAAAAATGCACTGTTGTAAGTTCCGGCCGAACAGTCTCAACAAGTCAGGCCAGGTTCAATGGAAAGATTGCTGGGAATGTTTACATCCGACGCAACGTTGGACAGAACAGCGTACGGGTCCTTACAGATCTCGTTACAATCGGTCAAGTAAATGCCTCACAGACCAATACAACACTCTACGGCTCAGTGAGCTCAGCTGCGAGCTGCGATGTTCTTCTTGGCAGTTTGGATAAAAACGCGTTGACTGATTTGGGTGTCATTGACATTGGAACCCCTTTGCAACTCGGAAAGTCTCGCCTGGACTTGACAAACTTCCAGAACAACACTGCCTTTCTCCTCCTCCATACAGGGTCAGCATTCATATGTGCTCAAATCTATAACGTGCCAGAGAAACAAGTGAGTGCTCTTGTGGATATGAAAGGGATAAGCGGATACATCAGCTTCCGCCAAGCTTCCCCTTTTGATCGGACAGAGTTGAAGGTCAACCTGAGTAACTTGCGGGGCCTGGTTGGTCCCTATCACGTCCACAATTTTCCTGTACCTTCAGGCAGCACATTTTCCCCAAATCTTTGCTCCAATGACAATTTGGGCGACCACTGGAATCCATTTGGTGTAAACACCAGTTCCCCAACATACCCGACTGTGCCAGGATCAACACACGACATGTACGAGGTAGGGGACTTCAGTGCAAAGCATATGTCCCTTGCAAATATGACTGAGGCAAATAAGACCTTTGAAGACTTCAACCTTCCTCTTTTTGGACGGAACAGCATTGTTGGTCGGTCCATTGTGATTCACCTAATAAATGGTACCAGATATGTTTGCGCCAGTATCGGCTATCCCGGTGAAGTCGTTGTTGGTAGAGCCAGGTTTCAGAGCCCTGTGGTTGGTGGAATGGTGTTCACCCAGCTGAAGAACAACCCTCTATCGGACGTATCCATCTTTGTGGTTCTGTCCTATGGAAACCCCTCAATGGCCTCAACCAGAAACCACAACTGGCATATCCACACCTACCCTATTAGCTCAGAGAAAGATGATGACGAGATGCGCTGCAGCACAACAGGAGGTCATTGGGATCCCTTCAATGTCAACACAGGAGACATCAGCTACGATCTCCACTGTGGCCCAAATACCCCAATAGCCTGTGAAGCTGGAGACTACTCCAATAAAAACAGAGTCCTCAACCTCAGCGCCACAGTAGGCAGAGTGGAATCCAAAAGTTTCTTCACAGATGTCACTTCCTGGTTGTCAGGGTCAGGTGCCATTGGTCGATCTGTGGTCATACATCAGGCAGAAAGAGGAGGTCCAAGGATTGCTTGTGCAAATATCACTATGGTGCGTGTCCCCCAAGCAAGCCTAGGTCCTTGGTTTGGGTCTGGCATGACAACCGGAAATATCCATTTTTACCAGTGGATCCCAAACGGCCCCACACGTGTAAACGTGTCCTTGTTTAATCTGAATGCCATGGCTGAAGGTTATCATGTTCACATTTTGCCCATCAATCCAAACAACACAGACCCATGCTCAAATGGAAACATTATGGGACACTACAACCCACTGTCCGTTAACACATCACTGTCTCCCCCACCTGGAACTGGCACAGTTGACCAGTATGAGATAGGTGATATCAGTGGGAAATTCGGGTTGCTGACGGGCCTCAATCAATCTGAGGAGGTCTACATAGACGGCAACCTACCATTAACTGGACCTCACAGCATCGTTGGAAGATCCGTGGTGATCCATTACCCGAATGGATCAAGGTGAGATCGTGTGCCTTTGTGTCTTATGTTAAGAGGTGTGTATCAATAAATGTGTAAGAAACAATGGATAAAGGAACCTAGAGATTTCTACTGGAACAGACAGCGAAAGATTTGTTTTCCTTTTGGGGGTGGTGTCGAATGTGCTCTTTGTCAAATCCGGTTTTCTCCATTCATTGAAAGTGACTCAACAACTGAGCTTTGTGAAAACACCTTTTTACAGGATGCAGTGTGCTACCATCTCTGGTGACAGAAATACAGATGGACAATGGGTCAATGCCCTGGCTGTTTTTAGTGGTTCTGTGAATGGGACAGTTAATCTGGTAAGCATTCTAATTCTTCAACATCATCTGTTCCAACTGGTTTCAACCACTTTTATTTCCAATAAAATACATCCAAAGTTATAATCCTATGTTTGACACAGAAAAAGCCCAGAAATCAGCCAAGGTGCCACAAAAAATGATTTCTGCTGTGCTGAACAGATACTGAATTAATGATCTCCAATGCAAGTTGCATGGAGAAGGTAGAGGAAGCTGGGTCACACTCATTAGCTTAACTTTGCATCCGTATGTCGGCGGAAATAATCTACAGACCCTACCAAGTACAAAGCTGACCGAGAGAACAGCTGTGTCTGTCAGCCATCCTCCACTGACCCCATGCTGAGCTCTGTATCATCTATGAAAAGGAACTAACAATTGAGACATTTTTTCTAATCAGAATTCAATTTGTCTGGCTCAAAGCACAAAATCAGGACAACACAGCATTCTGTATGATCTATACACACATATATGTACATTCTCAATCTCTGGTTGGTCTTCCAGGTCCAGCAAGTATTTCCTGATGGGAGTAGCAGTGATACTATCTTGCTGGTGAACCTGCAATCTTCAGCAAGACCAAATGTAAGCACTGCATACTTTTATTTTACTGAAAATTGCACTTTGGAGACTGGAACATTTTAGAGTGTGTTTTGAAGAGAAGCTGGTTATTATTTTCTTATAGACAATGAACACCAACTCATTACCTGTGAAAAAAATATATACACTGTGTATGCACAATGGTGTTAATGTTTAGTTTTTGCATGCACAAGTAGGTCACGACTAAAATATCATACATCACTTCAAACATAGCTGTTGTTCCGTGTAATGCTTGTGCAGCAAAGTCAAAATTTACTGCATCAAGTGACCGGCAGTAACATAACTCACCTACATACTCACCTACATAATATTTGGATTTACCGATAGATAAGGACGTTGGTAAGATAATTGGTGACGCCATCTCCAAGCATGCATTCTGGTACTTGGTTTGTAAAAAGTTGCAGAAATTATGTGTTTAGAGTTACCACAGATGTTTTATTGTTCCCCGTGGTAGTAGTAGTTCTGAAGTATGTGTTACATGTTGTGCTGTTATTTTGTGTTAGCACCGCGATTGTAGTCTGTGTTCTGTCTAGTAACACCCCCTGTCTAATGGCATGATCCGCAATTACACAATTTGTCACGGGCCGCAGTTACACTCAAACTCAATTTAAACGGGAATGGCATGCGGGTTGTGAGTTTGAGAACCCTGGTTTAAGGTTTTTTCATCAAAAACCAGTAAAAGACATAATGCATATTCTGCCTTTTTATTTGCAGCTCACTGAAGCATCACTGTTCATATCCAAAAATTTCATCAACACCACCAGCACCAGCCAGTGTACTGATTACCAGGGAACTTTTAATCCTTTCAACATGACATCAGTGGTGAGACAAAAAAAACCTGGAAGATCTCTCTACAGATCAGCACAATGTTAACATCATACACTAATCTTGACAGTATTAATTTTCATTCTAAACTAAATTTTGTCTATTTACATGTATTCTTTTTTCAGAACTCCAGCTGTTCTCTTCACTACCCTCATAGCTGTGTAGTGGGCGACGTATCAGCAAGACACGGCCCAGTCAGCTTGACTCGGGAACAACTCTACACAGACAGTATCATTGATCTTTCTGGGGATAACACAGGTGACAACCCATTCCTTGCATTCACCTTATAAAACACTTTAAGTACCCCTGTCAAAACAGAATATAAACAATAAAATACTCATGGAATGTCAGACCAAAGTTCTGTTTAAACAAGGCATATTCTCTATATGCTTTAGCTCCAAAGGAGACAATAGAGGGACTACCACATGTATTAACAAGCTGTACAACCGGAAATTAAAAAATCACTGATTGGTGTTTATACACTACCGGTCAAAGGTTTTAGAACACTCCAATTTCTCTGCAAGAAGAACCTAAAGGTTTAAGTGTTAAGATTGTCTGTCTCTCTTCCAATGTTTTTTTCTCACCATTTTTGTAGCAACAAATTACTTTATCCAGTACAATGCTGTTTAACTGATTCACGAGGGTATAGTACCTACATTTTATGTTTTTATGCAGATAAGAGGAGGTAGTAAGTACTCCAAACCGTGGACCACCTATTGGAGTTAGTTGCACCAACTGCCAAGGCTTGATCAACCTCCATTTCTGCAGAACAGCTTTATTGTTGACCCATTTATGTGATCCCTGAATCAGGCCTTTTTTGTATAATTCTGAAACATACATTATTTTTCAGTAACTTTACCCTTTTTAACCTCTGGCACTTCACCACTTATTTTTGTATCGTTTCAAATTATTGAATGGACTTGAACAACTTCAGTTTCAATAAATAACTGGTGAAATTGGGGTGATATAAGACTTTTGATTGGCAGTGCATGTTTTGTTTACAAAATACGTGAGGAATTGACTTAGGTTTATTCTAAAACCAGGGAAACCAAAATGTATGCCTTTCAATAATGTATGGCGTTTGTGTTGCTTGTTGTCATAGTGGTCTACAGATCTGTGGTGCTGAAAGATGGTAATGACATCATCGCATGTGCTGACATCCTCCCAGTTTCTCCCTTTGCCAAACAGACTTTTCCCGCAGTGGCAAACTTCAGCAGGTGAGTGTAAAAATATCTGCCATAAATCTGCTTATTCCCGTTTATGTTAAATGTAAAATAAATCATAAATCACAACAAAATAATGCCGATTATCTGTGAACATTGTACAAGCGTTATCGTTTGCCTCGACTAAGGATAAACATCCCTAATGACTAATAACAAACAGTTCAGTTGAATTCTCTTGTGAAAACAAATGAATGTGCTTTGAATTGGATGATCCGCCAATCATTGAGTTTCACAGTTCTCTTTAAGGTCACGGGAGATTTTGGTTTTAATTGAAAGATTTTAAGTAGCTGACAGTTTTTATCTAGTGCTCAACAAGAAATAATCTAAGAATGTACATAGAATTAAATATCAGTAACTTGTTTACAAACTGATAATGCCCCCCCCCCCCCCAGATATGATTTCAGGAGTAGGATTGCTAATGTTCTGCAGGTGGAAATTGCAAGAGTGACCCTCCTTGGCCCCCCTCTCACATCTATAAATAATGGAACATGCCAACAAGTCAGCTTTATGGTATCAGGTATGAATCATGCCAAATACACTGCCTCTCCAAAACAAGTCACACATTTTAATATTTAATTGGTCTGTCTTGAGTTTTGATTACATCACACAATTGCCGTGGTATAGTTTCCACAAGCTTCTGTGATGTCACACATTTATTTCTGTACAGAGTTGCGTTAGTTTCGGGCTGGGTTCTTGGTGGGGTGTCACTGACACCAGTCTTATTGTTATGGGCGGCACACATGGGAGGCGACATCGCCTCTGCTCCATTATTCTTTAAAGGAACCTGCACAACAGGGCTATTATTGCCAGTCAACGCCCAGCCAAGCAGCATGCAAAACTGTGTGAAAGAAAGTGTGAAAGATTATACTCTTGTTTTCTGTTGTGTTTTTTTTCTCAAAGGGAATGTTAGTGTACAGCTCCTGAACTCCATCAGAAAGAGTGATTTGATGGGCATATTCAGAGAGTCAGACAGCTGCCTGCAGAGTAAGTGTTCTTCATAATACAATGTGTAATGTAAATATTTAAGAGAGAATGGCATTCCAGACTTATTTATGTGTAAACACATCTCCAAACCTGCTCAACCAAATATCATCTATAAAAACTAAATAACATAATAATTCCTATTTCCACATTTCTTGTGATTCCAAACACCTGCAGTCGTGATAAAGCTTATGTTTGCCAGATAATTGGGTGTTTTCTTGAAGACGACTGTGTTTGTAGAGTTTTTCCAGCTTTACGTCTTAATGTTAATTACGTGATTCTATGTTCACAGGAAGCGCGGGTCCCCTGCTGGGCTCCACAAACATTCTCATCACTATGGTGTTTGTTGCTAGCTGCCTGCTCTCTTGATTATACGACTTGATTATAGTTGACACCCACTGCCATTGTCAACCTCATGTTGTTGAACAGAATGGGTTAATGGAACGGAGTACACCGTAAGTCGACGTGGTCGTCTGACCTTCACAAATGAAGTATTAACAACAAGAAAACTCCATTTTGCATTCCGTATGTACTCTAATCTCTGTATTGCATTTGCGCTATTTGGGAAGTAAGTATTTGGGAAAGAATCGGTTACTATTACAAATCATTCCTTGTATATGCAGTACAGTATGGTTGTACAGTACTACATATATTCATGTACATTTGTATGTCAATTTATGATTAATTAAATGAATCCAGTGCTTGTAAAGTGTTTGCCAATTATTTTTATTTTTTTATTTTTATATTATCAATTATTTATGTTGTTTATGAAGATCGCTTTATTACAAGTACTGTACTGTACTTACTGTGCTAACAGTAAAATCAGCTTACTAAGCAAAATCTTCACAGAGGCACATGCTGCCCAAACTTAATAAAAATATAACTGAACTGGATCATTTGTACATTTCCTGATCAAATAAAGAACAGGAAATTGAGATGAGGCTACATCAGCCCCGCCTACAGTCCTTTTTGGGTAGGTTGGCTGGCACGTGTCAGCGTGTCACCAATATTATGTTAGCACAGACGTGTATTACACACCTTGACGTTCTACAGCCTGTGTAATGTCTTTATTGTAAGCGTGACGTCATTATTCTTGCTAACTGGACAATAAACTGCAGAAAAATGTCATAAGCAGAGGTGCACAGTGAAGGGAGCGAACGTGAGCTAGGTGCTTGTTGCTGCCATATTTCTACAGAAAGGAAGAGCGGCTGAGAGACTTTAAAGACAAAAGAAATAAGGTGGACTTTAACAGAAAGAAACAGAAAGCTTTTGAAAGATATGTGCATTTGTTGCATTACTTTGTTTACAAATAAAGGTTAGGCCACAAATAGTTTCCAGTTTTATATTTTAAACATGGGATTAAGAAGTATTTGAAAATGATTTACAAAAAGTGAATTATTATTTTCCTTTTCTTGTTATCTTCTTTATGAGTAACTTGTATTAACAATGACTACAGAACAAGGATATAAAGTTTTAAAAAAAAGTCAGTGCCTCACCTTACCGCACATCACTGGTATTAATCAATAATTTAATTATTTTTATTATTTTTATTTTTTTTTTATTAAAAAAATATATAATATAATATAATATAATTGGCTATGGATTAGGCCTCAAAGGCGTAATTTTATATAGTTTTCTTATGTATTTCCTATTCAGTATTTGGCTGCAAACCCATATGGCCGCAAGCACAAGAGTTGCATAAGGGTTTGTGAATTTTACAGTTTTTGCAAATTTTCTTAGGGACAAGAACTAGCTATTTAGCAAACTGATATTATACTTAAAGCGGAAAAAAGTTAAGTAGATTAGTAAAGAAAAAACATTCATGCCAATTATTTGTGTAATCTAAGCAACAAAGTTATAAAAATATGAAAAATAGAAGAGTACATACTTTTACACTACCCCTGCCTTTTGGAAAATTGCTGGATGATGCCAGCTTGGATTTGTCATGTGACTCATGGTTTGACGTCTTCTTCTACTATGCTATAGTAAAAAATTAGGGTGACAGGGTTGGAGGCATGTTGTGGATGCAGATCCCTTGCATAAAAAATAATATTTTTATTATAAATATCATTTAAACGATGCTTCCACAATTACCCGAGGAATCCATGGAAACCGTAATAGAAAAACAAAAAAACATATGAGTTGTTTTATTCGATATTCAATTTGGTCAGAGGGGTCCGACAAGAGAAAATGGCATTTTGGTGCCAAACATTCATTTTTTAAAACAAATATATTTTCCAATCAATATTTTCTCCCAGTTTATTTGGATTGCTTTCAGTATTTTGTACACTGATTACTGAACTTGGCTGGGAAGTAAAATGCCCTCCATTTCTGAAATGACTTTAACTTTTTTGTGATTCATGTCTGTCAAAAGTGGTACCACAGAAGTAAAATCGTGTTTAGTATAAAATAAAATAAACATTACTGTGAAATGAATAGCTCTGACAGTGGCGCTAATTGACACATTCTAATACTTATTCTGAAATGTTGCTAAAAGATGGTCTATGAATGAACGGAACAAAAACAAAACAAAAAGAGGCGAGTCTGTATCCCTCTGCCTCTACTGGAAGAAACCCGAGTCACGTGACAGTGACGTCACCAGCAAAAAATGGCTGCCTCCTGTCAGTAAACTAACACAAGGTCCAAATCCTTCAGAAAACGCTTGGGTGGGGTATTTATTTAATTCGTCGCAAGAATCACCTCGACCAGGAGAATCAACCGGGTGTGTATTCATTTATTTGTCCACTTGGCGGGTATTTGAACTTTAAGCGGAGCAGAAGTTCGATGGGTGGCACAAAGCGAGTCATATGGCGGATGCGCAGTGTTTGGGGATGAACGACGTGTTTGCTCATCCCACGTCCGTTGCGTGAACTCCCGCTATAGTTCGTTATGAAAGACCACCCCGACCCACTTTCAGCTCACCAAATCTGGAAGCAGTCCAAGAATCCTCTTGGCGTTATGCTACTCGTCACCCCACACACGACTAATAGTATTTGTGGCCTTTTGTAAACACTTATATTTTCAACCCATTCATCTTAAAGCGGGACAATGTCGTGCTAAGAAATGTTAACATCGTCTCAGAGCATCAAATATTGCCAATAAGACGTGTGATTCGTTAGATTCCTATTTGTAAACATCTAGCGAATGCAAAGGGCTTAGCCAATAGGAAACCTCATCGATGACAAAGACTACAACGTGATTGGTCGACATTTGTTTGGTTTTCCGCATGGATTGGCTCTTCATCTTCGTAACACAACACTATGGGTGGGAGATACTGCAGAGTTTAGTATCCATCAATTCGGTACCGATATTTCTTTACTTATTATTATTCAGGATCCTTGAATAATTTGTGATTTTTGTAAACCAACAAAATCATTTGCGAACAATTTAAACAATGTTTACATACAACAATATGAGTCAATTCAGCGATATCAACTCCCATCAATTTGCTTTACCGCTTGGCCTTATTAGGGTTGGATGAGCAGCAGCCTATCCCGCTTTACATTGGGCAAGAGGCAGGATGCAAAATAACAACCAAACAGTACAATTACTTTACTTTTTTAACAGTTATTTGAGCAACGCAAAGTAAGTAGTAGTGCAAATAATTTAACATTGTAAACACTATAGCAATGTGTACATACATCAATATATTCTATGTAACAACACAACAAAAACACAGATATTTGTGAAAATAAACATCAGGGTTTCCCCTTTTGAAGCTGTGGTGATGGGCTGCGTGGTCTGTATCTTGCCACGGCTGTGTATTTAATTTGTTTTTAAGGACAAATAGCAATTTTTATGACTAATTTATTTTGTAACATAGCAGAATATGAACCCAGAACATTGCAAAACTATTTTAATTTAATGGCAAAGTTGCTGAGAGCACTTCAATTGAGAGTCTGAAATGTCAAGGCTACTCTTTTACCTGACTTTTTTAGTCCAATAGTACTATGTGACTAGTACCAAAGTAGAACGTTTTGTACTGTTTGACACAAACCTATGTGTATTGTTAGAGTATTACAAATACATGGGGAATTAATTGTTATACAATTGTAATATATTTTGTTCAACATAACACAATCCATCTATCCATTTTCTATACCGCTTATCCTCATTAGGGTCACGGGTATGCTGGAGCCTATCCCAGCTGACTTTGGGCAGGAGGCGGGGTACACCCTGGACTGGTCGCCTGTCCAATCGCAGAGCCATAAGCCAGTTGTAGCTCGCCCCGGGACAAAAACAAGCTAACTAGGTGCCGTCTGTGGAATCACAGGAGTGCCAAAATAAAAAGGAAATACATGTGGAAATATAAAGAAAATCAGTAATACAAAAATGTACAAATCTAGTCATATTGTTTTTCCGTTTTGTCTTTGCTTTTATCCGTTGTGTTTGTTTTTTCCATTTTGTCATTAATGTTCCTGTTTTATATTGGTGTGTCTTTTCTGTTTACTTTTTCTCACTGCATTTACCGGATGGCTCAAGCTGGGGACAAAAAGCAAAGGCAAAAGGACACAACATCCATTGCCAACTTTTCAGTAAGAAAGTATCTATTAGTAGGGCGCTATGGTTTCCGTGTTAACGGAATCACGGAATTGGCCAATAAAAGCGTAATTTACTGCTAAACGCAGAATTTTGTGGAAATTGACATCATTTGAATGAAATGTTGTTATTCTGAGGAGATGGGACGTTCGTGTGAAGAATTATATACCCGGCGGATGGCTTGATCGTGGCGGAATGTCATTACAAACACATTACAAACTGTCCCCTTCCAAACTAAATATGTTGAAATGATTATAAACACCGGCGAAAGTTGGCACAACCTCCTCCTAGCTTTTTGCCAGCTTCCATTCACGCTCCGTGTACGGAAGCTAAGGAGTGTTTTACAATGCCGGATGTCGACAAGCAGGTTTTGAGTGAAAAAAGACATGAAGCACATTTATTTTGTGTCACCCAGCATGACTTAGCCGTAAGGAGACATTCTCACACTCAAGACTCATTCTGGCCTTACAAATAAGAGCGAAGTTTGACACATGTCGTCTGCATGTAAACAAAATAAGCTTGTCATTAAAAATATCTTACAGATGCAGTTGGAATTGCACGAGTGACTACAACTTCCTTAATCGCAAGCACAGGCATTACAGTTTGTCAAAGATTTTGTAGCAATGTGTGCAGAAGCTGACACCCCTAAATTGGCTAAATTGTCCACTGATGTACTGCATCAGTAAATGTAAGGGTTTTTGCATTTAATTAACAGACCTTTTATTCACAAACCCAAAAATTAAACACACTTGACCCAGGTCAAGTTGAAGAGACTACTGTATGTCTCTCAACTGGCCTGGAAACGCCTCGGGATACGCCAGGAGGAACTGGATGAAGTAGCTGGGGAGAGGGAAATTTGGGCTTTCCTGTTTAGGCTGCTGACCCCACGACTCAAACTCGGATAAGCGGAAGAAAATGGATGAAGAGACTGACAATAAAATATGAACACAATAAATACATTCTCCTTTTTTCTCCAGGCTTACTGATGATTAAGAAACATTCGCGTTGTAAATCTCACTGTGTAAAACAGAGCAAGCTGCACCACTGCAGCATTGCGGCTCTCACTTGCGTGATTCATTTGCACTTTCGACGCATAAAGCTCCACATCAGTGTGCCACAGAAACTGTACACTGCCGGCTTGTGACTGCCTTTGGGGGGGACGGACCTATCAACAGCACAGGCAGCTGCTCAGTGAGAATACAAATGCAGGAAGATATAGGCTTTCACAATACCAGAAAACTCCCTAACGATGCCACAAAAAGTACCTACATTGGTCCCTACCCACTTTTGAGAACAAGACGTCAAGGGGTTTGGAATGTCAGCAGATCTAGCGACAAAATTGCAAAGTTGGCACCACTCAAAATCAACCACAAAATGTAAAAAACAAAGACAAGCTATGACAATCTGGAAAAATAATATGACTACTTGTATAGTATCGATTCTCTTTATATAGGATAAGCAGTATAGAAAATGAATAAATGAAAGAATGATTCTCTTTATATTTCCACATGTATTCCCATTTCCATTTGGCACACATGCTAGAAAGTCAAATGAGGTTGAAACGTCATTTTATTTTATTTTTATTACTTCAAAACAAGTAATACTGGTTGGGCCAAAACTAGGCTTACAGTAACACTTAGACATTTTATACTTAGTAGACATTTATTTATATACATTATATTTACATTATGGACATTTTACATTGAATGTTTAATCTCTCAAGTGCTCAAATAAATGTCTAATAAATGTAAACTGTCTAAGTGTTAGCTGTAACCCTACTTTTGGCCCACCCTGTTTTAAAAAAAACAACACATTTTTAAGGCGTAATAGCTATTTTTGCAGTCACCATCAACTACAGGTAGTGGAAACCCTGAAGATAAAATATAACTGCTATAGATCGATCTCATGATGCATGTATCAGTCTCATACTGATACTACTCGTACTGATACTATCAATATGTTGTCAATATGCCCACTCCGAATCTCTGATAGACCACAATTCAAGCACTGCAATTTTGCATTTACTGTACATTTTGAATAAGAGTTATGCTGCTTATTTTTGAGTAACACTGTTTGTGTGGATTTAACAGTATTTGCATTATTGTTAAGTGTTTGCAAAGATTTGGAAGTAAACTTAAAATATTAATATGTCAGATGATATATGCAAAAGCTGCTGAGTCAGCACATTACAGGGGCTAAAGATCCAGTTGCGACCTCTGAGCTGCATGTAGTTTATACTGAGTCACTCCCTTTCCAGTCATCTGAAGTCTCAGGAGCCTCCTAAATGTCTGGTAATTTCAGCGCTGGTGTACTTTAAATCTGCTAAATGAATATAATGTTTGACACCCTAATGAGGATAAGCGGTATAGAAAATGAATGAATGAATGACATCTTCTGTGTTTTTGCCTTCAAGACAGAAATATGTCACCAAAGATAACAGGAGAGCTGCTCAGGCAGCTCCGACAGGCGATGAAGAACTGTAAATACTTCTCCGAACCTCTCCAGGCATACATTGTCCCCTCTGGTGATGCCCACCAGGTAAATCGTTTGTACTGCCTTTCAAGACACAATCACATTCTCACGATACTGCTGCTTATGTGATTCTGCTCCCCCATGTCTGGCCTTCACACTTCATTGTTGTTGTTAACCCGCCGCCCCTAACCTTCCCCTCACCATATGCAAGTCACAGTGTGATGTGGTAGGACGACTTGGTGTTTACTGAAGCTGATCTATCCCATTTTTTCATTCTTTAAGAGTGAATACATTGCACCTTGTGACTGCAGACGGGAGTTCATTTGTGGATTCAATGGCTCAGCAGGTACCTTTTCTTCACTTTCACCATGCTGGGTGCTTGATGATTGTTTGGAATTAGAATACATTTTCCCAGAAGAAATAATAGTAATTGAATTAATCATTCAACTTTCTGGTGTATTTTTTCCATTTGCAAACTATTACTGGCATTCAAAGTAAGAGGTTCCATTGTATCCTGCAAAAACAATGATGGCCTATTTTGTGCACATGTATGTGTTCTGATGTGCAGGTACAGCGATTGTGACAGAGCAGTATGCTGCAATGTGGACTGACGGCCGTTACTTCCTTCAAGCCAGCCAGCAAATGGACAACAACTGGACTCTTATGAAAATGGGTAACTCACAGATTATGCTTATTATTATTATTATTAATATATTTGCTGAATATATTAAATGGAATGACACAATTATTGGACATCTATGTTTTGATTCATCACATTTAAAATCCGGTCTCGTCCTTGTGGACCCAATCTTGTTTATCATCTTGTCTCATCAGTCCTAGGATTGGCTCAATAATTATTGTCCACCCCTAGTTAGTACCCAAATGTTCTACCTGCCAATGTATATTTTTGTTATACAGGGCTAAAGGAAACACCCTCTCAGGAGGACTGGTTGATCAGTGTTCTGCCAGAGAACTCCAAAGTGGGAGTCGACCCTTGGATCATTGCTGCAGGTATTTTGTTGTTTCAGTTCATATTTAAAAATTCCATGCTGGAAGAAAGAAATATGAATGCTTATATTTCAGTACATTGCAAATATAATGCTCTTAAAATGTATTTTGGATTCCAAATAAAACCTATAATACACTACATTATTACAATATTTTATAATTCCTCAAAACCTCACATAATGAATAGTCCTTACTCAAGTACTACCCCGCATCCAGTCCCGATTTACTTACAGTAACAGTCAAACGTCTTGGCACACTTTCTTATGCTATTGAATGAGGAGGTGCATTCAATAACTTCTGTAAATTTTTGGTCTTTTACTATTTTTTTTCAATAGTGGGTCTTATTACTTCCCAAGAGTCCTAACAAAGGGATGCACCTGTCACAAGCCCTAAAAATACACAGTTTAAATTCAGTTTGACACAATAAGAAACATTAACAGGTATACATTGCACAGTATGAACGCACACAGTTACATCACCATGTCTTGTCATAGCATCTTCTCTGAATTCATTGCTGCAGTACTTTAATTGGCGACTCTCAGAGTGTGAATGCTTGTATGTCTGCCCTGCGATTAACTGACGACCAGTTCAGGGTGTACCCCGCCTCTCGCCCAAAGTCAGCTGGGATAGGCTCCAGCATACCCGTGACCCTAATGAGGATAAGCGGCATAGAAAATGGATGGATTTCAAGTACTTTTTTTTCCCGTGCAAATAGCAGCATTAAAATACAAATTATTTACGATAGGTGTAAATATGTGTGACTTGAATGCCAAACTGCAACTAGGCGGGGATCTATTATATCTTTTTCTCATCAAATGTTTGTTTCCCCCTCACTGGTATAAACGCTGCCTGTGTTTCATGTCAGACCAGTGGAAGACCATGTCCAAGGCGCTGACCAGTGCGGGACACTCTCTGGTAGCGGTGCAGGAGAACCTCATCGATGTGGTGTGGCCTGACCGTCCTCAAAGACCCTTTACGCAACTCCGCACTTTGGGATTGGACTACACCGGTCAGTAAAACAGTGTCATTTGTCAATGACAAACAATGACATTTTACTTTTATCTTTCCACATATATATTTTTAAAGTATCAGCCTTGGATTAAGTATCAGTCTTTGGATCACATTTTTCCTTTTTTTAATGGAAAGCTTTCTCCACCGGTGAAACTGTATAGACATGAATTGTTTTGTTGTAAATTCAACGCTACGATTTCTTTCATTTAGGTGTGGCGTGGCAAGATAAGATCACAGCACTGAGAGCCAAGATGACCGAAAGGAAAATCACCTGGTTTGTTGCTACAGCTCTGGACGAGATAGCATGTACGTCACCACAGACAGACAATCACAGTGACAGGGTCAGCTTCCATTGAGCACAAAGAAACAATGTGTAGTATTTGAAAGTGACACATATTGACACGGCTGCTGTTGTGTCCACCATAAAAATAGCATACATTCACAAACATAAGTAGACATAAGTACAATGCTTCACTCAATGTTATGTTTAAAGTCTTACTTTTAAAAAGCCTCGCAATGCTTTGAATTTAACGTCAGTAGACATTTCAATCAAATCTTGAAATCATAAGAGTTTTTTGATGCAAGAACAGACCATATTTACCATCTTGGTACAGTTGGTACAGTTATGTTTCAAATGTCGAACACATCTTTTCTGGAAGGAAATAATAGAAAGAATCAGTCCAGTGTAACTGTCGCAGTTCATACAGAAAACACTGTACAGACCTTTGTGAATTAAGATTCATGTGATACAATTGCACAAATGTCATGCATATATTTTCAAGTTAGATAATATTTCAAAGTAGACTATGTCACCAACCATCTCTGATTTATCTCAAATCTGTAAGGTAGTTTCCCATTTGTTACGCAAGTCAACTATGATACCTGATCACGATCCAAGGACCCCGGGTTGCACGGACGTCCCACTACATGTCCCTTTGAGCACCTTGTTGACCGTGCCTGGAGAGTTCTTGGTTCTGATTGTTTGGTTGCAGAGGTTATGTTAATTACTGTCATTCTGATTGTCATCAGCTTGCATTTAGACGTTCACTTTGATGGGGAATTGCTCAGGCATCTACAGAGGATGACTGAGACTCATTTTGTGCAGCTGTTGCACATATTGTGTTGTTTTTCTTCAAATTATTAACATGCATATTGGATATGTGTTTAACAAAACCTAACCTTGAGGGTCATGATGGACTCATACAGGGAAAAAAAACAACCACTTAGTTCATGGTGATTTATTTTGGGGAAATTTTAATAGTTAACCTTTTCTTTTATCTTCAGGGCTTTTTAACCTTCGTGGTGCAGATATCGAGTACAATCCTGTCTTCTTTGTGTATACCATTGTGGGGATCAACACAATAAGGTAAAGCCATACACAACAACAACCTCTATCTTTTTAAAATTTTATCTCTAATTTAATTTAGTACTTGAAACCTCAATATCGTTTAAAGGTGAAATATTACTTTTAATTGATGAATATTTTTCCACATAAATTCAGTTGAATTTGAAAGCTTACAAAGCTTACCAGTTTAATTTGAGATGACCTTGGTGCTGGAACTTGATTATCATAAACAACTTGAGGATGCCTGCGGGTATGTATTGTCGTCTTCAGCCTTGCATAGTTTTATTTTATAAGATTCATATGCACTTCATAACACATAATTCAATTGTATGCATTTATAATATGTATTATATGTGACTATTGATAATCAGAGAGTGTCTCTACGTGTGTCTTTACAGTACTGTATGTCATACACAATTCCTAGATTTTCTGTAATTATTTCTGATTTCTTTATCTTTCTACGTGTTTCTCTCTACAGGCTTTTTGTGGACCAAAAGCGCCTCGCTGATCCGTCGCTCAGAGAGCATCTCCAGCTAGACACGCCCAGCAAGCCCGAACTCCGCATCCAAACGTTCCCGTACGAATCGGTGTACACCGAGCTGCAGGCCATCTGCGCCGCCCTCAGCCCCAAGGACAAAGTGTGGATCTGTGACAAGGCCAGTTGTGCTCTCATGCAGGTCATCCCCAAGGTGAGAGAGCACTTGTATGTGCAGAAATAAAGAGAGTTACCGTAGGTGTCTGCTGCAGATTATTATCCATTAATATTGTTTGGTATAAAAAAACTTGATAGCTATTAAAATGAGGATATTGTTTTGCTTGGTGTAGGTTCAGATTACCAGCGTTGGCATTGAATGCGCTTGTGTGCGTGTGAGAGCAATCACACTCCCACACATCTCAGTTTCAGGCGATTGTCTCGGCGATTCCGTTACCATCGAGGTTATATGGCCCTGTTTGTTTTTACCTGTAATGTTTGGCAGCTTAGTCATGCAGAACTACAGGTGGACTGTGTGTTTATTTTACCACAACTGATTTGTTGCATGGACGCTGGATGAGTGGGCAGCACATTGGCCTCACAGTCAGGAGGTTCAGGTTTCGAATCTCCATTGGGTATCTCTGTTTTGCCCGTGCGTGTGTGGGTTTTCTCCGGGTACTCCGGTTTCCTCCCACATTCCAAAAACATGCATGTTAGGTTAATTGGCAAATGTAAATTGTCCATCAGTATGAATGTGAGTGTGAATGTTTGTTTGTCTATTTGTGCCCTGCGATTGACTGGCGACCTGACTTTGGCCTCTCGCCTAAAGTCAACTGGCATAACCGCAACCCTCCTGAGGATAAGCGGTATAGAAAATGAATGAATGATTTGCTGCACAACAGGTGAATCTGGTATAACCACCTGTGTATTGTGTGTGTGTGTGTTGATTGTGGTAAAATAGACAGACACTTCATTCATCTCCAAGAGAAGTGTATGTTTTGTGTTGCCTGGGGCAAGTGCTGTCTAAGCTCTGACGTAAAATAACTGTAATCAATTCTTCAAACCTGCCCACCCCTCTGCTTCCCCGGTATGCTAGTTTTAGGTCCGTATTCACACTCTGCAACACAATATCAATCCCCGACTTTATTTAACTTTTATGGAGCTGATTTTAGCAAGAAATAACTAATAATTATTCTTTATCACATATTAATCACCTTGTTTACAATCATGTTTCATATTTATTGGATTTCTTCTCCTCATTTGACCTTATTTTTTTTGTTTCCTTCTGCTCTACTGTAGCCTCACAGGTCTCCTATTCCATACACACCCCTCTGCCTCGCCAAGGCGGTGAAGAACGCAACAGAGATTCAGGGCATGAAGACTGCTCATGTAAGAAGGCCCATACAGTCACATGTTTTCATATTCACTCTTCATCAACAACATACTGTCATTTCTGGTGTATAAGCGACACCCACTAAATTTAGGGAGAGAAAAAAAGATTTGTACATATAGCCTCCGCACTGGGCTATAGGCCGCACATGTCCACGTCATTAAGTGGAATATTGTGTCACGCACTTTTCTTTGTGGAAGAGGTAACTCTTCACACACTCATGAGCTACAAGGAAAGTCATATGAGCTTGTCAACCCATTGGAAATCGCAGGAGGTCATCACTCAGCATAACAGTCTGACCCACGGCCTCGTAAAGAATACTAAAGAGCGCTAAAATCATCATGCAGCAACTTGACATGCAACAAGTAGGTAACAGACAAGACAAGTACCAATACTAGTGTAGAATAATAAACTGTCTTCACTGCTTCCCATCATGCATTGCTTTGCATGCTGGGAAGCACAAAAAGCTAAGCAAAGCATGATAATGGGAAGCAGTGAAAACAGTTGCCAATAGTATTGGTACTTGTCTTGTATATTGTTTACATTCCTGTTGGGTGTTAAGTTGCTGGGTGAAGATTTTAGCATTTTTTTCTTTTATGAGAACTTGAGTCAGACTATTATGTTCAGTAATTACCCCCTGCCATTTCTGATGGATTGGCAAGCTCAACGAGTTCTCTTGTGTGTCATTGTTGGCTCCTGTCAAATAAAGAGCTACCTTTTCCTCACTGACACATGAGTGGCTCAATATTTAAACCATTAGTAGTAATTTTGTAGTGTACGAGATTTTTAAAAAGTAGCGTTTTATACGCGGGAAATTACAATAACTGGTAGTTACAGTAAAAACTGTGACTTTATTCATTTTTCTATACATTCTGTCTTCTTCCTGGCAGGTCAAGGATGCAGTGGCTCTGTGTGAACTCTTTGCTTGGTTGGAAAAAGAGGTAAGAGTGTTGTGTTTTTAAGTGTTACGGGTTGAAAATGTATCATGTAAGGGTTTGAATCTTTGTTGTAGCTTTTGTTGTAAATTTTTTTTGTATGTTCTTCTTGTGTGTGTGTGTGTGTGTGTGGGGGGGGGGGGGGGTCTCCAGGTACTTAGGGTTCACATTCACATTCCAAAAGCGTGCATGTTAGGCTAATTGGAGACTGTAAATTATAGGTGAGAATTTGAGTGTAAAATGTTCTTAGTCTATTTGTACCCCCGTTAAAATCAATTTTCCAGTTCTAGCACTTGTTAGCTTCGAAACACTATCAGGGTTAGAATGCCTAATGGTTAGAAATACATGTTATCTTCATGAGGGTCTACTCTTAGCTTTTCAGTTTTACATCTAGCCTTAAGGAACATTTTTGTAAAAAAAAAATTGCTTCAGTGTGTTGTGCAGGATTAACCTGTGTTTAAACAGCTGTCATACGGTATGTCACTTTATAGATTCCAAAGGGCACAGTCACAGAAATCTCTGCTGCTGACAAGGCCGAAGAACTACGCAGGTGATTTTTATTCTTTTAAAAAATTATATGTTTTTTTCATTTGATTGACAAGCTCATCGTGTTGGACTTTATGGCACGTCTTTCCAAGGGCCAACTTAAGGAATGCTCTCTTGGAGTAATATTGCCCTCTACAGGATGTGTAAAAACATGCCTAGTAGGCGCACGTATCAATATCATTAAACCAATGCCTCACTATGTTGTTGCCTGCAAAGTGATTGAATTTATGTTTACGACTAGGATCCTGGGCACTAAAACGGTAAGATTTCAAATCAGATCCTCACTTTTTTGGGCTCCAGGGAAAAGTAATGTAGGCTCTGGCATACCCGCGACCCTAATATGAGGATAAGCGTTATAGAAAATGGATAAGATCCTGCACAAGCCCAACAAATGACCTGTTTGCAAAATGAGCAATGTGAATTAGATCAGGTAAAACTTAATTTAACATTACAACTTTTGGACTCACATACAGTACAGCTGTCTTTGTTTGAGGGACACACAGGGTGTGACTTTGTGTTGTTTTTTTGTTGTTGTTGGAAATGACACAAGATAGGGATGTTTTTGACATTCGGATTATTTTCATGACATGAATGTCTTACAAATATGAGAACAGTTAACTATCCTATTGTAAAAAAAATCACAATGATACATCTCAGAAATCATAGGAAGAATACTTCCCCATCATGTACAGATCCATACAGATATATATCAACTATTCATGTGCAAATTGCACATTGCTACTGCATTGATAGGTAACTAAAGGTAAAATGGATGGATGGATTCAAATGCATAAGAAAGGTTTATATTTTTAACATTGTGATTTCTTGTACTTTTTTAAACCTTTATTTAACCAGGTGAAACTTATCGTGATATAGAATCTCTCTTTCAAACGCAATATTTCCAAGAGGGCGCAAAAGTGTGACATCTGATTTAAAAACAGTGACAGTTCCCAAGTCTTTCAATTTCCTTACTTTAAAACATTTTAACAAAGTTATCAAGGATCAGGTCCAACAATTCTAATTCATCTTCTAAGCCAGATGCCGTCATCAAAAGAGCCACATCTGTCTCCCAAGCCATAGGTTTCCTACCCCTGTGTTAAGACGATACAGTATATACGTATTTCCAGAAAAAATTGCATCTCAGCTTTGTGATGTTGGTGAAAAAGCATATTAATATCAGTTTTGGTCTTTGCTCTATTTGCATAATATTCTACATTTTTCCCCTACCTAATTTTTTTCAATATACAACTTTATTTAGCCTCGTATATGACATTGATGACATTGTGATATGTAGTGAGAGCAGGGAAGAGGTGGAGGAGAAGCTTAAGGGGTGGAGGTTTGCCCTGGAAAGGAGAGGAATGAAGGTTAGCCGCAGCAAGACAGAGTACATGTGTGTAAATGAGATGGACTCAAGTCGAAGAGTGAGGTTATTAGGAGAAGAGATAAAGAAAGTGGAGGATTTTAAGTACTTACGGTCAACAGTCCAGAGCAATGGAGAGTGTGGAAAAGAGGTGAAAAAACGTGTGCAGGCAGGCTGGAATGGATGGAGAAAAGTGTCGGGTGTGATAGAAGAGTTTCAGCTAAAATGAAAGGAAAGGTGTACAAAACTGTGGTGAGCCCAGCGATGTTGTTTGGTTTAGAGACAGTGCCGCTAAGGAAAAGACAGGAGGCAGAGCTGGAGGTAGCAGAGATGAAGATGCTGAGGTTCTCTTTGGGTGTGACCAGGATGGACAGGATCAGGAATGAGCACATCAGAGGGACAGGACATGTTAGAGGTTTTGGAGATAAAGTCAGAGAGGCCAGACTGAGATGGTTCGGACATGTTCAGAGGAGAGATAGTGAATATATTGGTAGAAGGATGCTGCGTTTTGAATTGCCAGGCAGGAGGCCTAGAGGAAGACCAAAGAGGAGGTTTATGGATGAAGTGAAAGAGGACATGAAGGTAGTTGGCTCAAGAAAAGAGGATACAGAAGACAGAGTTAGATGGAGGCAATTGATTCGCTGTGGTGACCCCTGAAGGGATAAGCCGAAAGAAAAAGAAGAAGATTTAGCCTCGTATATGTTATGCCTTTTTAAAAAGTAACACTTTTTTCGTCAATGTTTCAACTCTTTGCAACTGAAATAAAGTTATTTTTCCCCATGATATTACATAAAAAATATAAACTTTTTTGATAGATTATAATTTTTTTTCTCTTAATATTTTTTTACTTTATTTTTATTTAAAAATACTGCTGATTTTTCCATTTTTGTTGGGGTTTTTTTGGTTTTCTTGTTAAATTATATTTTTTGAATGTGCTATGGGCCAATAAAAAAAAAGACAGCCTTGCACTTTGGACACCCCTGATTTAAGTAATTCATTAAAGATATAAATATTGTTTAACATTTTCATGAGTAGCTTTGTAATATCTTAAATATGCAACACTTTCTGAGATACTTACATAATTCTGTTATTAGCAGCACCATAGAGAGATGTGCGCCAATGCACTTAAGCTCTGTTTTGTCTCTTTGCAGCCAACAGAAACATTTTGTGGGCCTCAGTTTCCCCACAATCTCCAGTGTTGGTCCCAATGCAGCAATCATACATTACAGGTCAGAAAACCCAAGACGCTCTTTAGGTTATTGCTTTTATTTGGCTTGTTCTACTGCATGTCATTCAAGTGGCCTGTTTTCTTGCTGTTGTTGTAGGCCTTTGCCTGAAACCAACAGAACACTCACCGTCAATGAAATATACCTGATCGACTCGGGAGCTCAGTACATGTAAACAAAATGCTCACACGTGAAAATTTGACTTGGCTTGTGCTTTGCTTTGACTCGTTTGGTCTTTGGCAGTGATGGCACCACAGACGTCACCCGCACCATGCACTTCGGGACTCCGTCTGGATATGAAAAGGTACGCAAGACTGTTTAAATAGAGGGCATCTGTCAGACAAGCCATGCTAACAATTTATATAAAAAATGAAGTCGCTTTGTTGTGTTATGATGTAATTAATCCCATTTTTTTGTATCTTTAAGGAATGCTTTACCTACGTGCTAAAGGGACACATTGCCGTCAGTGCCGCAATCTTCCCCAATGGAACCAAAGGTAACACCTGAGACTATTTTTATTTGTTATCACTCCAACTTTGCGTGTGTGTGGAGGTAATATTTTTGGGTGAAAAAGTAAAAAAGCATCCAAAATCATAAACTACACAAACTGACTTATTTTTTTCCCAAATGTGACACATATTTTTACCAACATAGACTGTGTGCTTTTTGGCCTAGTGAATAAAATGCCCGCTAATAAAATGCATATATTGATATATGCATAATAATAATACATCAGTGAACAACTCTGCCCAGTAACTCAGAACTGGATGTTCCACCGACCAACTATTTCCACAGTCAACGTCAGCAAGCCCCCGTCCGCACTGTAAACAATGTGAACTGGGGTATGCTTCCCCTTTCTGATGTCTCTGTCGGTTTGCCAGAACCTCTTCGAGGCCGACCGAAAGTCATGCTCCATACCCTCACCGAACTCCTCCCACACTCGAGTTTTTGCCTCGACCACCGCCGAAGCCGCGTGCCGCGTGCCGCTTGGCTTGCCGGTACCTGTCAGCTGCTTCGGGAGTCCCGCAAGCCATCCATGCTTGCTAGGACTCCTTCTTCAGCTTGACAGCAGCCCTAATCCCCGGTGTCCACCATGGGGTTCGGGGCTTGCCACCACGACTGGCACCGACCACCTTGCGGCCGCAACCACAACTGGCTGCCTCAGCAATAGAGGCACGGAATACGGCCCATTCGGACTCAATATCCCGGTCCTCCCTCGAAATGCAGGCGAAGCTCTGCCGGAGATGAGAGTTGAAGACTCGACGAACGGGAGACTCTGCCAGACGTTCCCAGCACACCCTCACTACGCGTTTGGGTCTGCCAGGTCTGTCCGGCATCCTTCCCCGCCATCTAATCCAACTCATCACCAGGTGGTGGTCAGTTGACAGCTCAGCCCCTCTCTTCACCCGCGTGTCCAGAACATGCGGACGCAGGTCTGATGATACGACCACAAAGTCGATCATAGACCTGCGAACTAAGGTGTCCTGGTGCCAAGTGCACTTATGAACATCCTTATGTTCGAACATGGTTATTGTTAAGGACAAACTGTGATTCGCACAGAAGTCCAGCAACAACACATCACACGGGTTCAGGTCAGGGAGGCCGTTCCTCCCAACCTCGCCCCTCCAAGTCACACTGTCATTGCCCACATGGGCGTTGAAGTCTCCCAGTAGAACTATGGAGTCACCAGCTGGGGTGCTCTCCAGAACCCTTCTGATAGACTCCAAGAAGGCTGGGTACTCTGAACTGCCGTTTGGCGCGTACGCACAAACCACAGTCAGGACCCTTTCCCCAGCCCTAAGGTGTAGGGAAATAACCCTCTCGTTCACTGGGGCTGACTCCAACACAGAGGCACCAAGCCGGGGGGCTAATAATAAGCTCACACCAGCTCGTAGCCTCTCCCCTGTAGCAACTCCAGAGAAGAACAAGGTCCAGCCCCTCTCAAGGAATTTGGTTTCAGAGCCCAAACTGTGGGTTGAGGTGAGTCCGACTATATCTAGTCGAAATGTCTCCGCCTCTTCCACAAGCTCGGGCTCCTTCCCCACCAGAGAAGTGACATTCCATGTCCCAAGAACCAGATTTGGCCGCCGAGGACCAGGTTGCCCGGACACCCGCCCTCAACCACTGCCCAAATCGCAATACACCGGACCCACAGTATCCAGTATTACCAAAATAAATACAGCATCCTTGCAACTAAAATGCTCTCCTAAACGAGTGAGTTTTAAATTGTTTTTTTGAAAGCATCCACTGAGTCCAAGGAGCACAGGTCCAGTGGACGCTCATTCCAGAGTGACTTTAAAAGATCTGTCTCCACGAGTTTTAAAGCACGTACGCGGAACCATCAGCAAGTTCTGCCCAAGATTTTAAACCAAATCCAATATTCAACAGGGAGCCAGTGAAGAGGTTTCAGCACTGGCGTAATGTGGTCCGTCCTGTTGACCCAATGTCGTCTATTAGTTAGATGACGTTGGGCAAATGCCACACTTGTGTTGTGAGGATTATGATATGTTTTACTGCCAGTGATAGCCACAGCTATCAGCTTGCTCTTGCACAGAGCTGAAGATGATAGACTACGATTGTTGCTTAGCAAGCAATTTGGCATCAAAACCCACATTCTATTGCCACCGTGGTACGCTTTTCCACAACATCTTGTGGGTTTTTGACTTTATATTTCTATATGCGAGGCAGTAACATGTGTTGCATGAAGTTTGCCTACGCATCTGATGAGGCGAATGGTGTCTTTTAAAAATGTGAACAAGCTTACTTCGTCTCCTCGAGTGTTTAGGCAAAAGCCTTCAAGACAGCGAGCGGGCATAATATAAATAAATGTATAACAAACAACATAAATTCACCAAGAAGTGGAGCATAATATCAGAGAATGCGTTGTCGTGAAGCTTAAGCTCCAGGTGGGACCGTCCAGATGTGACATTACTTGCTCTGCCTCCTCCAGACACAAAGGAAAGGAAATTATTAAAAAATAATAACAATATATATTTGAACATTTCAACCACACGTCTAAGACAGAAAATAAGCCATTTACTGTTATTTTTCATGCTGGAAATAACAATATTCATGTTTTTTTTTGAGTATTTTTGGTGCACTTTAAGCACTACAGATCTGCATGATAGATGTGAAAAAACTTCTGCTGGAAAAAAATTGTGAATGCTTGATTCAAAACTTCCATGCACTTTCCAGGCCACCTGCTGGACTCATTTGCACGGGCTGCCTTGTGGGAGACGGGCCTGGACTACCTTCACGGTACAGGTCACGGCGTCGGCTGCTTCCTCAATGTCCACGAGGGTCCCTGCGGCATCAGCTACAAGACCTTCGCTGATGAACCTCTGGAGGCCGGCATGATCGTCAGCGATGGTACGGAACCAAAGGATTGAAATGAAACATCTTTTTCTTATCATTCTTGTCTTTAGGTAACATTGGAGTGTACCAATCTATTGCTGTCAGTTTCAGGGCTGTGGTATTATAAGACACGTCTCTGTGTAGCTTCTCAGTCATCAGGTCCTGGTAATCCACAAAAGCCCCAGGGGTGAAAGAAGCCATCTGTCAAATTAGACATAATTTTGGTCTAATTCTCTAAATAGAGGTGGCCATTTCTATCATCACATGCCATCATCTTACAACAACATCTGAACATCATGCTCTGCCGGTTGTCACGTGGTCTTCAAACCTTTAGGGATAATTTCTTTGTCAGAGCAATCACACACAAAGGACAGATTTTCAATCGTATCTGACATACCGTCAAATGGCCTAGGTAGATGAAGTTAAGGGTCAAATCATACCGTAGCTTGTCCAAAGATTTTTCTTACTGTTAGTACTTGATTTTATTTATTCTGTCTGACTCAAGCAATAATATCTCAGAGTTACACTTTGTGTATTTCTTAATTTTATTTTATGTTTTGTGTTTAGAACCCGGGTACTATGAAGATGGAGCTTTTGGCATCCGCCTGGAAAATGTGGTTCTTGTTGTGGCAACAAAGCCTAAAGTAAGCCACTGAACTGAACACCATAAATATTCACATAATAATGAGAATATATTACCACATGTCCGTGTGTCTTGTGTAGTACAATTACAGAAACAGAGGCAGCTTGACATTTGAGCCCTTGACTCTGGTTCCCATCCAAGTCAAGATGATAAACACAGAGCTTCTCACTCAGAAGGAGGTAAAGTTTTTAATTGCTTGTCTTACCCACACATGGTTTCAAATGGGGCGGCAGCTTCCTTCCCAAGCCTTTTCCCCTCAACCATACCAGTAATTGACTTTACTTATTGACCAACATCCAATATACTGATATTGTCCAGCACTTCATTTTCTGTATCAATATTAACCTATACTGATTATAATGCTTATTTTACTGTGATGGCATTTCACAAATAAAACACTGTTTACGCAAAATTAGATCATTACTGCACTGTAAGTGGCAGATGTCAAAGAAGAGAAGAAATCATGACCGACAGTCTACTAAAACATGTTCTGTAAGCTGCTAAGACAGGTTAGACTTCTGAATAAACTCACAAACTAGAAAAGCACTCGGAGAGCGCAGACCTTTGCCAAGCACCATCGCCTTGCACTTCGCCTGTCTATGATGTCATCAGCGTTTGACTCTCAAAAATGTCAACACAAAAGACAAAATGTGTTGTAGTTTTACGTGCATGAACCGATTCTAAATGCATATTAAGTACAAAAATAAAAGGGATACATTTACATTTAAGGTTACTTTTACTTCCGCTGTCCCCAAAGACACAATGTGGCAGCAAAATCAACCGCCATCTCCCGTCTTTAAGGAAGGTAAAAGTACATGTTCATTTATCCGTTGAATTCATCATTTATTTGTATATTTATATTTTAATTCTTTTCTGCTCGTAAAACTGTAAATGTACAACTATAAAATCATGCTTTGGCTTTCTGGAAAGGATTTGTTACATGTACATTATTTATTATGGGAAAAATTAATTTAGTTAATGCACATTTCAGTAAGTCAGACTTGGAATTCATTCATTCACACTAACCAAGGTTCTACTGTATAAAACATAATCACACATATATGTTAGAAAATATTAATGCAGTCTTTTTTAATTAGAATAAAAAATTGTATTTTATGCTTAGGGCCATCTTATACTGTACACTTTTGCGGTTCTGCGTTGCACCCTCACTCTATTGTGTTTTTCAAAATGTAATAAATGATTGCCGTTTTGTGGTTGACTCATATTCATATGTAGTACTCTGATCACTATGCATCGGTAATGTTACATTGATGAGATGTTGTCTTACGTCACATTACCTTAACACTGCATGGAGTCAGCCACGGCATGTCTGCCATGCAGTAGTAAAAAAGGTTCTCCCATTCAGTGCGGCAGTGGTATACTAATAGAATAATAGGAGTGTAAAAGGTGAATGTAAGGGTGTGTACAGCTGTCTTATTGTTCACACGGATTACATACATTATTACTGTATCCTACTTTGCGAAAATTCACTTACAGCGGTCAGATCTGGAACCAATTAACTGTGATAAATGAGGGACGTCGGTACTGTCATGGTGTATTTCAGTGGGACTGGGTGAATGAGTACCACAGGATGTGCCGTGAAGTGGTCGGAGCAGAGCTGCAGCGTCAGGGCAGGAAGGAGGCGTTGGAATGGCTCATCAGAGAGACCCAACCCATCATGTGAAGGACCATTTCAGCCAAGTGTGCTGTACCGGCTGGTGCTGTGCAGTCATTGTTTGTAATGCTGTGTGTCTCATTGTCCTCTGTGACTCTTCTTTTGTAACATGCATTGTATCAAGAGTTTTATTAAAGATCCTGGAAAAATCAAATATTGCCTTCAGTTCCTTCGTTACCTATGAACTGTAAATAAGTTTGTTTAACTACAGCCCTGTGATTTGGGAATCACCGATGGAGTCGCAAAATTGGCCAATCTTAAACGCGGAATCTCACGTGCGTATGTGTGTGAAAAGAGGGCGGTAATGGAGCTAATTGTATTTACCAGTAGTACGGTTAAAAAGGAATGCATTATATTGCATTACAGTTTAAAGAGTTTGTGGGTGCAGGTGCTGACATCCATTTAGAAAAGTTAGGGAAGCTACATCAGTTTCCTAAATACTGGGCAAAATTGGCCAATGATATATTGCATCAATAATATAAGGATCGTTGCATTTAATCAATGGACCTTTTACTTATTGTCACAAAAGTACACACTCAATACAGGTAGAATAAGTGTAAAAGTTTATTTTTTTTTAAAGACAATTGAAAAAAAATGTATGAAAAAAACTCAATTTGAAATGAAGTTTGGGAGAAAATAACACATATTTCATAGATCCCTATAGAATTTCCCCTTGCAGGACTAGTAAAGTCATCTCTTATGTTATAAACATGTGTTGGGCAGTAACTTAATCATATACCAAAGTGATAGACACTGCTCTCAAACTGCTAAATTGAATTTTATTATGTAACTTCTATGCATGCTATAGGGAGCAGAATCGAGAGCACGCAGAACAGAAGCAAGCCCGGATATCAGAAAGTGAGAGCTGATTTTGCAAAAGTGAGTAAGCATTTTAATTGTGTGTGCCCTCTCACTTTTTTGTGTCCACAGTAATAATTTTACTTCCCACAATATTATTGTTGCCTCTTTTTATTTTCAGGTTTTACACTCGTTTCTATGCAATTTTTGCCCTCCTAATAAAGTGACACCATGGCAGTGACAAAAGTGATGCATTTGCTGATGGTAGTAAATAATAGGTCTACGGGTAATATTAACGTTGTAACTTCAGCAACGTTTGGCGGATATTCCAGCTTCGTATTGGCCCATGTTCTCTAGGAAAGTTAAACAAAATTAGCTTTCCCTCACACCGGGACCATTGCTCAACGTTGCCCATACAAGGAAGTACAGGTTGCGTAACATCAGTAAAACTGGGAGCTTAAAAGAAAACTGTGAAACAGCGTGCAGAGCCATCCAAACCTGCTTTCAGGGCTCACTTCCAAATGTGCAAGCTTAATATCTGACACGTTGGCAACATTTAATGTGAGAATACAACATTGCAACAACCTTCATAGGTCCCCTTAAAATGTAAAACACGAGTAATACGGTAAGTGTATATAAAAAGTATAATTTGTAAAACTACAATGCATTGTATATAAACCGACATGTAAGGTATGCAGAGCTGTCTTCGACTAAGGCAGTGGTTCCCAAACTTTTTTTCAGTGCCCCCCTTTTGGAGATAAAATGATTTTCAGCGTCACCCCCGCCTTCAAAAATATAGTAATGAAAAGTGTTTGTGGTATGCCCCCCAGGAGGCACGCTCCCCAGTTCGAAAACCACTGGACTAAGGATTTTCAGATTCCAATCTGATTTTTTAGATTTTGTCCATGGTCGACTAATGCGGTACTTGGATTTTTTTTTTTTTTTAGATCACCACTAATGGTGATCCCTACAGATAAACAGATCTCATTTGCAACTTTTTCTTCCTTAGAGAAAAAGATAATGAAATAAACATGGCAGGTGTGCAGCAACAGTACCTTTATTTATCTAGTGACACATAACGCAGTTGACTTAAATGCACAGTCCTCCACCTTGGGTCTTGCCCTTTTGCCGGTGAAAATGCTGACATTGCAATCCAAAAGTCTCTTACTGTGGGTTGTGTGGAGTCGTAACTCCGTTTTATTCACTGAGACCACACATTAGTGAGGAAAAGGCTAGGCCGCTTGCAAAGACTTCCGCCTGGCTGGGTTGTGTCTGTAGACTTCGGTATTCTGGAGATGTCATGAATGAGTCAAAGATCAGTGATAAAAACAGTCGCCGTTGTGGAATCCATTATCCAAAAGCCAATATCCAAAAACTATGGTAGAGAAACAAGACCCGACATGCAAAATTCTAACTACAATGCTGCAAATCAGACGCTGGGCTTCGCTGCGTGTACGCAAAGTAATTACAGGTCTTCTGTTGAACACACAATTATTTATGAACACAAATGAGGCTGAATGTGTATCAACTTAGACTGTTTACAACAAAAACAAATACTTTCTATGCAAAAATGTATGCTCGGCAGCAACCGTGGGCACCCCCAAGTAGTCAGAACAGTATAACAATAACCCACGGCCTACAGCAACTGGTAAAAAAAAACTTGCTTTCAAGTGATAAACCATTTTCCGTGTAGATCAGACACCATGTTGTATCATCACGCAGACTGCACAGTGGACGAGTGCTTAGCTTGTTGGCCTCAGTCAGGAGATGGAGGGTTTGAATCCAATTTGGGAATCTGCGTGGAATTTGCATGTTCTCCCCATGCATTCCTCTCATGAGTTTTTGCCCGGTATCCATATTCTTCCCACATTGCGTTAATTGGAGACTGTAAATTAGTCATAGGTGTGAGTTTGAATGGTGGTTGGTCTATATGTGTTCTGTGACTGGCTGGCAACCAGGACTTGGCGTACCCCACCTCTCGCCCGAGACCATAACGAGAAGTGGTATAGAAAATGGATGGATATCATTCTGCACTTTTGCTGCACATTATGATGTACTTTTCAGCTCCTTCATATGACCACATACAGTACAGTTAGTTTTTTCAGCTCCTTATTAGCAACAGTGAGTTTTGAACTAGCAGTATTACACACTAAACTTGAAACGCACCAGAAGGATCATGCAAAAACTGCTACACGTGAAAAGATTGCAACTTTGCTGCATACTCACTTTGCAACTGTCGGACAAAGACCGAATCAAAACTGACAATCAAACACATACCGACCCAGACACTTGGACAACAGCCCACAACTGTAGTTCGACAGTTCCCATGATGCATCTTTCGTTAGACCCACACATGTTTCAAAGTTCCGTCCAAAAGGCTGACGGACTTGTGCTTTAAATCCGTCAGCTTTCCGGCTGTGCTGTGATTACTGTGATGACATCATTACGGCGTGCAATGCAAAGTCCTTCCAGAATCACAAAAATATACAGTTTTCACTGGCGATCATGTGTCATCACTTATGGGATCGACTGTAGCAACAGCATCATCATCCTCTAATCACCTTCTAAAGTTGCATGTAAAAAACGGGAGGTTCCAGGATGATGCCGCTGTGGGGGTCGTCGGCGTACTCCTCAATGGATGGTGACCGTGAAAGCCCAGCTCTCCTGGTTGGGTCTTCTTCGTCCTCCTTGGCTCCCACAGGAAGTGGGTTGCTGTAGATGTAATAGATCCTGGAGTTGTCTTTAGCCGCCTCTATTCGCCTGAAGAAGGCCAGCGGATTGATGAAACTGGTTGACCTCCTCACCGCTCTGACCGCCACCGGGTCCACCGGCTCACATCGGGTCACCGCGCTCTCGTAAATATGAGCCCTCTTTGACTGCCTGATGAATAAGAGGCCATCAACAGTGATGTGTTATACAAACGTGTACTAAAATCCCAGCAGCTGTGACAACAGCGAAAGAAACGCCTATTTGGGATGGAAACGGACGGCAGTATTTCAGTCTGTAATTGTATGAAGTGTGGGTGGTTGTCGACACGTGTCCTGTGATTTACTGGCGACCAGTATAAAGTGTATCCCGCCTCCTCACCCAAAATTCAGTCCGCTCGGATAGGCTCCAGTTTCCTAACTCTAGCGAGATAAGCAGTAGGCCGGGGCTCAGCGACACGTCGATTGAGATCCGCTAGTCGATCTTTTGGGACTCTGCCGATCGATCCCGAGAATATTAGAAAATAAAATAATCTCATCAGCACCCTCCCCTCTCAAAGAGTAACTAACAGGCACGCATTTTGTCCAACTGAACCGAACCGGCTCGCCTCGCTGTGCAAACAAGTGCTGAGTCACGAGTCTGCACAGCTTGAGAGTCGGGATGTCCGATAATGGCTTTTTTGTCGATATCCGATGTGCCCTTAACTCTCAATTTCCCATTCCGCTGTCAACCGATACCAACACAACATCACAAATGCCCCGACATGGAAATAAGCCATTGTGGTGACCCACAATACTGTTTCAGACCATCACCAAGTGTGCTCCCGTTTCCAGCACACGGCTGTTTACCAGAATATAAGGGAAGGTGTACTCAGGGTGGAGAATCAAGGTCTTTGGAGAAGGAAATATATGTTTCCGTGTGGCACTAGTGAGGATGTGAGTGCAGCTCAGACACATTGGTTAAGGGAGCGGGAATGCACCAAAGTAATGGATACCAACCGCCATCAAAGCAAAGGAGAAGAAGACTTTTGTTTCTAGGTCACAAGATTGTTGTGACACAGAACGTGGGTATTTCCACAGATATCGACCAATTTTTAATTTTGATGCCACTATCAGGCCGATAATATTGGTGGGTCCATATTATTTGACCTTTTAGAGAGTAAGGAGAAAGGGCATTAGAGACCACAGCAACGTGCCTGCACACACAAAACAGTAATATGGCTCCAAATCTGTCTTTGCCATTTCAAAATTAAGGCAGAAGTCCTGCACCTCCAACAAACATCTTCGAGCTGCGGTGCCGTGGCTCGTTAGGGCTGACAGTTGTAACGCATTCACCAGCCCCTCTCTGCTCAACCGCCATTGGTCTTCTACGACAGCAAGCCAAAGAGAGTTGTGGGGTCACAAGTCCAACCAAGATCCACCAAAGTAGGGCTGTCCAAAGTGTGGCACAAGGGACATTTGCGGCCTGTGGCTTTTTTGTAATTACATCACTACACCCGTCTATCTATCTTCACATGTATCTCATTTTCTTCACATTTGAAGTAGAAATGAAATTGAATCTAAATTGTAAATCTAAATGGTAAATGTAAACACTACATCTCGATGCTAAACATAAAGGTTACAGCAGTCCTTTCAACCCCGTAGGGACTAAAATTGATATTGTCTTTATGCTAATGTAGGTTTATGCTGGATTTCCTCCCACATAACAAACACATGCATGTCAGGTTAAATACTTGGTTTTGAATTTTTTTCTGTCATACCCCTCTGGGGGACAAAGATGTTTTCATACCCCCCCAATTTTACATACTATCGAGAAACGGATAATATTTTGTATTGTACAAACTGAACTCTAAACTGAAACCAGGAAAATGCAACAAAATGTGGAGTTATGAAGCAGTACTCAACAGTCAGATTGCATGTTGAGTACAATAAATGTGTACATGTTGGCAGTTCTGCACTAACATTAAAAGTACTCTCTGCCTCTCATGTGCACCCCCCCAACCCCTAGGGGGCCCATCCCCCTATTTGAGAAGCACTGGGTTCAATGGAGACTCTAAAATGCCAACGTGTGAGTGCTTGTTTGTCAAATGTTGCCCCAATACTTTTGCACAAAGCTGTGCACAAATGTTTGAGCATCACCTGGTGCGGTTGTAGCAGACGCTTATGCAGTAGATGCTGGTGATGATGAGAATACAAAAGGCCAAGACGACCAGGGCAGTGTTGAATACTTTGAACTCTGGGTAGGAGACAACACAGGAATGATTAAAGTTGCTAAAATCTTTACAGATTGGGTTAGCTCAGTGGTTCCCAAACTTTTTTTTGCAGCGTCCCCCTTTTGGAGATAAAATTGTTTTCAGCGCCCCCCTTCCCACCTGAAAAATATGGTAATAATGAAAAGTGTTCATGGTAGCTCCTCCCACCGTCATAACACCGAGCTCCCCCAGAGTGCCCCCCAGTTTGAAAACCACTGGGTTAGGTGCAGATTTTACAAGTCAAAAGCAAGTGAACTTGCTGTTTTTTGCCTTTTTCTGAAATTTCTAAAAAAAAATCTTAAATACAAAAATAAAGAAAGTAAATTATACAAAATAGGACAAATATAATAAAAACTATATGTGTGAATGCTCCAGCATTCACACAATAAAACTCAAGACAAGACAAAACATTAAGTAAACTTCCAAGTAAGCAATCAAATAGAGGGCTATTTATCAACACAGTAATATATGAATACACATTTTTACATCTACTTATTTGCAGTATTATTCTGCTGGAGGAGAATCTGAAGTTCTACATGACATTAAAGAGAATAACAGACCGAACACAGCCGTGTCCAGAGCGTCATTGTGCAGATCCAACGTTGCGTTGAGATGGAGGCTGTTAGCTTTCATCATTCTGTGTTCCCCTTGTCGTCCACTCATGCTGCTGCCTCCGCATCCACAAGCATGGAGCAAACCTTCGCTTCAAGCTCCTGGCATCAGATTCAATAGAAGCTTGGGCCATGTGACTCAAACAGCTTGGCTCTGTTGCCATGGAGACCCCCGTCCTCTTTTGTCACCCCTTGTTTCGACCCTCTCTCTGCTCCCCTCATGTTTACTTCGTTATTCTCTTCAAGTTGTGGATTTTTTTAACTAATTGCAATGATTGTGCAGGCTTTCAGCTTCAGCAGAAAAGCCCTCAAGATGCTGGGAATGTCTGTTCTGTCTATACAATGAGCGTACACTTACGTCCGTAATAATGTCAGTAAATTGGGAAAAAACGTGCAAATGATTGCACCCAACAGGTCTCTGCAGATATGTGCTTCCAAAGGTTTGCAAGAGCCAAAGCCATCCAGTGAACAACAAACAACAAAGGCAGCATTCTTTCTTTTTCTTATGCTTCACTTCCTCCTGCTGCACAGGATTTATTATGCAATTAGTAGAGCATTCAAGGCCCAAATAACGAGATGGATTAAAGGGGACAAACATCTACAGAAATGAGGAGCATCTGACAAAACACAACGCCGACATCGCCAAGAAAGCACACAACTTAAGGAAGCGGGAGAAATTCAAGGCACTTCCCCGTTTAATTAATCATAATTAATTGTTTAAATAATTTCATAGTAATTCAATTATCACATTTTCATAAAGCTTCATATGAGCACTAATAAATAACTAATAAAGACTAATAGAGATCATCCTACATATCTTTTATTCCAGTTGAATGTTGGAATTCTTCCATTTGAATGGCTTGAATTTAAAACACACATTTTGTATTCACTCTTGAGGCCGTGGTTCACATTTGCATATTCATTTATTACCGAACTGAAAGGGAAGTTTAACATTATGATAAAGTAGTATCTGCAATACACAAATACAACCAACGATTTCCTTGGTTATCCCCCCGGTGCTTTCACTACTGCCAATATAAATGAAATCTTCATGATTTACGCTCTTAAAGCTCAAAAATAAACATCAAACTTACTTACTTATTTGTTCCCTTTATGCACACAGAGCAATAAATAACTTCACGCTCCGTCTCCTTTCTGCTTCTGCTTCTCTTCACACCGTGACACACTCATAATTGTGTGCCTTAGGCAGAAATTGTTTTTCATTTGTATTCAAATAAAATTATTATATTATGCAAATATTATTATACACGTTCTTTCCTCCTCTCTGAGTCACCACCTTATCGTGGTAGAGGAGTTTGCGTGTCCCAATGATCCTAGGAGCTAAGTTGTCGGGGGCTGTCATGCTCCTGGTAGGGTCACCCATGACAAACAGGTCCTAGGGGAGGGACCAGACAAAGAGTGGCTCAAAAGACCCTAATGATGAATGATACAATTGGACTTTGTTTTCCCTCGCCTGGACGCGGGTCACCGGGGGCCCCCTCTGGAGCCAGGCCCAGAGGCGGGGCACGATGGCAGCGCTGGTGGCCTGCACCCGTGGGGCCCGGTCGGGCACAGCCCCAAAAGGTAACGTGGGTCCCCCCTCCCATGAGCTCCCCACTCGTGGGAGGGGCCAAAGGGGTCGGGTGCAAAGAGAGCTGCGTAGCGGCCGGAGGCAGAGGCCTTGGCGGTCCGATCCTCGGCTACAGAAGCTAGTTGTTGGTACGTGGAATGTCACCTCTCTGGCGGGGAAGGAGCCTGAGCTGGTGCGTGAGGTGGAGAAATTTAGGCTAGATATAGTCGGACTCACCTCAACGCACGGCAAGGGCTCTGGAACCAGTCCTCTCGAGAGGGGCTGGACTTCATTCCACTCTGGTGTTGCCAGCAATGAGAGGCGACGAGCAGGGGTGGCAATTCTTGTTGCCCCCCGGCTCCAAACCTGCACGTTGGAGTTTAACGCAGTAAACGAGAGGGTAGTTTCCCTACGCCTTCGGGTGGGGGGACGGGTCCTGACTGTTGTTTGCGCTTATGCACCAAACGGCAGTTAAGAATACCCGCCCTTTTTGGAGTCCTTAGAGGAAGTACTAGAGCGTGCTCCCTCGGGGGATTCCCTTTTTCTGCTGGGTAACTTCAATGCTCATGTTGGCAACGACAGTGAGACCTGGAGAGGTGTGATTGGGAGGAACGGCCCCCCTGATCTTAACCCGAGCGGTGTCTTGTTATTGGACTTCTGTGCTCGTCACATATTGTTTATAACGAACACCATGTTCAAGCATAGGGTGTCCACATGTGCACTTGGCACCAGGACACCCTGGGGCGCAACTCGATGATTGACTTTGTGGTTGTGTCGTCGGACTTGCGACCACATGTTTTGGACACTCGGGTGAGGAGAGGGGCGGAGCTGTCAGCTGATCACCACCAAGCTGAAGAAAGAGTCCTATCAGGCCGTCTTGGCCAATGGGACTCTGGAGGCAGCTGACAGGTACCGCGAGGCCAAGCGGTCTGCAGTTCTGGTGGTCGCTGAGGCAAAAACCCGAACATGGGAGGAGTTCGGAGAGGCCATGGAAAACGACTTCCGGATGGATTCAAAGGGATTCTGGACCACCATCCACCGTCTCCGGCGGGGGAAGCAGTGCACAGTTAACACCGTATATGGTAGGGACGGTGTGCTGCTGAACTCGACTCGAGATTTTGTGGACCGGTGGAGGAAATACTTTGAAGACCTCCCAATCCCACCAACACACCTTCCAACATGTAAGCAGTGCCTGGGGACTCTGAGTCGGGTTCGCCTATCTCTGGGGCTGACGTCACCAAGGTGGTCAAAAAGCTCCTTGGTGGCAAGCCCCCGGGGGTAGATGAGATCCGCCCGGAGTTCCTTAAGGCCCTGGATGCTGTGGGCGTGTCTTGGGTGACACGACTCTGCAGCATTGCGTGGACGTCGGGGTCGGTGTCCCTGGACTGGCAGACCGGGGTGGTGGTCCCGCTTTTCAAGAAGGGGGACCAGGGGATGTACACTCCTCAGCCTTCCCGGTAATGTCTATTCAGGGGTTCTGGAGAGGAGGATCTGCCGGATAGTCGAATCTCGGATTCAGGAGGATCAGTGTGGTTTTCGTCCTGGTCGTGGAACTGTGGACCAACTCTATACTCTCGGCAGGGTCCTTGAGGGTGCATGGGAGTTTGCCCAACCAGTCTACATGTGTTTTGTGGACTTGGAGAAGGCAATCGACCAAGTTCCTTGGGGAATACTGTGGGGAGTGCTCCGGGAATATGGGGTATCGGACCACCTAATCCAGGCGGTTCGTTCCCTGTATGACCAGTGTCAGAGTTTGGTTCCCATTGCCATTAATAAGTCGGACCCGTTTCCAGTGAGGGTTGGACTCCGCCAGGGCTGCCCTTTGTCACCGATTCTGTTCACTACTTTCATGGACAGAATTTCTAGCCGCAGCCAGGGCGTTGAGGAGTTTCAGTTTGGTGGCCGCAGGATTCGATCCCTGCTTTTTGCAGATGATGTGGTCCTGTTGGCTTCATCGAGCAGTGACCTTCAACTCTCACTGGATCGGTTCGCAGCTGAGTGTGAAGCGGCTGGAATGAGAATCAGCACCTCCAAGTCCGAGTCCATCGTTCTCGCCCGGGAAAGGGTGGAGTGCCATCTCCGGGTCGGGGATGAGGTCCTGCCTCAAGTGGAGGAGTTTAAGTACCTCAGGGTCTTGTTCACGAGTGATGTAAGGATGGAACGTGAGATGGACAGGCGGATTGGTGCAGCGTCTGCAGTGATGCGGAGTCTGCACCGGTCTGTCGTGGGTAAGATAGAGCTGAGACAAAAGGCAAAGCTCTCGATTTACTGGTCGATCTACGTTCCTACCCTCACCTATGGTCATGAGCTTTGGGTAGTGACCGACAGGACAAGATCGTGAGTACAAGCGGCCGAAATGTCGGAGTAGAACCGCAGCTCCTTTGCATTGAGAGGAGTCAGATGAGATGGCTCGGGCATCTGGTTAGGATGCTTCCCGAACGCCTCCCTGGGGAGGTGTTCAGGGCACGTCCAACCGGTAGGAGGCCTCAGGGAAGACCCAGGACACGTTGAAGAGACTATGTCTCTCAGCTGGTCTGGGAACGCCTCGGCAACTGCTGGGAAGAGCTAGACGAAGTGGGCGGCGAGAGGGACCTCTGGGCTTCCCTGCTTAGGTTGCTGCCCCCGCGACCCGACCTCAAATAAGCGGAAGAAAATGGATGGATGAATGGACGTTCTTTCCTATAAATTCCTTTTTATAATTGTCAACATAGAAACTGTAGTCATATGCAATCTCTAGCTTGAATATAAAAGCCATCCAAACAACACGTCATCACACACACGACGCACAGTAACCTACCTACTGCACCACCAAAATATCTACAAAAAAAACACCCATACATACTCCCGCAAGGCATGCTAGGTTGCTTGTGCTACTTTTCCCCCCAACATTTTGGAGTATTTGTCACATTTCTGCTAGATTGCAAAATATTTTTGGAGGTCCCCAGAGAAGTAAACAATGATGGACGTCAACTACTATTCATATGTCATGTTTTCTTGTTCATTGTTCATGGACTACCTAGCATGCCTTGAGGGCATTCGGAAATAACAGTTTTAACTTCTGTGTTATGTTTAGTTAGCTTTTTGTTGTTTATCACACAGTAGGAGTTGATTTATGTGACGCGTTAACTTGGATTTGTTGTTTTTCTTTCAAATATGGGGTTTTGTTTAATTCCACCTATGTATATAAACAGCCTTCACCAAATTTTTGAACCCAATGTGGCCGAGTCAAACAGTTTGACCATACCAGCCATATCCCAATTGGCGTGCCCAAGGGGGTATGTGTACCCCACTTCGGGAACAGGCACTATATCACGCGTGGGCAAACGTTTTAAATCATTGGCCATGTTGGGTTAAAAAAATTGATCTGCATGTAATCAAACAGAACGACTTACTTACTCAAGGTGCAACAAATCACAAGCACATCCACAGCAAGCTATAAACTATTACTACTACATGGGTGATAAACAACAACTAAGCAAGAAAAAATATTTGGACTCTGGAGTTTGACTCCGGTCAATATGCCCGCAAGGCATGCTGGGTAGTCCAGCAGCAACAACATTGTGAGATATGAACAAAAAAGAATTATTATATGGCAAGTAAGCCAAAATGTGAGAAACACAACAAAATGCTTGGAGAAACAGTGCCACAAGCTACCCAGCATGCCTTGCGGCAATAATATATGAGGGGTTTTTGTATCGTGCATAGATGTTTTTTTGTATGCCCGCATAGTGCAGTAGGTAAGGTACTTTGAGTGACGTGTCGTTTTGTTTCAATGGCTTTCCTGTACACGCTGCATCGGACTATTTTGGCGACTCAGTGTGCTGGCTACAGTTTCAATGTTAAAGGTTTAAAAATAAAATTGGAAATGCCCGGTGGGCCGGATTAAGACGCTTGGCGGGCCTGATGTGGCTGGTGGGCCGCAGTTTGCCCACCCCTGCACTATACGGTTGTACAAAGTAGATAATTGGTACATCTAGTAGACATCAGAACAGACTACTATCATTGTCACGACTGTTCAAATGATTGTAACAAGAGAAGACCACTGCTACAGTATCTAACAACTATTATTGTTCCTAAGTTACAATTGTGTTTAGTCTGGAGAAGTAATTTGATGCTATTCCTCTTTGAATCAAAGGTTACCAACATAACCTGTGCTCCTGTAAACAATCTGTCTGAATATCTACTGGAGTAGTAAGTTGTTAAAGCGTCCTCTGCGATCCTCCCTGCCTTTTCAAGTGCAGGCTGGTGTAAGTCCAGTTTATTCATTCATCCATTTTCTATACCGCTTATCCTCATTAGGGTCGCGGGGATGCTGGAACCTATCCCAGCAGACTTTGGGCGAGAGGCGGGGTATACCCTGGACTGGTCGCCAGTCAATCGCAGGGCACATATAGACAAACAAACATTCACACTCACATTCATACCTATGGACAATTTAGAGTTGCCAATTAACCTAACATGCATGTTTTTGGAATGTGGGAGGAAACCGGAGTACCCGGAGAAAACCCACACACGCACGGGGAGAACATGCAAACTCCACACAGAGATGCCCAACGGAGATTCAAACCCAGGTCTTCCAGATCTTCTGACTGTGTGGCCAATGTGCTAACCACTCAGCCACCGTGCGGCCCAAGTCCAGTTTATGTTTTTTTCATTTATTGATAATTCATTCACAGCGTATGCAGCTTAACACGTTGACACAATATTTTGTCATTTAAATAGTTCACTCCCTGTGCAGGGTCACCATTTTCTTGTTAAGGAGAAAAGAAAATAGGAAGTGTAGCAGTGACTGAGGAAGGAAAAAGGGAGGAAACAAATGCTATGAGCAGGAAAAAAAGCACATTCAGGACTTAAAATGTACTTTACAGAGCGTCCACTAGATGTCAGGCCTTGCTTTTATGACTGCACAGACAGCATCGTCTGATTTCATCCTTTTTAAAAAAAAAAAATCCTCTGATTGTTTGGGTTGGAATGTCTGAGCCTTTCCCATTTCCAGGTCTGCATTTTGGGAAAACCAAGACACAAGTAGAGTGAATGATTGAGCTGTGTCACACAGAACATGGAATTCTTATTTTCTGGTCCACTAAATGCTTTTTAGTCTCGGTTAACTTTGACATCTATTCTCGTCCTCGGCCGAGCCGAGCCGTATGGGTTTGAAGGGCATGTGGGTGGCATTCAGCTGGTATGCTTTATTTTAAATGGACCAGCTCCGTATCATCAAATCAGCACTGGGAATATTGAGGCCCCTGATTTCACCCGAATAACTCAAATATTAATCCACGTGGGGGAAAAACAATTATTTAGCTGGAGTAATTGAAAAGAAAATCTGTTTTATGTAAAATGTGTATTCAGTTTCGTGTTCCAAATCTGGGCTCAAAAGGAATCCACATTTCACGAGTGAAATGAAGCATCCTTTTGGCTTTGTTGACATCATTGAGTCGCTTTCCAGTTTAAAAAGAGACGCTTTTCAGAAAGGAAATACAGTGCCACATCATATATGGTTCTCCTTCTACAAAAATAGTTTGAAATGAAATGAAACATGCAATGTCAGACCTTGGCAAGACAATGTCATTAGGGGCACTTCGTTTGTAATCATTACAAGCAACATGCACGGACATAATCGAGTCTAAGTCTGGATGGGCGATAATGTCAATTTGATGCCTAATATTAGTACCCATCCACCCATGCTGTTTGTCCTGCAGCCGATATCCCAGCTGACTTTGGGTGGGAGGCGGGGACACTGGACTGGTTATTATGATGATTATTGTCATTACCAATGAAAATATTAAACAGATGGTGGATTGAATTTCGATAAAAAGTGTATTTAGACGAAATATGTATTCATTTTCATTTCAAACAAAACAATATATTCTTTCGTTATACAATGATATCATATTTTCTTGGAATTTGTATCAACTGAGGCCCTCAAGACCAATTTGTTCATCTTGAAAAATATGTTCTAAAATATGAAATATACTAATCAAAAATAACAAAAATATGACATTTGCCTAGCCAAAACAACATTTTACTCGTTTCAAGCATTTTGGCCATGCAGTGAAACCTCGGTTAATGTACCGCCCAACCCGAAGTCACTGTCCCCCAGAGCCGGCGCCTGTCGATGATGTAATCACCAGTTAACTCTGTAGTTCTTTCCTAGCTATAACACAGCTACACCATAATCTCTGCCTTTTTTATTAATCATAAATGCAAACTAACTTAAGATGGAGCCAACAAAAGTGCCAGCTAAAAAAAATAAGAAGCACTACTGGAGTAAAAAATAACTCATAGCAAAATATCCTTCCTCGCTACTTGTCATAGATGTCTTTATCATCAATCAGGTCCTCAGTCAAGGTAAAATGTTAATTTATCTTTGTAATTCATTATGTATGCATTCAAATTGTTTTCTGCTTGTAAATGTAAAAAAAGCTGACAGTGTTTGTATTTTTGGGTTAATTATATTATTTCCATCCATCCATCCATTTTCTATGCCGCTTATCCTCATTAGGGTCACGGGGATGCTGGAGCCTATCCCAGCAGACTTTGGGCGAGAGGCGGGGTACACCCTGGACTGGTCGCCAGTCAATCACAGAGCACATATAGACAAACAACCAGTCACACTCACATTCATACCTATGGACAATTTAGAGTCGCCAATTAACCTAACATGCATTTTTTTGGAATGTGGGAGGAAACCGGAGTACCCGGAGAAAACCCACACACGCACGGGGAGAACATGCAAACTCCACACAGAGATGCCCAACGGAGATTTGAACCCAGGTCTTCCAGATCTCCTGACTGTGTGGCCAATGTGCTAACCACTCAGCCACCGTGCGGCAATTATATTATTTGTTATGGGAAAGATGAATTCACTTTGAGTCAGACCATATGGAATGGATGACGCTAACCAAGGTTCCACCTTATTTTTCATATTGATTTGGGCTGTTTACTCTTATTATCCTATTTCAGTTATAGCAATGCAGACGTTGCCGGTATGTAACGGTCTAGAATGGAATTTATGATGCACAGCATAGGCCACATAAATAACCAGAGTAGGTCAGACAGGTGGAGGCTCGGCTGCAGGAGATCATCCACTTTCTCGCACCAAAATCTTGTCTCTTTTCATGCACAGCATAGGACACCAGGAGTGATGGTTTTGCTACAGCGCAGGCCCTTTCTGAGAACGGGTACGCAAACTAATTGTTATTACAAACGATACTAATAACCTTTATATTTATTCATCAAAATTTGCTTGTATGCATAAAATATGTGTATACCATACATTAAATCCAATATTTAGCTATAATACACGATTGATATGTTGATATATGATGATGGTATAACAATGATAAGTATTGCTAAGCTGTACAAGGTATAACACATGAATAATAATGTATATTGTACATGTGTGTGTAGGTGTAATATCTTGTTGATGTATTGCTGCATATTGTGTTAATATAATTACAGTATCTACTGTATTCTTGTGTAGCTTATTGTAAAGTTAGACCAATTGATCTTTTGAGGGGTTTTTCATATTTCATATGTACTTCATGAACCAAAAGCGGTCAAGTCCATCAGTCATTTGTGGTTCTCCGGTGGATTCCTAACCATCCTTCATCGCACTGCCGCTCCCTTTCCCTGTTTGTACAGTGGCTGGCTGGGAATTAACGTTCTGGTGCGATCCATTTGTTCTGATGTGGTTCAGTAGGAGGGTCTTGTCTTGATTTATTACACAGTCACCTAAAGATTTACTGTTTAACGCAGTGACTGGGTGGCATATAGGATGTTTGTACATTGTTATTGTATGAGCCATAAAAAGCTGTCAGTGTTCCAGGAGAAGATCTTTAAATTGTAACATGAAAATAGGACCAGCATCCTGAACTCTATTGTAGAAATGCAAGTGTTCTACACTTCCATTTTCTAAACTATATTTCATGATGAATTGGAAAATCTGAAATCTTTTTAATATGTTGCCGTGACTTCAGCCGCATTATTTTTTGCATGATAATTTTTATTTATTGTCTGTGGGTAATGTTTGTTAGCAAATGCTAACTGGACATAATACTTATTATCTAATACTAATTGTCTCTATTTCCATATTTAATTAAATTGTGAATTACTTGTGAATTATATTACCTAATTTGATTACCTGTAAACTTTGAACTAGTTGTTAGTATTTAGTAAGTTAGTTCCAAAGTTTATCAGTTCCATTTTATTTAATTTCATATCACCAGTGGTGAGGGATGGCGTCAAGCTGAAGAAAGAGTCCTATCAGGCCGTTTTGGCCCATGGGACTCTGGAGGCAGCTGACCATTCCCCTGTATGACGGGTGTCAAAGTTTGGTTCGCATTTCCGGCAATAAGTCGGACCCGTTTCCAGTGAGGGTTGGACTCCGCCAGGGCTGCCCTTTGTCACCGATTCTGTTCACTACTTTCATGAACAGAATTTCTAGGCGCAGCCAGGGCGTTGAGGGGTTTTGGTTTGGTGGCCGCAGGATTCGATCTCTGCTTTTTGCTAGATGGTCCTGTTGGCTTCATCGAGCCATGACCTTCAACTCTCACTGGATCGGTTCACAGCTGAGTGTGAAGTGGCTAGGATGAGAATCAGCACCTCCAAGTCCGAGTCCATGGTTCTTGCCCGGGAAAGGGTAGATGCCATCTACGTGTCGGGGATGAGGTCCTGCCTCAAGTGGAGGAGTTTAAAAACCTCAGGGTCTTGTTCACGAGTGATGGAAGGATGGAACGCGAGATGGACGACAGGCGGATTGGTGCAGCGTCTGCAGTGATTCGTACTCTGCACCGATCAGTCATGGTGAAGAGAGAGCTGAGCCAAAAGGCAAAGCTCTCGATTTACCGGTCGATCTACGTTCCTACCCTCACCTATGGTCATGAGGTTTGGGTAGTGGCCGAAAGGACAAGATTGCGGGTACAAGCGGCCAAAATTAGTTTTCTCCGCAGGGTGGCTGGGCTCTCCCTTAGAGTTAGGGTGAGAAGCACTGTCATCCGGGCGAGACTCGGAGTAGAACCGCTACTCCTCCGCATTGAAAGGAGCCAGATGAGGTGGCTCGGGCATCTGGTCAGGATGCCTTCCGAACACCTTCCTGGGGAGGTGTTCAGGGCACGTCCAACCGGTAGGAGGCCTCCAGGAAGACCCAGGACACCCAGGACCCAGGACACTGGGTCTTCCTCGGCATCCGCTGGGAAGAGCTGGACGAGGTGGAGGGAAGTTTTGGCTTCTCTGCTTAGGTTGCTGCCCCCGCGACCCGACCTCGGATAAGCGGAAGAAAATCGAGGGATGGATGGATTTTATTTATATGTATGTTTATCAAATAGGAGCTAGATCCTGTCGACTTAAAACCTGCATGCTGAAAAAGTGCCTGTATGTACAACATACATAAATATTGAAACTTATAAATATAATAGATGTATATATAAACATATATATAGTGTATTTACGGTAGGAGATGGAAGGGAGATCTTTCCTCATTTTAGTATATATAAACATATATAGAGTGTATTTATGGTAGGAGATAGAAGGGAGATCTTTCCTCATTTTGGAAGTACTTTGCAAGCTAAAATAGTGTAAGAACTACTCGCTAAAGTGACAGTGCAACACACAATGCATTGTATTTACAAGCATCTCATGCTTTCCGGAGGCTCAAGAAAATCTTGACAACCACATTGCATACTTTGTAATTCTTCTCAAAAGGACCCTGGCTGTGAATTCATGGGAGCGTAACCTCCCCTTTGTTTGAAACATTCAAAATAACAGCGCTAACTGTTAGGCTTGGAGATGCTGGGGATTGAACCCAGGACCTCATACATGCGAAGCATGCGCTCTCCCACTGAGCTACATCCCCAATGTCACATTCACGCAGTAATTGGGGAAAAACACTCCAAATGGTCAACTTTTGTGTGTACATATACTCTATATGTTTAAATGTGATAGACCTCACTACTACACCTTCCCTATTTAGTCTATGAGCATGGATTGATAAAGTCATAAACACAGAAATGTGAAAAGTCTCCTAAGAAAACCTGAGCAGTACAGTTGCGATGGAATCAATGCACTGAAAATTAGATTTTTCTTAATCCGGTATTGATATTGGGTCAATATAAGAAAAAAACAATCTTGCATTATATCGACCTATATGTCAAATCTCTGATATCGGCACTTTGATACAAGCAGTAGAATCCAGACCGTGGCCCAACATCCTGCAGTAACCTGATACAACCCATGTGATCACAGCAACTGTGTTTGCTAGCGTGCCAACAAAGTAGCAAGGAGCAGGAGTAATCGTGTGGCATTAAAAACACGTTGCAACTGAGTGCAAAACTTGTCAGGCACAAGTTTCCCTTGGCAGCACAGAAGTTTATTTCGAGCGGTCTCATTGCAAACATGAAGCAGCATCACACAGGAAAGTCCAACCCGATGGCAAAACTTTTCATTGGGCACCTCCAACCTTGCTAGGTATATTACCTTGCCTAACCACCACTACACCGTGGATGAAACTGTACCGCACATGCATGAACAAGTAAAAGGGTGAGTTTTTCCTCATACCTGATATCACTTGATCAAGCCTTTCCTAGCATTCCACACTACAAAATAAGTAATACTAGTATGTATAAGTTGTGCTTTTCTAATATTCCACACTACAAAATAAATCATAAAAGTACCAATGGTATTCCGATATTTAAGGCTGCAATATCAGTGTTTAATCAGAAGTGAAAATGTCGTATCGGGACAACCCTACTGGGAAGACAATGACCTGGATGAATGAGACTATTCACAGACATGCTTACAGTGCTCCTCCAAAAAAGCAGTCTGTTGTTGCTTTCATAGAACAATTATTGCTACTTGAAGAAAAATATTTAATATTTTTATATTTAATGATATAAAATATATTATTATTATGATTTGACACTGCAAAAAATAAGCCAGTGCACCTCTTTTGCTTAGAAAATAAATCCAACATGGCTGACTGTCAAAGGGTGCGTCAAAATATTATTATTTGGTCTCGCCAGAGACCATTTCAATGCTTCTTGTTTCCTGTTTGACATCAAATATGTGCGAACTATTAGTACAACAGTCTGTTGCGTGTTTTAAAAGCCTTGAACTCGCATTAGTACGTAGGTGTAGAGTAACGCAACTGACACACACACCTCATTATGATAGTCAGCTCGGTGGGGTACGCTGCAGCGTGACGTGGAGATCATTAACAGTCAGCGCTGCAGCAAGATGGTGAAGCAGCAACGCGACAAGGAGGATGAGGAAAAACACCTGTGGGCATAGTCCCTTTGGCTTTAGCGGAACTTCCAATTTGTATATATTTTGTATACATTTGCATAATGTTCCCAAAACATTTGGATTTTAAAGAAAAAATATATAAAAATGACATTCTAGATGTCAGTATTGCAACATACTTACTTTTAAAAAAATCAATTGAATTAAACATTATTGAATTGATTTGACAATATTTTCTTTTTTACTAATATAATACAGTTGTGTGGAACTGACAAGAAAATATGAAATAAATCTTATCAATGATATATATATTTAGTATAAGTGCAAGAATAAACATTTTAAACACTCAATGTAACGCTCATGTTGCTTTAATGGTATTTTTATGATTTCATTTCAATGTTGGAAGTGTATAAACAGGTGACAGATTGCTGTGATTGAATGCCAGTTGTTAGTTGGTTGGATATTTAATAAACAACTAGTTTCCCGCTGTGTGGAATAAAGATTTTACTTGTGCTTCTCTCTCGGGGGTGGTAGAAGCTCTTTCTGTAACAAGAAGATCACAGATAAGAAAAGGAAAAAAAGATCCAAATTTGCTTCCTTTAAAAAAATAATAACTTTTAGACATTATAATAAACATTATAACTAACAAAATAAAATTGTGAGAAACTGGCAAGAAAATATGAATTAAACCATACATTATAGTTTACAAATACAGTAATAAATAATAAATGTTCATTGTAACCCTGATGTTGCTTTAATAGGTTTTGTTTATTTATTTATGTTGGAAGTACCAAAATAGCAAAAAAAAAAACAGGCAAGAGACGGATGTGATTGAATGACAGTTGTTTGATATTAAGTAAGAAAACAGCATAAGTTTTTTCTAAAATTGACTATAAACGGAGGGTAGAAATTACATATAAGTATATAAACACATTTATGATGTAGGCTGGAAAAAAAGAGCTTCCTCCTCCTTGAATGACCAGCAGCCGCCACTGTCTAGGGCAGGGGTGGGGAACCTATGGCTCGGGAGCCAGATGTGGCTATTTTGATCACCACATATGCCTCTCAGACATTTCTAAACACCATAATATTTATTTATTTTAATTCCGTTTTTTCTTAAAATAGATGTAACATATCTTGCTTACAACAGGGTTGTTCAAGGTGTGGTCTGAGTGATAAATATTAGGAGAAAAAAATATTATCTAACCAAAAAAAGTTTTCATTTTTGGAAAATTGGGTTGCGGAAAAGGTTATAATATTAGGAGAATCATGTCAAAATATTACAGGAATAAAGTCATAATTACAAGAAAAGTAAAAAAAAATAATTTAAAAAAAGTACAATTTTACGAGAATAAAAAAGTAAAAATAATGTAATTTTAGTAGCATAAAATTATTTTTTATTTTTAGTCATTATTTTATGAGAAACAAACAAAACAATTGAAAGTTGTAATTTTTCAAACATTAGGTAGGGAAAAAAATTACATGAGTATAAAATTAAAATATTAAATATATGATTTTTGTTTTATAACGTTTAATGTTTGTTTGTTTTTCCGGACATTTTAAAGTAAAAAATGTCAGGAACACAGTTGTAGAAATAACATAAAAATATAAAACATTCTCAGAACTTTAAACCATACAATTCAGAGACTAATTACTTATTATTAGAGTAATTACTTGCTTAAAAATGCATACTTTTAGTTGTAATCACTGTTAAAAAAAATAGGTTATGGCTCTCACGGAAATTTTAAAATATGTGGCTTTCTTGGCTCTCTTAGCCCAAAAGATTCCCGACCCCTGGTGTAGGGTGTACCCCAGCCCTCACCCAGAGTCAGATAAGATAGGCTCTAGCTTACCCATGACCCATGACTCTGAACAGGACAATCGGTAGGACGTGACTGAAATGTTGAAATAAAAGATATGGTTGTGCAACAAATGTTGCGGCACTTTTAGTATGTCTTCTCATCAAGTGCCAAAACATGTTGCCTATTATAAAACACAACATTTTAGTGTTGGTTGTCTTTTAAAACCCCAACGCCTTTTGTAATGCATCACTAAAACCGCAGCATGCAAGGCATACCTTTTAAGGCAACAATTGGAGCATCTAACAGAATATATCACTCAATTCTCCTTCTCAGTCTGAAAGTGTTGGCAAGCCAACGAGACGGTGCAGCATCTGAGCAAATGCAGAGCGGCCCTCCTCCATGCCAGCATATAAATACAGTTTTTTGCAAGGTCACCACACAATACAATGGTTTAACCAAAGGTCCTGGTTTGACCCCAGGTCCTTACACATGCAAAGCATGCACTCTACCACTGAGCCACATTCCCAGTTTATCTGCCCACTTATCTTCACAGCATAAAAAAGTACATTTATTTTATAAGGGTGTCCTATCTAGTGATTGAGCTAAATATGAGTTTTCCAGCATGAACTGCTTTTTTGAAGTCATGCCACTGCACCCTAATAGGATTCAGGTCAGGACTTTGACTGGGCCACTCCAAAGTCTTCATTTTGTTTTTCTTCAGCCATTCAGAGTTGGACTTGCTGGTGTGTTTTGGATCATTGTCGTGCTGCAGAACCCAAGTTTGTTGCAGCTTGAGGTCACAAACGGATGGCCAGACATTATCCTTTTTTTGTAGACAGCAGAATTCATGGTTCCATTTATCAGAACAAGTCTTCCAGGTCGTGAAGCAGCAAAGAGCCCCAGACCATCACACTATCACCACCATATTTTACTGTTGGGATGATGTTCTTTTTCTCAAAAGCAGTGTTATATTTACACCAGGGGCAATGGGACACACACCTTCCAAAAAGTTAAACTGTTGTCTCATCAAACCACACGTTCATTTTTTTTTTTTTGTGATATATTGGTTTTTTTCTAGTTTTTTAAAATTTTTGATTTTTAGTTTCTATTTTTTGTATTACATTTCCTGTTCTAGAAACAGAGCTGTTCTCAATTTTTGTTAAATTAATATCTTGTTCAATAGACACCATATTTAGTCGGGGCAAATCTACAGGCACAGTTTGTCAAATTCACTGTTGAGTTTCTTCCTTCCAGGTGTGCACAAATTGCAGGTAAATCTAAATGTAAAGAAATAACAGCTACAAAAACAGAAAAGTTATCAGTAGCCATTTTAAAAAATATATCACGCTACTCAAATTTTTATTATGTTTATTTACTATATTTAAATACACTTCTCTTAGAGATGAATTAACTATCTTTGTATTTATTTTAGATACCAAAAAGTTACATACTTAACAGTCCAATATATATATATATAGAAATTTTTAAAAAAATGTTATTGGTAAAGGAGTAGTTTCATGTCCTTGCCAGTTATCCAATGGTCCCAGTGTTCCCAATATTGTAGCCTGATTATGTTGCTGGATGTCTCTGCAGAACACAAACACAATCAAGAGAGTGTGCAGAGATGCAGTGGGGTCCCAGTAAGTTAATTGTGTTATCTGCAAACGGCCATTAAAAATCACTTCATCTTGGTACGTGTGACACAGCAGACTGCCGAGCTTGAGTTAAAGAGATTGTGTTAAGTAAACTCCATCTGCTCAGGCTTCTGTGGGCCAGGAGACGCCAACAATGGACTGTCTGCGCAGAATAAGTGAGGCCGACACGAGGTGAATATTAACAACTGGAGATGCGTTTGTGTCTGTTAATTGGATTTTCCTGTATCCCCACCGTAGCTAAACTCTGCCTAATGCCGACATTTTCAACTGGATTTCCTCTTGTGATGCTTATCTCTTTGCTGTTGTCACTCCCCTCACCAAAGAGTTAACACAGCGGCGGTCTGCAATTCATCAAGTCATACTGGGCCAAACACGCACAACATATCCCAGTTTAACACGTCACCTTTAGAAGGCCATTACTGGAGAATGTATAGTGATGGTGCCACTTGATAACATACTTTATGACAGTCTACATAGCATTAGTGTCCATTGCATTTAGAGGATGAAATCATGTAGACCAGGGGTCACCAACCCGTCCATCGCGAGCTACTGGTCGATCTTTGGGACTTTGCCGGTTGATTGCGAGAACATTGGGGGGAAAAAAGTATTATTACATTATTAAATCAGTGCCCTCCCCTCCCCGAGAGTGACCAACCAACATGTCTGATGTTAAAAACACAATACAGCCTAGGGCCACATTAAAAAAAAAGTAAGATTTGAAGATTAAAAGTCGTAATATTACGAGATATAAAGTCGTAAATTTACGGAATTAAAAGTCATACATTTATGAGGAAAAAAAGCCGTAAATCCACGAGATTAAAAGTCATAAATTTATGAGAAAAAAGTCATAAATTCACGAGATTTAAAGTCATAAAATTACGAGAAAAAAAGGCGTAAATTTATGAGATTAAAAGTTGTAGGCTTACGAGAAAAAAGTGGGAAATTTACGGGATTTAAATTAATAATCTTACAAGACTTAAAGTGGTAATTTTACATGTCATTGTGTCATACGTGTCCGAGGGAAACTAGAGCACAGTTCTTCAGTAGGGAGGGGAACTTCCCTCTGGCTTCAGACAAGCTTTTATTTATAACGGGACAGCAAAACAGAGCAGTTGGGTACAAAAAAGGTTAACTTGGGTTGGCATCATCTCACCGCTACCCTCACGTACCCGCCCCTTCACATAAAGCTAACTTTTCATAGCAGTCTCCAGCACTGCCTATAAAATTAAAATACAACTTATATTCCCGTACGGTTTTTACTCTCGTAATATGACGATCTTTTCTCATAAATATAAAACATTATGTTGTAAATTCACTACGGAATTTTCAAAATCTTGATGATTTTAATGCTTCATTTAACAGGCATTGCCTGAGACAGCTAAAAACACAGGGGACTTGTGTGACCCTTGACCTGGGTCAAAGACCTGGGTCAAAGGTTAAGTTACGACTTTAAATCTCTTAAATTTACGACTTTTTTTCTCGTAAATTTACGATTATTAATCTTGTAAATTTACGGTTTTAAATCTCCTAATATTACGACTTTAATCTCGTATAAAGTTTTTTTTGTTTTGTTTTGTTTTTTACGTGGCCTTGATACACCGTTGCACATTTCAAATAGTTTTCTGAATGCAAAACTGCAATTAAATAATAACTATAAAAAATGTGTTATGTGTTAACATTTTGTCTTTCTGGAACAGGTGAATTGGATTTACATTATTTCTTTGGGGAAAAATGTAGTCAGTTAGCATCCATTCGACGCCAAGCAAGGTTCCACTGTGTGTAACATCCCCGCTTCACAGTTCAGCGTTTGCACTCCTTCTCCTTCATTCTTTGCTCTAAATTGTTATTTTTTTATTTTTTTATGGTTTTTTGGTTTTTTTTTTTTTTTTTTATTTGTTTTATTTCTTTTTTTTTTTTTTATTTTTTTTTTTTTTTTTTTTTTGTTTTTTTGTTATGTTGTGTTTTTGCACAATTTATAAGTATATATGTACTGTATACTGTATTCCTGTAATTGTTTCTTAATGTGTATATGTGAATTAGAAATGCATTTAATAACAGTCAGGCTTTACATAACACACATACTTAGAACTTTTTAATGGGTGCATCAATTAGACCCTTTTTTGGTCGGGGGCTCCTTGAAGGTAACCCCAAGGAGCTTTATCTTATTAAATAATCATTTTAGCACACATTTTTTTTGCAAACTGGATAGCTCACTGGATAATGCCGCTGTTCCACATCCATCTCTTAATCTCTCCTATGGGAATAATCATGTGTACAACTATCTATCTGTCTTTCAGGGCTGATGACAAATTCTACTTTTAGAAAAAGAGAGACATCTAAATAAAAAATGGACTGAGAAACATGTCCTACGGTGTTTCACAGAGGTTTTTGTTGCTTATCCTCAATCACCGCCGTCATCTCTGAGGGATTTCTTCCTACAAGAGAGGGAAAATTCCAGAATTTACACCAGTCAGTGATAAATGGTGGCTCCAAAATGAAACAACCTAGCAAAGTACACTGTAATGTGATTAAAAACGTGATTTTTTCAGATAAAGCAGTAAAATCACCTGTACTGTGACCAGGTATCTTGCCAAGACACACCATCATGTCACTAGAGACACATTGTTTTCAGATGCAGCGTAATTATTAAAAATCATCCTGTACTCAAGGTTTGCAACATTTTGTCCCCGTATTTAAAATTCCAATTTTGCAGCATATCTTTGGATTTAACACTTGATTAGATTTTGATTGATCAGAAATGGATGCTAACTGAATACATTTTTCCCATGAGAAACTGATTAAAGGAGATCTGGGTTCACATTTCTGTGTGGCGCTTGCATGTACTACCAGTGTGTGCGTGGGTTTTCTCCAGGTAGACCTGTTTCCCCCCACATTCCAAAAACATACATATTAGCTTAACTGGTGATTTCAAATTGTTTGTTAAATGGTTGTTTGTCTATATGTGCCCTGCGATTGGCTGGTAGGGTGTACCCCGCCTCAGCTGGGATAGGCTTGTGAGGATAAGTGCATAGAAAATGGATGGAAATTTATGTTTGAGCACGTTTTTTTGGTGTTTGATATTTGGTTTGGTTTTTGGCAGGAAGCAGCTGATTTTTGGAGCCTATAAATGGGCTACACGCTCTCTCCCGCTTCCATCTCATCGTGTTCCAGGGCTTCATGCAGGCTGCTGGCATGACGCTCAGCAGCAGGCTTTGTTTTCTTTTTAGTTCCTATTTGTTCTGGTGTGGGCGGTCCTGTTTTCGGTTTTGGTTCTGTTTAGGGTTTTTAGTTGTGTGCTTTTTCTTGTTTAGGGGTAGCGGTGAGGTGACAGGAAGATGGCCCTCATAAGGGTGGCCTGTACCCCTCACCGTCCTTTTGTTTGTTTGGCCCCAGCTCCTCAGGACTTTTTCTTTGGGCACGGGTGAGGGTTTTCGTCTCCTTTTTTGTTTTTCCATCCATCCATTTTCTTCCGCTTATCCGAGGTCAAGTCGCGGGGGCAGCAGCCTAAGCAGGGAAGCCCAGACGTCCCTCTCCGCGGCCACTTCGTCCAGCTCTTCCCGGCGGATGCTGAGGCATTCCCAGGCCATCTGAAAGACATAGTCTCTCCAGCATCTCCTGGGTCTTCCTCAAGGCCTCCTACCGGTCGGACGTGTCCTGAACACCTTCCCACGGAGGCATCCTAACCAGATGCCCGAGCCACCTCATCTGGCTCCTCTCAATGCGGAGGAGCAGCTGTTCTACTCCCTCTCTCCCGGATGACAGGGCTTCTCACCCTATCTCTAAGGGAGAGCCCAGCCACCATGATCTTGTCCTTTCGGTCACTACCCAAAGCTCATAAACAATTGGATGAGGGTTGGAACGTAGAACGTGTCCTCCTTAAATACGTTAAGTTCCCCTGGGTCATAACAGGCAGCGACATTAACAGGGACACCACCTTCCTGTTTTCTCATGAGGTATTTAAAGTGTTTCTCACCTACTTGATCAAATGCGGGGACTTGAGCTTTGGCAAACTCTGACAAAAAGTTTTGTAAATCATTGGTTGAGGGCTTTAATATGACGTATGAGACAAAATATCTCCCTTACATGGTGAAGGTCACGTTCTTTGTGTTCAAGTGAAAACTTGAGCAGCCTGGATGAGAAAAACAGGTTATGTTTAAGGCTGCCTGGTTTGTTGCAAGAATCAACATTAATAACATTCCATCATTCAGCCATGACACAGCCAACCACGGGTCCTCCAAGCTGGATGTAAAAATGTTTGTATTGATTGGAGGGGGGAAAAAAGTACTGGCGTGCTGGCTTTTGATCACATCAAATTGTTCCCATGCTGCCTTATTGTCCTACTGTAAATTGCTACACTTGTGTTTTACTTTCCTCAAGGACTCCAGCATCCAAGCTCTTTTATTTAAGGTTTATCTGTAATTATTACTAACTGTAATTACTCAAAAATATAAAACTACTGACATGTGTGTCCATTCCTTTGTTCCTTCGATGGCGCCCACTCCACAATGTGCCGTGTGGAAAACATCACAGGTGGGATCTCCTTGTCATGCCAGTAACATTGGAAGCCATCAGGACCATCAAGATTACTTTTCTTTCTCGTCAGAGAATAAATGTTTCTTCTATCTTTCAATCTCCCGTGTTTGGAGCTATCATGCCAATTCCAAACTTCAACAGCCTATACCTTAATGGTGGTTTACTCCCCGATCTGAATCTGTGTGTGGTGATGTTATTGGACTTCCGTGCTAACCACAGTTTGTCCATAACAAACACCACATTTGAAGATTAAGGATGTCCACAGGTGCACTTGGCACCAAGACACTCCAGGCCACAGTTCAATAATTTACTTTTTAGTCATATCATCAGACCTACATCCGCATGTCACACAGGTGAAGAGAGGGGCTGTGCTGTCAACTGATGAGTTGGATTAGATGGCGGGGGAGGATGCCAGACTGTCTTGGGAGACCCAAGCGTTTATTGAGAGTGTGCTGAGAATGTCTGGCAGAGGACATTGAGTCCAAAATGGGCCGTATTCCGTGCCTCCGTTGCTGAGGCAGGAGTTTGGTGATGTCCTAGAGCACGATTTTTGGTGAGCCCAAAGACATTCTGGCAAACCATCTGACACCTCATAAAGGTCAGCATTGCCTGGTCCACACTGTTTGCAATGGGCATAGAGGCCTGCTGACCTTGACTGAGCCTATAGTCGGCTGTTGGAAGGAATACTTTGAGTCCCTTCTCAATCCCTGGGAAATACTTTCCATAGAGGAAGCAGAGCCTGAGGATAGAAATTAGGACAGTTCCATCACCAGGGCTGAGGTATCTGAGGTTGTCAAAACAGTCATTGGTACTGGAATGTAGCAAACAGTGGCAAAGCTCCAGTGTTGAACGAGTTTCTGTTTGAGTTCCTTAACGCTCTGGATGTTGAGGGACTGTCTTGGCTGACACGTCTCTTCAACATTTCATAGAAATCAGAAACAGTACCTCTAGATTGGCAGACTAAGGTGGTGGTCCCCCTTTTCAAGAAAGGTGACAGAAAGGTTTGTTCCAACTATAGGGTAATTACACTCCTTAGCCTCACTGAAAGTCTATTACAAGATGATGAAGGGAAGTGCACAACCATTGGTGGAAACTCACCAACAGGATGTTTATGTCCCGGTCGTGGAACACTGGACCAGCTCTAAATTTTGCAAGTGTACTGGAGAGTACGTGGGAGTTTGCCCAATCGGTCTGCATGTACAAAGACATTTGAGCGTGTACCTCACTGTTTCCTGAGTGGGGTCTTTTGGGAGTATGGGATTGGTGGCATGCTACTTTGTGCCATCAGGTCCTTGTATAACCGGAGCTAGAGCCTGGTTCGCATTGCCAGCAGTAAGTCAAGCCTGTGACACGCTGCAGGGAGTATGTCTCACAGCTGGCCTGAGAACGCTTTGGTGTCCTCCCGGTGGAACTGGAAGAGCTGGCCAGGGACTGGGAAGACTGGACTTTGCTTCTGAGACTGCTGTACTCACAACCCAAACCCAGATAAACAGAAGGAATAGAAAGGAATAGAATGGGGGTAGTGTGCATTAAATTGCTAACTCGAACATTTTTTGTCTCACTCCCAATGCTTTTTTTTGTATTTTAAAGCTCTACTTAGAAAAATCCAACAGTGCAAAATGTAAATTCTTGCAATGTACTGGTGTTAAAATTGATCTTCATATCTGGATCAAAGCGTATACGGCATTTTGCATTAAAATATATAATACATTATGTACTGTATAGTATGTATAATATTTAGTACGTAGAGAACCGGCAATTGACCAAAGCTGACGGATGAAAATGTAGACATATCCAAAATTTACAAAGGCGAGCGCTGTCTATTAATGTCTAGTCACCCGTCCATGTTCTATATTGTGTGTCCTCATTCGGGTCACAGGTGATCTGGAGCCTATCACAGCTGAAGAAGCGGGGTCCACCCTGGACTGGTCCCAAGCCAGTCACAGGGCCAATATAGACAAACAACCATTCACATCAATGGAAAATTTAAAGTCTCCATTTATACAAACCAGCATGTTTTTGTGACATTGGGAGAAGGTCAGCAGAGGTTGGAGAAAACCCACAAGTGCAAAGGGATATCCCATGCAATAAAGATCCAAACAATCTCCCATCCGTGAGACATTACATGCAAACCACTAGGCCACGGTGTGCCACCAGTTACTGTATCAATACTCTCAAAATAAGATGTCATAATAAACTAATAAAAGGGGAACTCTCACACATAAAAAAGCAAAATAAAGTGAAAATATGCATCTACTAGCAGAATAATGTCCTCGTTGTTTTACTCGCATAAACATATCATCCTTCAAAATATCCAACATTTACTTTATGACTGCAGTGGACTTGGCAATGGATCTTATGAGTCCTTAGCTGTGTTTCCTGCCACAAACAGCTCACAAATCAAAGCTGTCTGCTGTAGATTTTCAACCTGTTTTGATGGGGGTTTTTTTACATTTTGTATGGTTGACACTCTTTACAAGTTTTTGTGGTAGAGAGGAGGTTTGATTGCCCAAGACTGTGTCATATTCCCCCTCCAAAAATCACCACCTTATCGTGGTGGAGGGGTTTAAGTGCCCGAGTGATCCTAGGAGCTATGTTGTCGGGGGCTTTATGCCCCTGGTAGGGTCTCCCAAGGCAAACAGGTTCTAGGTGACGGGCCAGACTAAGAGTGACAGGTACCGGCAGGCCAAGCGGCACGCAACTTCAGCGGTGGTCGAGGCAAAAACTCGGGTGTGGGAGGAGTTCGGTGAGGCTATGGAGCACGACGTCCGACACCTCAGAAAGGCGAAGCAGCCCCCAGTTCACACTGTTTACAGTGCAGACGGGGGCTTGCTGACCTCAACTGTGGATATAGTTGGTTGGTGGAAGGAATACTTCGAGGCTCTTCTCAATCCCACTGACATGNACATGCCTTCCATAGAGGAAGCAGAGTCTGAGGATACGTACGTGGACAGTTCTATCACCGTGGCTGAGGTAATTGGGGTAGTCAAATCACTCCCCAGTGGCAAGGCTCCGGGGGTAGACGAGTTCCGCTCAGAATTTCTCAAGGCTCTGGATGTTGGAGGACTGTGTTGGTTGACACGCCTCTACAACATTGCATGGAAGTCAGGAACAGTACCTCTGGACTGGCAGACCGGGGTGGTGGTCCCCATTTTTAAAAAGGGTGACCGGAGGGTGTGTTCCAACTATAGGGGGATCACACTCCTCAGCCTTCCTGGGAAAGTCTACTCCAGGGTGCTGGAGAGAAGGGTACGACCGTTAGTCGAACCTCGGTTAGAGGAGCTGCAATGTGGTTTTCGTCCCGGTCGCGGAACACTGGACCAGCTCTACACCCTTGCAAGGGTACTCGAGGGTATGTGGGAGTTTGCCCAACCAGTCTACATGTGCTTTGTAGACCTGGAAAAGGCATTCGACCGTGTCCCTCGTGGTGTCCTGTGGGGGGTGCTCCGGGAGTACGGGATTGATGGTCCGCTTCTACGTGCCATTCGGTCCTTGTACAATCGAAGCAGGAGCCTGGTTCGCATTGCCAGCAGTAAGTCGAGCTTGTTTCCGGTGAACGTTGGCCTCCGCCAAGGCTGCCCTTTGTCACCGATTCTGTTCATAATCTTCATGGACAGAATTTCTAGGCGCAGTCAAGGTGTTGAGGGAGTCCAGCTTGGTGACCTTAGGATCTCGTCTCTGCTATTTGCAGACGATGTGGTCCTTATGGCCTCATCAGGCTGTGACCTTCAGCGTTTACTGGAGCGGTTTGCAGCTGAGTGTGAAGCTTCTGGGATGAGACTCAGCACCTCCAAATCCGAGGCCATGGTTCTCAGTCGGAAACGGGTGGACTGTACCCTCCGGGTTGGGAGTGAGGTCTTGCCTCAGGTGGAGGAGTTCAAGTATCTCGGGTTCTTGTTCACGAGTGAGGGAAGGTTGGAGCGTGAGATCGACAGACGGATCGGTGCAGCATCTGCAGTAATGCGGTCGCTGTACCGGACCGTCGTGGTGAAGAGAGAGCTGAGCCGGAAGGCAAAGCTCTCTGTTTACCGATCGATCTACGTTCCCACCCTCACCTATGGTCATGAGTTATGGGTCATGACCGAAAGAATGAGATCGCGGATACAAGCGGCGGAAATGAGTTTCCTTCGTAGGGTGGCTGGACTCACCCTAAGAGATAGGGTGAGGAGCTCGGCCATCCGGGAGGAGCTCAGAGTAGAGCCGCTGCTCCTTCACATCGAGAGGAGCCAGTTGAGGTGGCTCGGGCATCTAGTCCGGATGCCTCCCGGGCGCCTCCCTGGTGAGGTGTTTCGGGCATGCCCAGCCGGGAGAAGGCCCCCGGGAAGACCTAGGACACGCTGGAGGGACTATGTCTCACAGCTGGCCTGGGAACGCCTTGGTGTCCTCCCGGTGGAGCTGGAAGAGGTCGCTGTGGACGGTAGGGTCACTGGGCTACTGAAGCTGCTGCCCCTGCGACCCGGACCCGGATAAGCGGAAGAAAATGGATAGATGGATGGATGGATGGATGTGTCATATTCGATTACTTTCCTTACCATTTAGCTCAGTTTCATCTACAATGATTGCACAACCCCCAAATAACGATGGGAAAGATAGAGTCAGTTTAGTATATAACAAACCTATTCATTCCAACCAATGCATAGGTACACAATATGCTGTAATGCTGCAATATGTGTTGATTTTCTCATCAAGATACCCCCAACACAAAACTTGTCCATGGAACCTACATACTTGGACTTACAGCACATCGAACAAACAAAACGAATGTATACAAAGAAGTCTGGGAAAATTATGTCAGCTGACACTCTGTATGTTGTGGCTGCGCCCAAAAATAGATTCTCTTTTACGAAGATGGTTGGAGGTATTAAGGTCTCCTGATGCTGGTGTTCCTGATCAGCAAGATCCTGCTGATGCTTATTTCATACCTTAACTTGGCATACATACTCATGGGTAGTCATACGAACAGTCAGCATTTGGATTTTGCCAAAAAACGCCATGATGGTGCAAGCAAGTGCACATATTTAAATGAACATTTTCAATGCACATTTCCCCTTAAATATCGGCATTAAACATTTGTCTATCGTGATCTACAAACATAATTTACAAATGGTACAGTATCAGGCCATCCAAAATGATATCAAAAAAATGCATTGCTTGCAATCTGTATCTCTGTACAGCATCCAGTCATGAATGTATTATAATGTTTCATTTTTCACACAGTTTCCTACTAAAATCTCTTGAGAGAATGCATTAACTTTCAACCTCTTCAGAAAAGACTTTATGACTGCATAACACCCGGTGAAAAATGGCCAGTTCTCTCAAGGGGGGGAAATCACTCGCTCATGCTTTTCAAAGACAATCAATGGCAGTTGTTATTTGTTATTTTTCATAAGTAAGCTGATTTAACAGGTGACTAAGATTTTTATGACAGTTTTATCAGCAACACATGTCCCGCTGCTTCTATATCATTACCATTGTTGACACCCTGGTCACTCTATGTGTGTGTGAGTCACTAATACTAAACAATGACAAATATAGCAAGCAATTGTTATTCACTTACACTTACACAAACAAAAGCAGCACAAACGTTAATTTAAATTGCACAAAACAGCACAAACGGAGCACAAACAAATGAGACTATTTGAGCAGAGTTTTGCGCAGGTTGGCGGGGCCACCTGCACTCAGGTGTATTACCAGCATGACCAGCAGCCAGCCACAGCTAATGCAGCCATAATCGGCGCGAGCTGTGGACCCCATCTCGCCAACACTGGGGGAATAAAGCAGCAAAGACACTGAACAAGGGAAGCGATGCGTGTGTGAATGCGAATGTCAGTGTTTTTGGATGCATGAGTATGTAAGCCTGAAGAGAGTTTGCCCTGACAGGTGCCCGATTTTGCAGCCTCAGTCTGCAGGGTGTCATCGCGATAAGATTAGTTAAATCCTTTTCTCTATTCCAAAAATGTATCTAAAGCCAAGTCCATACGAACACGGAATATTTGTTATCGTGACAGAGCTATGGTACAATAATCAAAACCACGTACGAGAATTGAGGCAAATTTATGGCAAACATTTTTGTCAAAAACTGAATGGTACTAAACCTGGGGCATTTGAAAACCGTGGTTGTGACTGAATAGTAATGTTAAAAAGTTTGGCCTACATTATAACTGTCAATAATGCAGGTCAAATAAATGAATTGATTTTAAAATAACTATTCTTCTGTCAGAGGAAGTTTAAAAGAACTTCATGTTGGAGTACAAATGTGGAATTTTTTCGGCCAGAGTCAAGAGTGAATAGGAGCCCTACCTGAATCTGATTTATCTGTGTTGAGAAGACCATAAATGACTATGCATTGTGGGTCAGTGTAAGATGCACCAACTTTTCTTGCACACTTCCCAAAAAAACAACAAGTAGTTCAGCCAAAGACAACATGCCTCACTTTGAGGATTTATTTTGAAAGGCTAAGTCCTATCACGTACTTGTAAAGACAAAATTCCACCGGTTCCAATGTGGACCAGCCCCAAAATGTGGCATTTATAACAAAGATCTGAACACGTGTTAATGTGTCAGGCATAAACAAATGCTCGGAGACAGAAGGAGCGGGTGACCACGCTTGATTCATTGCGGTCCTGGGAGCGATCATGTGGCGCCTCACCTCTCCTGAATACAAAGAGGCCTACACAAGCAGGTTCGGGCAAACATAAAACAGAAGTGACCCTCTGCCTCGGAGGGCCCCACTCCCACCACATCTTTCAGATGGAGGTGCGAGATCACCCCACTCAAAGCACACTCACACTGGGAAAACAAGGACTCTCTTTGGCGGCCTCGTCACGGTGCACCACCGAAGGGCAAACTCTCAGCCCAAATATTTTCTCAGCGTGGCACCGAATGTTGTGATCAGTTCGTCAACATGAAGCCCGCGGGTTGTGTTTGCCTTACTACACCATGCCATCTGCCGTAGTTTATTTTCTCGGTACAATTAGAGCTTAACACGATACTCCAAACGACCCTACAAACAAAACAGCTCAATAAAAGGCAAAGCAAATGAATTATTTCCACATCTTTAAAAAGAAAGCAAGCCCTGGTGAGCTCAACGACGTTAAATGGCCTGTAAGACAACAAACTAAAATGGATGATGGTTAAATCCTTTCTTAGGTAAAAACAAAAAGAACAAAAAACGTTATAATATTAAGTAGCCATGTCCGATATCGAATTTTTGCAAATATCCATAATGCGGATATTGTCCAACTCTTAATTTCCGATTCGACCCATACTGATATGTGTAACATCCACTGGCGATTTCTCTATGACTGCAAGGGAAGCACAGTCCAAAAAAGTGGTGAAATGTACGGCTGTGTGTACATATCCCTGACTAAACATGCGCGAGAATATCTTCATCTTGTTGTGGGTTGTACTCAAACTGGACGGTCATTGCATAGATGCAGGGCTTTGTCCTGCCCATCGGACGCTCGGCTTCTCTGGGAGTCTATGTGGAGGTGGGCTGGCCTGGACGCTTGGCTTTTTTGATGTTTGGATGATCTGTCTGAGGTGGAATCCCTTTTTTATTGACAGTGAAATGGGCGAATTAGCAATCTCATAAACCTCCACCAGAGTTTTTTTTTTTTTTCATTCCGATGTCCTCAACTGATCTGGAGACTTTACCGAACCACAGCGACTTTGTTTTTCTTCTGGAAATTACATATAAATAAATTAACACGTTTACGAATGATGAAATGGAATGAAATTAGCTTCCCCTCCTTGAACGACCAGTAGCCGCCACTGGTATAAATGTCGACTTACAACAGTGACAACGAGGCCATACCGACACTGTTACAAGCTAAGAAGTTGCTTAACATCGGTGCTGTCTGGGTCGACAAAACAACCCATGCCTGTTGTTTTAACACATCGAAGGCCAGTTTGGACTGTGAGGAATAACACATGACATAACAACCAGTATAGGAGCTCATAGGCAAACATACAACTGTTTTTTCAAATCGGTTTTCATTATAGGGAAAACTCGATACCCGATATCTACCAATATTTCATTTTTCTGCCAAAATCGGGACAATATTACCAAACATCCCTGATATGAAGCGTTTCTGAAGCAACCATTATAAGACTTTGCCAGAAGACATCTAAAAAAGCCCCCTACGTACTGAAATTCCATTATCTGGACAAAGGAAACCACGATCAACAAAAGTATATTGAAGCAAAGGAGCATCTCATAATTCAAAGCATACCACACGATGTGTCAAACATGGTGAAGGCGGGGTTACGACACGGGCATGCATAGTTATTTGAAAGAACTTACTTATGAGGTGACTGCTGACGTTACATTCTGCCAAATGATACAGTCTTAATAGAAAGTGCTGCTGTCACTCAAATATGCAAATGTATGCCAACAAAGTGAATATATGTTATTTATTTCATGCCAACATTTCTAACCAGTTTTTTTTCTAAATGTCTGCCAATAGAAAGTCACTCAGTGATGACCAACCATCTTTCAAACATCCTACACGTAGAAACGTGACTGTCATGTGATACAATTAGGATGTGTATTTATTTGTGTCAAATTCTTGCGTTTTTAGTGCAGGTATTATAAGGTGCCAATAGTACTGTTTATAAAGTGAGCATAGTGCAAATGTTATAAAGTGTTCATGAGTTCAACAGCAGCAGGAAAGAAACTGTTCTTGTGGCGAGAGGTTCTGGTCCGAATGGACCGTAACCTTCTGCCAGAGGGGAGTGGCTCAAATAGTCCATGTCCAGGGTGGGAAGGGTCGGCAAGTATCTGGCCTGCTCGCCCCCGAGTTCTGGAGACGTACAGGTCCTGGAGAGATGGAAGGCTGCAGCCGATCACTTTCTCGGCGGAGCGCACGATGCGCTGCAGTCTTTGTTTGTCCCTGGCAGTGGCCCCGGCGAACCACACTGTGATGGAGGAGGTGAGGATGGACTCAATAATGGCCGTGTAGAATTGCACCATCGTCTGGACAGGCAGCTTGGCTTTCCTCAGCTGCCTCAGGAAGTACATCCTCTGCTGAGCCTTCTTGATGAGGGAGCTGATGGTCTGCTCCCACTTGAGGTCGTGGGTGATGTTTGTGCCCAGGAAGCGGAAGGAGTCCACAGTTGTGATGGGAGAGTCTGTCAAGACGAGGGGGGGTAGGGGGGCTTTGACTTTCCTGAAGTCCACGATCATCTCCACTGTCTTCTGAGCATTGAGCTCCAGGTTGTTGCAGCTGCACCACGACACCAACCGGTCCACCTCCTTCCTGTAAGCAGACTCATCACCGTCTGAGATGAGCCCGATGAGGGTGGTGTCATCCGCAAACTTAATCAGTTTCACCGAGTCGTGGCCGGAGGTGCAGCTGTTGGTGTACAGGGAGAAGAGCAGGGGGGAAAGTACACAGCCCTGTGGGGATCCCGTGCTGATAGTCCGAGTGTCCGAGACATTCTTCCCCAGCCGCACGCGCTGCTTCCGGTCCGTCAGGAAGTCAGTGATCCACCTGCAGGTGGAGTCAGGCACGTTGAGCTGGGCGAGCTTGTCCTGGAGCAGAGCTGGGAGGATGGTGTTGAATGCAGAGCTGAAGTCCACAAACAGGATCCTGGCGTAGGTTCCTGGGGAGTCCAGATGCTGCAGGATGTAGTGGAGGGCCAGGTTGATGGCGTCATCTACAGACCGGTTGGCTCTGTAGGCGAACTGCAGAGGGTCCAGGAGCGGGGAGGTAAAGGACTTGAGATGAGGCAGAACCAGGCGCTCAAATGACTTCATGACCACAGATGTCAGTGCCACAGGTCTGTAGTTGTTAAGTCCAGTGATCCCGGGCTTCTTGGGGACGGGAACAATGGTGGACAGCTTGAAGCAGGCTGGGACATGGCATGACTCCAAGGAGATGTTAAAAATGTCAGTGAAGACAGGCGCCAGTTCTACTGCACAGTGTCTCAGGGTGGAAGGAGAGACACCATCTGGACCTGGAGCTTTCGGAGGGTTCTGCTTTTTAAATGTCTTGGCCACATTCTTAGACATAGTCTCTCCAACGTGTCCTGGGTCTTCCCTGAGACTTCTTAGCCTGAACACCACCCCAGGCAGGCGTCTGAGAGGCATCCTAACCAGATGGCCAAGCCACCTCATCTGGCTCCTCTCAATTTGGAGGAGCAGCGGTTCTACTCCGAATCTCTCCTGGATGAAAGTGCTTCTCACCCTATCTATAAGGGAGAGCCCAGCCCCCTGCAGAGGAAACTCATTTAGGCTACTTGTACCCGTGACCTTGTCCTTTCGGTCCCTACCCAAAGCTCATTGTTCGTGTCAAACTCTTGCACTCCTGAGCTGTTGAACATAAACTGATTAGGCAAAACATGCAAACCTGCCTGTGCTATTATTTTTCTAAGCAATATACTTCACAATTGTGACTGCACATCCCTCACACAGCCCAACGCTCTCGACAAAACACCCGCTATACGTACCACGTCCTCTGTCTGCATAACAGCAATGTTTGGACCACTACACTCATAAGTTGAACAGCATTGTACTGTATAAAGTCATTTGTTGCTACAAAAATGGCAAGAAAAAAGGCAATTAAAAATGGAAGAGAGACAGACCATCTTGACATTTAACAATGAAGGTTTTTCCTCCAGAGATATTGGAGTGTTCTAAAAGTTTTGACCAGTAGAGTACAGCATACTTATTACCATTACAACCCCTATATAATATGTTGTTCATGTTGATCCTAACATGACCATTTTTCCAGAAAGTTGTGTTGCTGCCTCCACTGCAGATTTTGCAAAAAACTGCAGGTTTTTACAGCAATGGCTGACATGATACAAGTAATAAAAAAAAAAAATTGAAACAACGTTGGTGTCTGAAATGACTTTATATCTGACAGTTTTTTTTATCGAGCCAACCAATTATCATGATGCATATCATGTTGCAAACAGAAACACCGCTCTGTGGGGAACGGACAAGACTGACGTAATGAAATTCCAGTTTTTAGTCCAAAGAACAAACTAAATAAAAAATTGAGAAGGGGATTAAAACCCTGGATCCCTGAGGACTTTAAAAATACATTTTCCTTTGAGGCAAAAGGTCAAAAGAGCTTTAAAACACTCATCAACATCATGCTTGAAACATCCCCTCAGGCGCTCAGCACCACAAATCCTCAGTCAAGCACAGAGGAGCAGTAAACGAGACCATCAAGGCATCACGGTGAAAATGTGGTTAGCGTGTCTGCCTCGCAGCCAGGAGCCTTTGCGTTCGAACATTGGCTGTGACTTCTCTTTGTGGCTTTTGCATGTTATTTCGGGTACTATGACTTCATCTCACGGTCTAAAAACATGCAGGTCAATTATTCGTAGGTGTGAATGTGAGTGGGATTTTTTGTCTTTATACAGTACCTTTCACCCAAAGTCAGCTGGGATAGGCTCCAGCTCAAAAGGTGGAACAGGAATGAATGAATGCATTGAAGTAGAAATGACTCCTCCATCCTTGCTGTCGCTTTCATTCACTTCTTCAATAAATCTCACTTGTTTAATGAATTGCATCGCATTGAGAAAACAATGATGTGATGTAAATGAATGAATTGGTTGAGACAGAGTAAATAGCCTCTGGGCGTGTTAACTACACGAGATATACCTGGCCCTGATATTTTCCATTCTTACCTCACTCCACATGCTCACACACACACAACTCATGAGCACATCCTGTACCACTTCAATTGCACTACAAATACAAGTATGGCTTCAAAAAGTCATTGTGTAATGAAATAAAATATTTAGCTAATCATCGGTCTAGACCAGTGGTTCACACAACTTCCTCTGCACAACTTTTTACAGTCGCGTACCTCCTCAGACTTTTGACCTGAAGCCATGTAAATACAACTTTTTGTATTAACTTACTTAAAATAATGACCATAATTAATTAATTTTATAGTAATTTCAGGTCAAAATTTTGTGTTTTGCATGATAACGTTTCACATGAACACTACCTAGTCATCCATTTTCCAAGCCGCTTATGGTTTTAGGTTGTCAGGGGTATGCTGGACCCTATCCCAGCTGACTTCAGGCGAGAGGCAGGGAAGACCCTGAAGTGGTCGTCAGCCAGTCACAGGACACACATAGACAAACATTCACACTCACATTCATACCGATGGACAATTTGGAGTTCCAATTTAACCTAACCTGCATGTTTTTTGGAGTGCGGGAGGAAACAGGAATACTCGCAGAAAACCCACGCATGCACGGGGAGAACATACAAACTCGACATGGGGATGCCCAAGCGGCGATTTTAACACATGACCACTAACAAATAGATAAGTAATCATCCTGGAAATCTTTTAGAAATATTAAACATACTGTAGCTGACTGTTGAAGTTGATAGTAATTCCAGGTCAAAATGTGTATTTTGCATAGTTGATAAAGTTTCACATAAGCACCGGTAAACAGATAAGTACTAATCATTGTAGATATCTTATATTCCAGTCTCATGTTTGAATGGGTTCAGTTTGAGCAACACTTTTTTTTGCCCCCCGCATGATGGCTATGTATTAAATCTGCATATTAATTTATGACCAAATTCCATCAATCCATTTTCCTCCGCTTGTCCGGGTCCGAGTCGCGGGGGCAGCAGCTTCAGTAGGGAAGTCCAGACTTCCCAGTCCCCAGCAACCTCTTCCAGCTCCATCGGGAGGACACCAAGGCGTTCCCAGGCCAGCTGTGAGACATAGTCCCTCCAGCGTGTCCTAGGTCTTCCCGGGGGCCTTCTCCCGACTGGGCATGCCCGAAACACCTCACCAGGGAGGCGCCCGGGAGGCATCCGGACTAGATGCCCGAGCCACCTCAACTGGCTCCTCTCGATGTGAAGGAGCAGCGGCTCTACTCTGAGCTCCTCCCGGATGGCCGAGCTCCTCACCCTATCTCTTAGGGTGAGTCCAGCCACCCTACGAAGGAAACTCATTTCCGCCGCTTGTATCCGCGATCTCATTCTTTCGGTCATGACCCATAACTCATGACCATAGGTGAGGGTGGGAACGTAGATCGATCGGTAAACAGAGAGCTTTGCCTTCCGGCTCAGCTCTCTCTTCACCACGACGGTCCGGTACAGCGACCGCATTACTGCAGATGCTGCACCGATCCGTCTGTCGATCTCACGCTCCAACCTTCCCTCACTCGTGAACAAGAACCCGAGATACTTGAACTCCTCCACCTGAGGCAAGACCTCACTCCCAACCCGGAGGGTACAGTCCACCCGTTTCCGACTGAGAACCATGGCCTCGGATTTGGAGGTGCTGAGTCTCATCCCAGAAGCTTCACACTCAGCTGCAAACCGCTCCAGTAAACGCTGAAGGTCACAGCCTGATGAGGCCATAAGGACCACATCGTCTGCAAATAGCAGAGACGAGATCCTAAGGTCACCAAGCTGGACTCCCTCAACACCTTGACTGCGCCTAGAAATTCTGTCCATGAAGATTATGAACAGAATCGGTGACAAAGGGCAGCCTTGGCGGAGGCCAACGTTCACCGGAAAGAAGCTCGACTTACTGCTGGCAATGCGAACCAGGCTCCTGCTTCGATTGTACAAGGACCGAATGGCACGTAGTAGCGGGCCACCAATCCCGTACTCCCTGAGCACCCTCCACAGGACACCACCAGGGACAGGGTCGAATGCCTTTTCCAGGTCTACAAAGCACATGTAGACCGGTTGGGCAAACTCCCACATACCCTCGAGTACCCTTGCAGGGGTGTAGAGTTGGTCCAGTGTTCCGCGACCGGGACGAAAACCACATTGCAGCTCCTGTAACCGAGGTTCGACTAACGGTCGTGCCCTTCTCTCCAGCACCCTGGAGTAGACTTTCCCAGGGAGGCTAAGGAGTGTGATCCCCCTATTGCTGGAACACACCCTCCGGTCACCCTTTTTAAAAATGGGGACTGCCACCCCGGTCTGCCAGTCTAGAGGTACTGTTCCTGACTTCCATGCAATGTTGTAGATGCGTGTCAACCAACGAACGAGAAGCTTTTGATGCAGGTTTAAATTATCTCACAATTTAATAATAATATAATAATAATAACCATATTAACGCATTCCCCCAACAACCAGAGCCTTGAGGAATTCCGAGTGGAACTCGTCTACCCCCGGAGCCTTGCCACTGGGGAGTGATTTAACTACCCCAATTACTTCAGCCACGGTGATAGAACTGTCCACGTACGTATCCTCAGAGTATCACTGAGCTCCTGGACAGTCTGAGGAGCTAGATACAGAGATATACAGAGTTATTCTATTGGGTTTGTTGGGAACGTGGAGGCCAGTCAATGGTAGAAATTACTTCATTCTCCAGGAACTGCCTACATACTCTAGCGACATTAGGTCGGGCAGTGTCGTGGACCAGGAGGAACCCAGGTCCCACTGCACCAGCGTAGGTTCTGACAATGGGTCCAAGTATTTCGTCCCGATACCTAATAGCAGTCAGGGTGCCATTATCTAACCTGTAGAGGTCTGTGCGTCCTTCCAGGGATAAGCCTCCCCAGACCATCACTGACCCACCACCAAACCAGTCATGCTGAATGATGTTGCAGGTGGCATAACGTTCTCCACGGCATCTCCAGACCGTTTTACATTTGTTGCATCTGCTCAGGTTAAACTTGCTCTCATAGGTGAAGAGCATAGGGCTCCAGTGGTGTAGTTGCCAATTATGGTGGTTTATGGCAAACGCCAATCGAGCTCTACGGTGCTGGGCCGTGAGCACAGGGTCCACTAAAGGAAGTCGGGCCCTCAGGCCACCCTCATGAGCCTGTTTCTGATTGTTTGGTCAGAAACATTCACACCAGTGGCCTGCTGGAGGTCATTTTGTAGGGCTCTGGCAGTGCTCATTCTGTTCCTCCTTGCACAAAGGAGCATATACTGAGTCTGCTTAGTTATTAAGGACCCCTGTTCAGCTCTCCTGCAGTACCTACCTGTCTCCTGGAATCTCCTCCATGCTTTTGAGACTGTGCTGGGAGACACAGCAAACCTTCTCGCAATAGCACGTGTATTGATGTGCCATCCTGGAGGAGTTGGGGTACTTGTGCAACCACTGTAGCGTCCAGGTGCCGCACCATGCTATCAATAGAGATGTTGATCCAAGCAAATGAAAAACTACAGCAGTAAAAAGTCAGCCATAAAATATCAGCCAAAAGAGATGAGGAGTCAGTGGCCTCAACCTGGGAAACCATTCCTGTTTTGGGGTCTGTCTCATTGTTGCTCCTCTAAAGGGTGATTATTTTCATTTCTATTAAATTATGTGGCATCATTTTGTTACTAATACATTACATACTTATTATCAGGAAATATATTCAAGATAATTTTTCCCCCCGTGTAGATCTGATCTGTTTTCAAAGTTTTCCTCTAATTTTTTTGAGCAGTGTAAATTAAATCCTCAAAATTAAACACACTTAATGCACACAATAAACATCTAACTTACATAAAATGTACTTTCATATGATGAGCACAAAGTAATTTACAACATTGTGTGACGTCTCTATTCTGCTCTCTGCTACTTCTCCTTGCAACATGAAGCGTTCAGGCACACTTCTAATTAAAAATGTCAGGTGCTAATTGTTTTTCTTTTTTTTTTCACGTACCCGCTATTACAATTGGCGTACCCCTGGGGGTATGTGTACCTCACTTTGGGAATCTAGGGCCTAGACCGGCGAAGGTCCGAATCCTCATTTTGCTGCTGTGATTGGTCCAAAAGCATGATTATACGTGATTATTATATTTCCCATTCACTTTAACTGTTCACGATCCATCAAGGGCTATTGCTGGGTCCGTATCTGAACCGAGAGCCGTCATTTGATGAATTAAATCTTATGTTTAAGAACTCAACAATGTCCCAGTAGACCATCCAGTGCAGTGGATCATGCTGCCCAAAGCTGGCTCACGAACCTGTTTTTTACCAGAATAATCTTTCCCATACAAGGGAATTTCTTCATGCAACGAGGTGCCGTCTATTAACACACATCAAAGTGGCGATTTATGTATGTATGCATGTATGTATGTGTATACATATATATGCACACGGTATGTGTACGTATGTATAGAATGTACAGTATGTACTGCATGGATATGTGTATGTGAACAGTATGTGTATGTATGCGTGTACATATATATATATGTATGTATAAGTATATATATGTATTATTATGTATGTATGTATAATTTTCTTTTCCTGTATTTATGCTCATTTTGCTCTGTGACTGTTCTGGTTGTTGCCGATATTGTGATTATTATGGTTGTTATTGTTTATAATATGGTTGAAATATGTTTGTGAGGTTCTTCTGCACCCTTTCCTATATTTCCCCCCCCCACCCCACTCACACCCATCCCTTTTCAGGTCAGGTCAGGCATCGAAATGTGGTGCAACAAAATTTATAATAAACGCAGTCAAATGTCAGGGGAGTCTCATTTGGATTATGAAGTTTCCCTTGGCAAAGCAATTTTGCTCAGCACTTAAAGGCAGCTTGACTCCCATTAAGCTGTTATGTTGCTGGACAAGACACAATTAAAAAAAACATTCATTCATTCATTTTTTATACCGCTTACCCTCATTGCTGGAGCCTATCCCAGCAGACTTTGGGCGAGAGGCGGGGTACACCCTGGACTGGTCGCCAGTCAATCGCAGGGCACATATAGACAAACAAACATTCACACTCTTATTCATACCTATGGACAATTGGACCTGCATGTTTTTGGAATGTGGCAGGAAACAGGAGTACCCGGAGAAAACCCACGCACGCACGGGGAGAACATGCAAACAAAAAAACGAAAAATTTCATGGTAGCAATAGGTTTCTTACCTTTTTTTGTATTTTTTCTTGACATTCCGAAAAGGATAAGTGAATTGCTGCCTGACATTGAGCGGCGGCTATGATCCAAGATAAACTGGAATGTTTCTGCTCAAGAGAAATGTGACAACGTAAATCAGACAATCACTTCCATATGAGATAGTCGATACACAAGCACACGCACACATTTAAAGGCTCACACAGAAGCCACACACAGCGGGTGGTGTGTCCTCATACCTTGTCGGATGATGGATGCTTCAACAGGGGAAAAACATGCTTCAGTGAACTGTCCTCGTCTATTTAACTGGAAAACTGCTTCCCTCCATTTCTCATGTCTTTTTCAGCTCAAAGACAGCTGGGAGGAAGGTTTTTATATTTGCTGAGCCGCACACCTGACGTATGGACAAATCTCTCATCTGAGTTTTATTAAAAGATTGGTGAAAGAATGACTTTTAAGACAGTGATTACAGTGGTAAATGAAATAATAAATAGAGGTCTTAGCGTGGTTCAGCTTTAAGTGCATTCAACTCACTGTTAGATCACAACCGTATCCTTGCAGATAACTTATTTGATGAACTCGTATCCCTCTTACACTCGGAGAAGCGATTTAAGTGACATTATGAAGTCCACATGGATCCTTCTAGATGCAGCGGTCTATACTGTACTTCCTGTGTGCATTTCGGTCTGCCAATATTGAAACGTAATACTTTAGGCTTGTACTCAGAGGACGTTGGCTAATCTTTTGGGAGGACCTCCTTAAAGTTTCCAGCAAGACTGGTTTCAATGAGTTGTTTGATTCCTTTGTGTGAGAGGCTCAGGTGGAGGCAAGACAGGGGAGATACATTGTCATTTGAAAAACAAAACCAACACGTTGCTTAACTCTACTCAATGAACTTGCTAGACCGAAAGATCTTTCACCTTCCCGTGACATCCTCCAGCCCCAGCTTTGGTCAAAACATCATGGCGCCAAACTGTCTTCCCTGCACATGTCCACCCCAAATGCACTTTAAGATGAAATAGATTTGAGATCCACTGAAAGAAGCTGAACATTCTAGACCAGCTCGTACAGGAACTTTCTATCAAACTTGACCTGCGAAATTCAAGGTTCCTCCATTATCCTTGCTGGCCCCAGCTAAATGTGGGGTTACAATTGGTGAATTGGAGACACTGTACAGTTGACCACTGGTCTGAGCAAAGAGGAAATAGTTTACGTCCTTAAGTAGTTATGCAATGGAACTTTGTTTAGGATCAATAACCTCAAGTTTTTGTTTTCGTAATGGCTTCTTATTCTAGTTGCAAAAGTTGCAAATGCCAGTAGCTGATAAAGAAGGTGAGGAAAAACTACTGAATTCGATAAATAACTCATGAAAATATCAGGCAAAACAGGAATGTGGCATTGATCTCTCTGCCACATCATGTCTTTGATAACATGTCGTCAATGTAAATAAAAATACCTTTAATTTTATGTGTATTCCTTTTATCCGTCATTTATATGCATTTATAATTGTTTCATGTAGGTAAACCTTTAATTATTAAACCATAATCATAACTATAGTTATAGAATTTCCCGTAGAAGCAGAGCCGTCCCTATGTGGCGCCGTAAACAGGATTTTATATCGCACTCGTCTCTATCAGCAATTTACAAACACTTACCAAAGAAATCAAAAAGCATGTTTACCATTGTCTTTAATTTCTAAGTTAACATGTAACCCAATTGACATGCTTAACAAATTACAAATAAATTCAAAAAAATCAAAAGCTATAAGGGGGTGCAAATACTGAGCAGAAATGGGCAAAGAAAAGGATATTTTGAATGGCAAGATTCGCGTCAAAACCGTGGCAGATGGCACTCTCAACAAGACCAAAGTTATTTGTGTTGCTGTGACTTGAGTTGTCACGCAGTGCGTCACCTCTGGGAGAAGTGAGAAGTTACTGTGAGGTATTGTTTGAATTGCCATTTATACGATGGTACCTTGGCATAAAGTGTCCTAACTAACGAGTGTTTTTAGATGAGAGCAATCGCTCGTTTTTCTTTTAACTGCTTGGTAAAATTTAGGCTTGGAGCTGCTAGTTATCGGCATAGCCTAGGAGAGCGCTAGCTAATGCTATGTCATTGACACTAGCATTATAGCAATCGTAAATTTGATGTGGTTATCGTAGGTGCATATTGAATCATTTACCACAGAGAGATTTACACCATACTCGTTATAGAGTAGATAAAAACTTATTTTAGACTTAGGACATTGCTTGGTTACAGTAGCTTAGATGTAGAAGAAAAAGACAAACACCCTTAAATAAAAGAGATATGAAATGTAGTATAAAAAATATATAATATTATATTAGATTTAATAATATGAGTATAATGTAATCAAAGAAAATAAAACAAACATAAGCAGTACAGATCATATGAGATAAACATTGTCATGTTAAAAATATGTAGTAAAAACATGCAAGTAAAGTACCTGGAAAGGTGAGGACAAAATGTGATTATTGGAAATCAAATATTTTATTCAATTGACAGCCCTGGTGTTACATAGATAGATTCATATTTATTGTCATTGCACACAATATAAAATGAAACATAGCTTACAAACTGGCTTCACTTCCATTTCTTGCAACATTAAAACATGTTAAAACCTAAATGGTCCAAATCCAAATTGAGTAGGTATACAAACATAAATCGAAAATATAGAATGTGAAAGATTGATCCTGTCAAAGAAAAACGTGTTCATTCAGCAAGTCTTTTTTCATCTGTCTAAACAATCTACATATTTTGCATGATATTCCGTTGACTTTATTTTTGCCAGTGCCTTACAGCATGCTTGGGGATATGATGTGCTTGTGTACACATTAGAAATAATGTAAGAATGCAACTTTCGCAGAATCGGCATCTTTATTTTATAATGCAAGATTCATATCTACATCAACAAACATTAGCCACAAATTTGATTAAATTGAATCATATCAAGTCGTTCTGTTTTTAAAATATATCGATTTTGAATCATATCGTAACACGTGTATGTAGATTTGCAACTACAACAATAACTACATCAAATTTTATGTAAAGTTCTTCAATTCTGGAAATATGGTTCATTATGTTATTCAAAAATAATATAGTTAGAAATCCCAGTTTTTGAACGTTTAATGCCAGCTGCTATTTGTCCCATTCTTTGACGGTCCTTGAATGCATCTTCTATGATCTCCCTGATAGACTACTATACTGTATTTTTACCCTTTTTCTTTCACATCATATTTGCTCCCAAATGCTGATACTATGTGGGAATGTATAGAGGTAAGATCCGATGACTTTATTGAGCGCAAATGTGCATATTTGTTGACCACAACCTCTCTGAAACAAACTCCAGGCTTGTACTGGTGAATGGTTATTCTGTATTCATTTTAATTTTATGTCGTTCCTGTCTTAGTGTTTCACAATCTGTCATAAGTGACAAAAATTCGATCGCTGTAATGTACGAGAGAGTCGTGCGCACGTTAGTCGCGCGTCCCCAAAAAATAGTTCCGTTAAAGCAAAATGACTTTGACAGCCCTAAACGATATAGTACAATTTGATGGTGCCCCTTGGCGATTGTGGCGCCCTATTGCCTAATGGGCTAGCCTGCACTGCATAGAGGGAGTATTACACAGGTGGTTAATTTAGACTGAAGGAAACAGGTTGTACTGCATCACTTTCCCTGTAGCTGTGTAACCAATAAAACCACATGCAATGTATATGCCTCTTTAACCCTCTTGAAGCAGTAGTTTGTCTCTCTGCTGTCTGCTGGTAGGCTCATGTGGATTTAATAGAACAATAAACAGCCTTTGGCTCTATATCTACCGCGGAAGACCACATTATCACCACAGGAAGGGTGATAAAACATCCCACGATGTCACTGACATGAAACACATTAGAGAAGTGTCCTTACCTAACAGCTTGTGAGTGTTTCTGAGGAGAATAAGATGGTGAACGTAAATCTTTTCCAAATGTACTTTGCTGTTCCTGAGAGCAAGCTGAACCACTCAGTCTCCTGCAGCGTTCTGAAGTACTACTTCAGAGAGGTTTTATTACAATACATAGGACACTCATATAACAAAAGCATCAGATCAGGGCAGACAAGAGGAAGCTCGGCTGCAGGAGATCACCGATCTTTTTGCAGCAGACCTCCAAAATCTTGTTTCCTTTAATGCACAGCATATGACACGTACAATTAAATAAACAGATTAGGGCAGACAAGTAGACAACTTGTCTCTTTTAATGCACAGCATATGACACATGCAATAAAATAAGCAGATCATCCATCTTCTCGCAGCAGCAGACCTCCAAAATTGTGCTTCTTTTAATGCACAGCAGAGGACACATACAACTAAATAAACTGATTAGGGCAGAAAAGATAGCTAGGGATTGATTGGCCGACCGATCAGCATCAGATGACTTCCGTGAAAACTCACAAGATCAACAAATGCCCTTCAATGCCGATCAAAAAGTCGATCACCGGTGGCTAGCAATATTGTAGCCCACAGGAATCATTTTGAGCAGTGCCGTATCTTGACCTAATACCTGTGGCAGCGTCTTGTCCTGAAATTCAAACTTGGCTCTGCTATCTTGGCCATTTTTAAATTCAGTGAGGTTTTTAATTTGACAAGTGACACGTCAAAAGCTATTGCTGTCTTGGTGCAAAAAAATTAAAAATCATGACTCTTGATGAAGAAAAATCTGATTGTGATGGGTAAAATACTTTGGCTCATAGCGATCTGCAAAGAAGACTGTGTGAGTAGACACAGCGGAGTAGGATGGGACAAATACCAACGATACTTCACTGTCAGTTGGACTTTTAAGAGTTCGTCTCTGAAGAATGCACTGATATCACTGGTGAGGCTGTGTGATTGATACATGAGCTGTCTGTGGATTAATGCACTAATTAAATCAAAATAACCGCCGACCCCCCACGCCGGTGTCACATCTGGATCTGTGAAACCCAAATTATGGAGACCACTTGGGTGTGATATCAATACACGTATTCACTTCCAGCACATCACAGAGTTGGTGTCTTTCAAAGTGCACCGGGATGAAATCATCACTCGGTGTTGACTTTCCTTTGCTGCATTGCAACACCGGACAGAGGAAGTTGAAAAACGTGTACTATGAGTAGGAATACTGAAGTGCGGGCGATTGGCAGGACGTCCTGTCTATTCCAGCTTTGCTGACAGTCTGACAACGAGGTGTGCACTCATGTGTGACAGTAAACACAGCAGTGCCCCTTCCCTCTGTCTTCCTGACTCCATCCTGACTCCCCACCTCACCTTCTGCTCTTTACCTCATTGGGTGCATGAAGAGAGGCGTTGATCCCACTTGTTCTGGATCACTTGCGGCTGGAATTCCCTGTTAAGATCAACTGAAAAAGGAATCTTCCCTGTCCTGCGAGACAGCTAAAAGCATGTCAGTGTCAAAAAGGGAGGGGTGGAGGTTTCACTCGTAAAGCACCCGAAAGTGTCCTTTTACCGCTCCAGCTTCAGTCGTGGTTGGGAGCATTCCCGGGCGCTGTTAAAATGGTGCTTCACGGGCGGAGCGGTCAGGCTCGAGATCATCAGAGGTTTACGGGTGGCCCATAAATACACTGCTGCGGTTCGGGAGATCCCGCACTCATCTGCACTCACACTACCTCACCTTTACACTCTGCCTGTCCTCACGGGTCGGCGCACACCTCCATAAACTTTCTCCATTTATGCATTCATATGTCATGTTATCTGGGGCCACGTTACATTCCTCAGCTCGACTACAGTCTGTCGGTGGAGCGCACATCTCTGCTTTGCATCACTGCAGAGATGTCATAGCACTTTCACGTCACGTACTGGACTGTTCTCATCGGCCTCGATGGGAACAAGACCCCGTTTCTCACTTGACTTCATAAACATCTTTTCAATCTTTCTAAAGGAAAAAGGTTTAATCTTGCTAAAGCACACGTTCAGAGAGAAAAAACCTTCATTTGCCACACAAGTAAAATCTAGAGAAGAAGTTATTTGGAGGTCGTGGTGAATGTACTAAAGAAGGGGTATCTCAATAGGTTTTTTCCATCATCAATTTATTTGTTTTCTGCATGTGACACTTTCATTATTCTCTATATCTTTGTGTCTGAGTCAAGTTAATTAGATTTACATTATTTCTCATGGGAAAAATGAATAGGACTTTTGTACGTTTTAGTATTTGTCTGACCGTTTGGAATCGATTAACTGATGCTCCACTGTACTCCTGTTATTCCATCAGGTAACTGAATACATACTGTTGGTCTCATTGAGTTAAATGGCGTCTGACTGATATCGTGCTTTTCCTGTTTCTCCTTCCCTGCAATCTTAACCCACAGATGTCCACAAGATGTATTTCCACATGGCATAACAGGGCATTTTATCCATCTTGACTACTTGTGAGTCCCTGAGGTCAAGGTTTATGGCAGCTGGCCTTCCCTCAGACATAATCCGCTGTTTTCTTACATGTGCCGCCACAAATTGGAGGTGACGGTTTCAAACGTGGTCAGTGCCCTCCATAAAAGCAGCAACCGGGGTCAGTGGCACAGGTTTATGTTCCCGGTTATGGTTTACATGACAGATGGTAGAGTTGAAGAAGAATCAACATGGTTCCTCATTCATCAAGACAGACATTTGTGCTCCCAGGGTAGATTTTACCGGGCTGTTTGTTCAAAAACAAATGTAAATAGAACTTAAGCACAAACATGATGTTGAACACTCTTATAGCAGCAAGCGCTGCCAATTAAAGGACATAAATAACCCATCACATCAAATAAAATACAATCTGCGGCTTCGACAACTCAACGATAAATGAACATTCTGCAGCTGGAGGTAGGTTGCTTTGTGGACAGTTAAACATCTTTACCACAGCGGTGATTTACTGTTTTGTGAAGCACTTTCACTCATCCGTGTGCATCTACTGTCTGCCCAGCTGTGAAAATAAGAGCTGGCCTGAACTACGGAATTGTTTCTCAAATATCTGACTTCTACCCTGGAGGTGAGATTGATCACTACACATTCAAAGTGCATTGAGGACTAAATGCTTAGGAGCAGACTGTCTGCATTAGCTCATATCTTCCTGTGGGTCTGCTGTCTTAGTGATTCATCTTCTCCATTCCTCCATTGGGTCATTATGGTTTGGATGAAGCCGCTAGTAGGTAGCAGAGTGGAATACAAAAGACACAGGACTTTTGGCTCCTCTTCCTCATCTGGTGGGTCTAGTGGGCTTTTTTAGTGGGTTCCAGATCTTTGCTGGGAAAGACCTTTGCTGGGTTTTCGTGCTGTTTTATTCTGATGGGATTTTTCTGCAGCGGGATGTAGTCTATTCATACTCCTCAAGGTGGCAACAATGCAAGACCAACAACGTTTTCTAGTAGTGTACAGCCATTAAAATGTTGAATGTGCTAGTCCTGACACTTGTCTGCCACTAATTATTTTATGCTTATTATTAGGAGAGCTCCGATCAATTGACCATCGATTAGTATCAGCCACTTTCTGTGAAAAATCACAACATCAGCATTTGCCAATGAATGCCTTTCATCGCCGATCACAAAAGCAGATCACCTGTGGCTAGAACCTATGCAGCCCGCAGCGATCCTTTCATGCAGAGCAAAGTAAAAGCTCTGAAATGGAATTCAACTAGAGTCTGTATAGAGAACTGAGAATTAAGTTGTTTGCCTGCTGAGCTTGCTACTGGAGACCAAACATTTGTGAGAATCTGAGGGTAGGTCAGATCAGACAGTTAAGTGACGTTCTCCACAACAGTGCAATATAACAAACTAAGCTCACCTTCTAGGACAGGACTTCAATCCACTCCTTTCTATCTAAAGCCTCCACTTTGGTGGCATTAACACTTATTATGGCTTTTTCCATTCTTGGAAAAAAGGGCAAACTTTGCAGAGTCCAATAGTCAACTAAACAAAGGTCTAACTGTACAGGAACCAAGTAGACTATAGATGCATGCCCCATGACTCTATACTTTCATAACACCCACCAAAGAACATCGCAAAGGACATGGCCCAACGCCTGTCACAAGTCCATTAGTAAGGTATTGGTTGGTGGATACGAGTCTGCCCATCATCCATTCCATGGGATGCATAAGAATTTAATTGAAGATTTTTACTGAACTACTGATGAAATCAAAGCTTTTAATCTCTGACAAACAGAACGGTCCGTAAGAGCGCGCTCCTTGTCTGAAAGTAATCCGCTCATCCATTTACTTGGTCCATGCCAAGCCCATAATAACACTTTCCCCAGTGCCTGTGTCCTACAGGCTGACCCTTTGCTCCCAGTAAGAAGACTATAACTCTCATCAACCAAGTCCTGTGGTTTGCTTTACAATGAAGATGGAGCTCTGCCTGCACGCGTCAGTGCTGCTCTAAAACCTTAGCAGCTATGGTGATTAGTGAAGAGAGGAGTGGAGGTGTTCACTTGGTGTGGGAACTAAGAGTAGGAAAGTTGATCCATTTCTGTCACTATAAGTCCAATCTACACTTCGAGGGTACCACAGTAATAGGCCATTGCACCCTAAAAGGCACAACAGTGTCCCTTTTGTCTTAGACATTCTTTAAAGTTCCTATTCCAATTACAAATTCAGTGCCCTTTTTAACGTTTTACTCACTCAACTCACCTGTGGCGCTTAATACCAGTAATTCCATTTGAATGGCAAATGAGTGGAACATGAAAGGCGACCTCGAGCGGCCTGAGTGATTTCCACCGTCGCATTCTTGTCAGCAAGTCTTGAGAAAGCACTCTGATGAACTTGCTGATAGGATAAGACGGAGCCGGCGGCCTGAGAGATGCATGTGTGCGGCATAGTGCTGATGGAGAGAGTTGATGTGGCTGAGGAGAGAGAATAAAGCGATGTTGTAAAAGAGAGAGATAAACAACTGTGAGGAAGTGGGATAAAAATGTAAAGCACTTGGACATGTAGGAGGACTGTTTATTACTTGAGGTGCTGACTTGGGTTGATGGTTTGTTTAAACCAGATATAAATAATCTCTTTCATCGGGTGGATTGGAGTTACAGCAATGAATTTCTCGGCTAAATTATAAGAAAACCAACAGTGTTAATTTGTGGTTCCACTTACTAATATGGGTTGGTTCACGTTTTTCTGCATTTCTTTTTTTCTCTATGCCTTTTAAAATATAAAACACATATTGGAAAAATGAAACAAACAAAAACATGCTCTTGATGGACAGTTGTCATTGGTTAAGCCAGGGGTGTCCAGATAGTGGCCCGGGGTCCATTTGTGGCCCACGGCTGTGTTTTTATTGGCCTGCAGCACATTAAAAAAAAAAAAAGCAAATAAACAATCAAAACAAACAAAAACTGTAAAAAAGCTGCAGGTTTACAAGAAAATAGTTGTAAGCTAACAAACATCATTTTAGTAACATTTAATTGCAATATTAAGGAATAAATATATTATTTGCAATGAGAAACAAAAAAAACAAAGTTGCAAATAAAACAAAACTAAATAAATTGTAATTTCTGGCAATTAGGTTAGGGAAAAGTATTACGTGAAGTCATAATATTTCAAAAAGCAGATTTACAAAGAGGCCCGCAAGGTGGATGAAGGGTTAGCATGTTGGCCTCACATTAAGGAGGTTCAGGGTTCTCCGTTGGGCATCTCTGTGTGGAGTTTGCATGTTCTCCCCGTGCATGTGTGGTTTTTCTCCGGGTACTCCGGTTTCCTCCCACATTCCAAAAACATGCATGTTAGGTTAACTGGCGACTGTAAATTGTCCTTTAGAGTGTGAATGTTTGTCCGTCTGCCCTGCGATTGACTGGCGACCAGTCCATGGGGTGTACCCCGCCTCCCGCCCGAAGTCAGCTGGGATAGGCTCCAGGATTCCCGCGACCCTAATGAGGATAAGCGGTATAGAAAATGGATGGATGGTTTAAAGTGGCCCTTGCATCCTTTCATTTTTCAGTATGTGGCCCTTGGTGGGAAAAGCCTGGACATTCCTGGGTTAAGGGCAAGTTTCGATGAGGTATAATAAAAACAGGAGACAATCCCTTTTCGCTCAGAGCTGCCAAAATGACTGAAAACATCAGTTTGCATGGTGGCAAAATATCACAACATTCCTATGCAAAACCATTTTATCCTCCCAATCTTATCCAAAAACATATTTTGCTCTTCAGTTTATAGAGAATTTGAGGTATGGCATTAATGTGTCTCTGCGTGTCACAGTAAATGGACGCCTCACTTGTAATAAATATTAAAAAATGATAAAATAATGTGACGTATTGTAATCTGTTGTTGAAAAGTGGTGTTTTATAATATGTAGACAGGAATGGTAACTACCTATTTTTAAAACTTTTTCATCTCAAAAGCGCAGGTGCTAGTCAAATGAGAAGACAGAACGACGAACCATACCCACGACAGCACAAACACTATCACAATGCATGTTTTTATTTTGCTGAATGTTTTTGGTTTTTTAAAACTGAGCTTTTGGAAAACTCTCGCCAGAGCAAAACTGCAAAAACTTTTCGGTTTGTGTCGTAAGGACTGTGTAACATTATTTCATGTTTATAACCTTTAATTTAACCACAGAACACATGCAGCGTAATTTCTGGTGTATAAGCCGGTATTTTTTTTCTCACACTTTGAACCCTATGGCTTGTACAGTGATACAGCTAATTGATAGTTAAAAACTACTTTTCCCATGATGCTAAGAAAGCAGCTTCAGAACGTAATGATGTGAACCAGTGATGTGGATGCAAAATATCATATTTCCAAGTCTTATGCGGGGATCGTGTTCTGGTCAAAAACATCTTAAGTAAGTTTGATCAAGTGTAGAATTACTAAGCTGCTGTTTGGATTGCTCGGACTTCCAGCCATCCATTATCACCAGCGGGTTTCAAGAGACCAACTGCTAATTTACCTCCAGACAAAAGACAGCGAGTGACATATGATGAAGGAATTATGAGGTAGTTCAACTGTGATGCAGAAAAAGCTTCCAGAAGGAAGAGGACAGCAATGGATGACTTTTCTGGTAGGCTACAGTTTAACTAGCCATGTTATAGACACTGTTTGGAAAAATAAAAGCATACATAATCAAAAGTCTTTCTGTGTAGTAAATGTCCCTTGTTTCTACATGGACACCTGTGGCTTTTAGAAAGGTGCGAGCTATATATGCTATACATGTACTAATCTTTTTTTCTCTTTAAAGTTAGTGGGTGCAGATAATATCTAGATGAGCTCTATAGTCTGGAAATTACCGTAATTACAGGTGGTCCTGGATTAAGTGTTTTGTCATTCAGCGGTTCTGTACCGCTCCCATAAATTGATTAAAAACATATTTTTTGGCCCATAAACACGAGGCTCGCTGGAAAACTAGTTACTGCGGAAGAATACACAATGTGCGACTCATGCACAACCATACTACGCTCAACAATGAACTGACGCGACCATAATTACGAATAAAGATTGTATTCTAATGTCAACCAGACGTTGTGAAGGTAAATCAGCAATCTTGAAGTATAATCTTCCACCAGAGGATTGTTCAAGTTTTTCATTGATCCGATCCGGCAAGTTTACCGATTCCCAGCCGCTTTGTCTGTGCTAAAAACAACCAAGAAGTAGAATTTTCATATAAATAAATAAACACATTTATGATGTAGACCAGAAAAAAATGAGCAGCAGCCGCCACTGGCTACAGCAGATGTAGCTCATTTCCTTTGCAACCCGCACTCTTTGGATTTGAACTGCAGCCTTTTTCATATTTACCTTTAACAAGAAAGCTGCCACCCAACAACGTCAGTGCATTCAATACGTAGTTTCCGGGAGTGTTGATAAGCTACTTTGATTCAAATTGCCGTTTTTGCGGATTAAGACAGAAAGCGGTTAGTGATCTAGAAAGAAGGGGAGCAGCTGTGAAGCTTCATCATTCCAAATGAATGCATGTGTCCTTGGGTGCCCTTTGGACTTTGCTGGAGCTCAAGACGTTCTTAATGATGTTCCTCTAAAGCCTGAACGTCCCCAAAGCTCATTCACACCTCGATGCTCAAAGATGACCGTGGACTTTCAAAGATGAAAACACTCCTTCTTTGCAGTTTTTTGGTCTTTCAATGCGGATTTGTAGCTTTTGTGGCTCGTCTACTGGGTCAAGGTGGGTGGTTGCCCGTTTGTGCAAAAAAAAAAAAAAAAGCAATGGAGTGAAAAGAAGGGCAAAGGAGAACTCCTGTTTGCGATTTGCTTGGAAACTTTACAAAACTAACATCCTATAGAGTACTTTATATGGAGTCCAACATTTTTGTGGGTGGAAGTCATGGGGTTAATGCCATCCTATAGGAACCTGGGTTCCACTTGGTTGCTCTGTGTAGTGAAGTGGTCCTTGTTGACTCTGCTTGTGGGATTGTGTGCGGGTGCGTGTCGCACTCTTCTCCTGTGTAGACGTTTCAACAATCAATCAACACATCCTCGTTCAAGATGAAAAAACATTATCCCAACTAATGAGCAAACATCAGGACTCCAGGCTAACTTTTTTTTTTTTTTACTGGGAGAACTGTGGCCCCCGAGTTAAAATTTTAGAAGAGCCAGCAGAAAATGTAGGGCCAATACAGAACAATAGAGAACAAACAACCAATATCCAAACAACTGAACACAACTTCTGGCCAGCCGGTGTGCAAATCCAGGTATTCATGGAGTGACATCGCTAATGTCCAATCACACATTATCAATAAGTCTAGGGGTGAGCGAGTACACAACCATCTGTATCTTTGCACCCATCTAAATGATCTCGTAAATAAATAAATAAATCATCTCGATGATATCGTGTCCGTGTACGTACTCACAGTGGGCGTGGTTTATCACAGCAAATTGGATCTTTTGGAAACCTGAATGAGCTTATTCGATCATCTCGCGTGTTTGAGCAAAAGCCTGCCATAGTAGGCATAATATGACAAAGTAAGTATAACAACAACAGCAATTCAGAGCCTCAATAATGACAAGCTGTACTCGTTTCATGCCCGTACTCGGAAAAAATGCATTATTCGTAAACGGATACTCATCTAAAACAAGTAACCGGCTCAGCCCTAGCAGAGTAAACTGCTGAAAAATAACGGGAAACATCTTTTGGCTTGGGCGTCTGTTTTCCGCTCGGTTCTATAGTGCTTGACCCATCTCCATTTGCTATAGAATTACAGCTTTTGGACAATAACAAATGCAGTGCGTGGGATGGTTACAAATAGTGGTTTCGGTCAACAGAATGTACAAAAAATGTCAAAAAATGTTTTCACAATTACAAATAAAACTGGATGAGAATGGCCCGAAATGGGGCAGTGCCCATGATGGCTGTCTCATGCACATGCATGCCTGCAATTAGCAATTATGGCTGAGAAGTATCACCAGATTCTGCCTGTACATACTGGGATGCCATTTCATCGCTATTATTAGTTGACAGCTATTTTGACCCTTGTCTGCAGTTTTTCTGGCAAAATTGGGCATGTTGTATGTTTTTACTTCTGGCTGTAAAACAGAAGTATTTGCTGAATGATTGACTGATGTTCTGCTGCATTTTCTGCTGGACCACTTTTTCCTGCGTTTGTGCATGTTATATGGGGCTTGGATTGCATGTTTTGAGCAGGAAGAGGGCATGATATACTGTAGTATGTTTAAATGCTAGCACCCCCAACACAGCACCTAACCAGGACGGACAGCACCTTTAAGAGATGAGTGGGCAGAAACTTTTTTCTAACTTCTTTGTGTTGCTTTCACTTTTAAGATTGAAAAAACTAATCATGCAAAGAATGAATGACATTCCCACAGTTATAAGCTAAAGGTTTCCCACATGGGTTGTGAAAACTGGGAGAAAGTATGAGTAAGGGTGTTTGGGGAGACTGGCAGTGGGGCGAATTTCAGTTCCTGGATACTGGGATGTAAATAATATAGACAACTATAGAGACTATAGGAGTACAGAGCCTGTATGCCAACAGACCCCTTAATCCTCAGACATGGAGGCATGACCAGACTCCCAACACTCTTGAGTCTAAACTCAAACAACTTGAAACGGTGATTGAGATATACACCGGTAGATTAGGCCTTTGTTTGGGTGTGCCTTTTTCCTCCAGTCTTAGTCTGGTTGCCTTAAGATGTGTGGAGTGTCAATTTTGTGTTTAGGAGTTACTCCGATGCCTTGTGGGAGTTGTCATAGGCCACCCAGAGTTCATTTCCAAAACCCTGAATATTCTCTTTCTGAAATCTTCCTCTTTGAACTGAAATCTATTATTTATTTTTTAGTTTGTATAATGTTATGTATATTGGTATAACAATGCAGATTTGTTATTGTTTTAAATCTTTTTTACACTAGGCCGGTGGTTCTCAACTATTTTCTCTCATGCCCCCCCAAATGGACAAAAATGTATTTGTTTTCAAGCCCCTCCAAAGTGTAATACTATTTAGCAATTGATCATATCTATTCTTTACTGTACTGTACAGACTGAACTCAAAAGTGAAACCAGGAAAATGCAAACAAATGGAAAAGCTATGAAGCATACATGTATATTTAAGAGTCAAATTTTATGTTGAGTACAATAAATGTGTACATGTTGGCATGTCGGCAATAACGGGTGCGGTGAACTGTCAGTGGGGCAATTTGAGAAGCACTGCACTAGAACGACCAAGTAGGGTCCATTATGCTTTATTTACATTATAAATAAATAATTATCAGCAGGATGGTTTCAGAATTAAATCATGTTTTGGACAAACACGGTAAATAAATAAATTATTACTGAAAACAAAGCTCCATTAGCTATTTTACTATGTTTATGAAAGTACATATCCAGTTTGGGGAGCAAACTCTTAGTAGGGTTGTAAAAAAAATCTATGGTGGTAGTGATCATGCTGGATTAGGGGCCTTTACAAAAACAGCCCCTCGCAACTTGATCAGATATGTCGGTGGGGAAAACGTGCAGGGCTTTTACTTTTATGCTCTCATGATGGTCAGATGAAAGGGCGTTAAAGAGGAAGTGATGGAGAAGAGATTGGTGTTAAGTGGATTGACCCCTGCCATCATGATTAAGGCCATAAAGAGGGTTCTGGCCGCAGGTTATATTAGAGGATTATTAAAGGGCTGTAAGGGCATATAAAAACAGCTCTGGAGATTAACCAACACAGACACTGAAGTCAACACCGCTTCGCATTCCACACCCTTGAATTTACACAGCAGGAAGTTGCAGAGCCTGTTTACCATAAGGTCCTGACAAGTGTAAAAAAATGTGTTTAGAGCTAACACAGAAAAATGAATAGGAGCCTTCAGAAAAACACTTGACATGTGCAATAGCATTATTATGATGTATGATTATATGCTAACTACAATCGGAACTTTAAATACATTTAAAGGCCAATTGCAATCCTGCATTTATTTATATTTAAATAATCTGTTCCAGAGACGCACAGTGCCCATCATTAAATCAGTCAATGGTTTGAAAAACGTTTGTCATCACTGTAAACTGGTGTATAAGTTTTAAAAAAGGAGAATGTAACTATTGTAAAAGTTGGGTAGTCACATTTAACTATGATAGTGCTTAACCGAGATTGTTGAGTCCAAGACCCAAACTTACAAAATAGGCCTTGTGCTGTTTTTGTTATGCCACAACATTAGAAGCAAACATAAACCAAAGAGCCTTCAATAAGAATTTGTGATTGATAATCAATACAAATAGATTACATTATTTCTGACAATCAGGGACTGGATAAAAACTGACCTGAGTTTGGAAAACAAATAAGCAGAGTCTTTTCACATAAAGACTGCTCACTTTGAGGTGTACTTTCAGTTCTTCTTCTTTTATTATTAATGGCACTGTGGTGAATATTGTACTGAGCAGCCAGGACAGAGCTATGTGTGCCGTTTCCAGGCAATAGATACAATACATACAGTTACAAAAAAAATTATTGGCATTGTTTTACTGTTGGCTTTTATTTTTAAGATAACGTGTAACCCAATTTACATGATTAACAATTTGTTTATTGTAATTTAAAAATATATAGAAAAAAATCTACATACAGTTGTTTTTTGCAATATCGCCATTTGCGCTTTTGCAATATCAGGTTTTCCTGAAGGTAAATAATTAATAACTGATTGCTTATTTATATTAATAGTGAAAACATTAAAATTCAAGCAATATGTAGTATTCTGGTTGCAGGGTGGCAGTAATGGCACATTACCTTACATTAGATTACTTTAACACTGCTTAAAGTCATAAAGTCAGCCATGGCATGCCCAACAAATTCAGTAAAATAAACGCTAAAAAATATATGCTTGTTTGGGATGTCCAAACTTTTTTTTTTTTTTCATTTTCTATATTACTGAGCAAAGTAAAACTTGATAGGTTTTACCACATTGATATTTAGTTTGATTTATATTTTCTTACATTTTGCAAATTAGGGTTAGAATAGTGTGGCTACTCTGTGTTACTTTGTTATTTTTGTGGTTGAGGGATTGTCCATTCATTTGTAATTATTTTTCATTATTTTCTGCATGTAAAATTATCATTATTGCATATAAAATGTGTTTTGTGTCTGGAACGGATTAATTGGATTTACATTACTTTCTATGGGAAAATTTGCTTTGGTTAGAGTCGGTTTGGGTTTGAGGTGGTCCTTGTAAAATGGATTAATAACATCAACCATGGTATCACTGTGAGTAGTACCTTTAACTTTTTTAGCAATTTGCCCACCACTGATCTTTTATGAAATAATATCAAATGCATTACAAACTACATATTTTCAACATATTGTTTAACCATTATCAGCTACTACCTGACTCTGCTCCAAAACAGCAACAGTTTTGGCAAAATAATTGATATATTTATGCAGCTCTAAATTGAAACTGCTTTTGCGATCCTTTAATGTATCAGACAGGATGTGAGGAAGCAATAATGAAAACCAGAGCATCATTTTCTAATCTTATGCATGCCTCAGTCAATCATCAGTACACCCACACACGCTCACACGCACTCAGCCATTCATTCATCATCAAGCTAATATTAGTTTTCTGCTTTGAGGTGTGTGGGGGTCATACTGTGTTCATAATGTGAAAAACAGATTATTGTGGGTATGTGTGTGTTTCCTCCCCAGTAAGCAGAGGTCTAACTTACATAAATATTTGGTCCCCAGCAGGCAGTTAATGCTGACATATGAATCATAAAGCTTGTTAAACGGGAGAGTAAATAAACAGTAAAGCGAGTAGTGGCGCCCCGCCAGGCTCGCTCTCGCACCATAAGTCAGACTGAGCTCCGGTCGGCAGCCGGCAAACGTTCGCGCCTCTCCACCTGACTTGCGAACCTGTTCAGCTTGGCTGCACCGGATGGACGTTTTGTTGCTTTGGCGTAAGCTTGTGCAACAGCTCGTTGGAGTTTAAAGCTGTGAAGGTTTCTGGAAAGATCTGTTTTTTGACGCTTGCACTCACAGAGGTGGTTTCTTCTCCGGGGTTTGTCCTCTGAGGACGTTAAGAGTTTATGGTGCATTAGATGATGTGGTCGCTGTGGAAACCAAACAGATGGACCGGGAGCATTACAAAAGAGCATTTTTTGCTGCTCTTTTGCTCGGCGACAACCCTAATATTGCTTTACAGTAGATCCTCCCTGTTCATGGGGGTTATGTTTCTAGAACACCCGCGAATGTTGTATCGTCCCTCCTAACCCTCCCTAGCTTGACGTTAATGTTCTCCTCTGATTTTGGATCAACATTTGCAATCAAAGTGATGATGTCTCTTCCATTGCCAAGGTGCGCCCGCGACAAAGGAAGCTAACAAGTGCATAGACTCACAATCAATGGTCAACCCCTAAAACACAGACTTATTAAATGCATTTGAAATTGTATTGTAAAATGGACAGGTACTCACCACTAATGCATAACAATGCACGATGATGGACAGAACAGATGGAGCCAGATTCACAGTCTAGCCTTTAGCCTGGTCACTACACCCACGCTTCCCTTTGCATCGTAATGTCATACATGTATGGTGTGGAGTACGCATACCGCTAGGGGTACACCAATTATAATAGGGGGTCACAAACGCTCCAGAACACAAGGAGAAAGGAGACAGCACACGATGTTGGTCAAAGCTCTGTGTGCATCATATGCACAAATAAGTAGATTTGGTGATTCTTTTGTGGGGATCCCCCGAGAATGAGTTTTTATCTTATGTATGTTTTTTTTTACATAGGCTACTGCTCTACCGTGATTGTTAAACCTGTTCCTTTGTTGGTAACAAATGAATATTTAGATTTAAACCATTGCCATAATGAGTGGACAAAAAAGTTCAAATTCAAGCCATTCAGATGGAAGAATGCCAACATCAAACTGGAATACGACATATGTGGGATGATTACATATCTATTTACGAGTACTCATGTATATATTTATCAAAATATCACCATGCATGATGCAAAATTTTGACCCAATGTTACTATAAAATGATTGGTCCAATTAATTATGTTCAATTTTTCAAGTTTCAAGTAAAATGGTTTATAATTTTTAAGTGTACAGGATTAGGGGGTAGGTCACTGTGAAAAGTTTGGGAACCACTATTATGCTGTCCATGTTATATATTACTATCAGCTATTTTTGTATATTATTAGCCGTTCAGGGTGAATTAAACGCTTTGTCTGTGGAAAAAAAATGACCTATTTTTGTTGAGAAAAGTAAAACTAACAAATTCATTTTTTTAAAAATTGACCCAAATATCTGGAACTTTTTTCCCCCTCACTCTTTTTCTACTCCAGTGAATAAAGAATTTTAAATGTAATGCTTCTAATGATGAGCATTTCTGCACACAATCCTTTAAGTTTAAGTAAAAAGAAGTATTAACCACAAACATGTTTAGTAGCGCATTTTTGCAAGGGGAAGGATTAGAACGTGTATTTCTTCATTATTGTTTGAGCATAAATGAACTAATATGAGATGATGATGTGAATTGTCACAGTCAGCCTCAGCAAAGACAGGCTACTGGGATAAACTGGTGTGGGTCCAGCTCCATATATGGAACGTGATATCACCACTGAGACCAACAACAGAGCCCAGATTCCATCAACAACTCACACGTCACCAAAGCTACAAAAGCATCATGCTGGCCATTATTCATGCACGTGCGCACACACACACACTATCATGTAGCCTAATGTGAGTGCTTTTATTTGGATTTGTTCACATTTATTTCCTTTGTTGATTGCAAAACTGTTGTCAGGTGCAGCTTCACACTTTTTCCATGGAACAGAGGTAAGGTTTTTATCTACTTGCTCTAAAACTAAAGGACGCCCGCCGTGCAAAACGCTTCGAGCTTGACCACATAATCCCGTCAGCTATTTTCTTTTTTCCGCTCAGCAGGCATGTGTGCAAGCGGTGTCGTCGGTGCTACTGACTCCTGCGTCGACCTCGGCCATCCTTTTGTTTAACGCTGCAAGGTTGATGGTACTGACCTTTGCCAAACCCTTGTGAGGTCATTGTCTCACGCCTTTAAGTGCCCCCTGATTGTGGACACATTTCTGTGCGGATAATGTCTTCCAGATTCCCTCCTTGTCACACACAACCAGAAGCATGTCAGCACGCATTTCAACACAAACCCACTCACAGCAAACTACACAACGGTAAACATTTTAGTGATTCTCAGATGGCAGGAGGAGGAGGACCTGGACTCCTTGTGTTGATGACAAGTGTGCGTTTGAGCACAACACACTCATGCCCCGCAGATATTACCATACAACAGCAACAATTCATCCTTCAACCTTTTCCTCTCACCTCTGCGAACACCCCCTCCACTAGGTTACTTGAGCTGTCAACAGATGGGTGAGCCCACGCTGTTAGTATTGATTTAGTCAGACTTGGGTAAACAACCCGGGTGTCTCCTCTTCCTCTCCTTTCTGTTCTCCCCAGTTTTACCATTCGATATCATAGGACATACTGTAGACATTATACAACTGCAGTGGAACCCCGGTTAGTGCCATGTATTCGTTCCAGAAGGTCAGACTCTAGCCAAAACCATGCACAAAATAATGTAGTCCAATTCATCCGTGCCAGTAATCTGACACCCTGCCCTGTGGCCATGAGGTTTGGGTCAAGACCGAAAGAGAAAAATCGAGGATACAAGTGGCAGAAATGAGTTTCCTACGTAGGGTGGTTGGGCTCAGCCTGAGACATAGGGTGAGGGGCTCGGTCATCCAGTGTTCCAGGTATGCCCAGCCAGCAGAAGGCCTCACTGCAGGCCTAGGACTTGCTGGGGGGATTATGTTTCAAAGCTGGCCAGGGAACGCCTTGGTATCCTCCCGGTGGAACTGGAAGAGGTGGCCGGAGACCGGGAAGTCTGGACTTTTCTTCTGAGACTGCTGCCCCCGCGACCAGAACTCAGATAAGCATAAGAAAAATGGAATGAAATGGAAGGTATCTTAACACAAGTCACATTTTTTTAGTTTTACATAAAACATTTCTAAATGATTTATGAAGGGATAAACAAACATTGAAGGTTACTTTTCCCTTTATCGAAGACAGCCGGGGGGATCAATTGTTTAATGCAGTGCTTTTCAAACTGGAGGGGCGCGCCCCTGGGGGGGCTCGGCGTCATGACCGGCGGGGGCGCGAGGCCACCATGAGCACTTTTCATTATTACCGTATTTTTCGGACTACAAGTCAATGTCGGACTACTACAAATGTAATCATTTTTTGGCTAACGAGCTTCATGTTTTCTCGTTATAAATAAATATGAATGTTTTCTTTCGTTCGCATTTTCGTTGGTGGCCCGGCGTGTCATCACGACATCGCCACTTTGGGTGTGTTCAAAATCTCTCCCGACACTTAGCACGAGTGCTTCAACAACTTATTAAGTTTCCGTGTGTATCTGCGAACACTCGGACTATGTTGTTCACCGCACCCTCAGCATTCCCAATACCCCGTTTGGGTTTGTCAGAAACTACTATTTTATTATTTTTAAGCCACTATTCATTAAGCCACTACTTAAAAATATATGGAAGTGGAAGTGCGTCGTATTGTACGCTAACTGTAGAGTGTATTCAAACAAAGGCAAAGGTTCCACTGTGTAAAACTAAAACTAAACTAGCTCAAAACCACAAGGTGTCCCACCTTCAAGTGTTTATTGTTTCCAAGTTTTCAAAAAGTTCCGTTTAAATGTTAACTCCAAAAGTGCCATAACTTTTTTTTGTCGGAAGAAAAGCCTGCCAGACCGTTCTGCTCCAGACCATTATGATCTCTTCAAAGGTCTGGTGTGATAACATATTTTGGCTAAAGGAAAATTTTGAAAGGACAGAATGTATAGAGACTTATTTTGTTTTATGCTGGAAGCTTTGAAAAGACAACATTTTTGGCCCAAGTCCTCAACAATCCCCTTTTCGGCCCTCACCAATGGAATTTTTTTTTGTCTAAGGCCGTTGCCAACATGGAAGCAGTTTAGTCATTCCCAAAAGAGAGACTTTACGAGGCAGTATGGTGGTCCAAGTATTGGAACTGTTAGCATGCAGGTGTTCCTCTAATTTTGTTGCCTGCCAGCAGAATTTCTTACAAGGCAGATATTCTGCAATTTGATGATGCCATCTTGGCAAAATGGGAAAAAAATATCAAACCTTGAATTTTTTATCAGATTTTAAGATTATGTTCTTGTGTGCTAAAAATGACCCCCAAAAAGTGCTTCAAAACTATTTTTGAAGCGTTTTACAATATTTTTAACCCTAACTCTAACTGTCTCAGTCTGGGAAGCTGCATTTCCCCTTACTGCCAAATTCATAAAAAAATGATACCAACAGACAGAGCCAAAGTCAGCACAAGCCACTATTTTTGGCATACTTTATTACCATAGGAAGAACTCTGCATCCAGGGGCTGGTAATAGGTACTTTAAATTCGATTTGGGATTCTGCTGGCCACAAGAACAAAGAAAAGACATGGAACTCATATGGTGTCCAGTTTGACATGAACACTCATGAAGATGATTCAGACACGTTGGAAATACTTCTGCAGATGGACTACTTACATATTGTTGACATATTGTTGGAGATGTAGCTTCTACAGAATGCAGAAAGTTGCATTTACGTCATAAGGGTGTTGTATATGTACATATGAAATATACAAACATGCAACAGCTGCAACCAATCATGACAGGAGTGTGGTCAGTGTGTTAAGTAATTGAATTACATGAAATGTGATGAATCTGGTTAGTAATGTTCACAATGGAAACAGATGAGTTTCACGCCATCCCTTTGTGGGAAGCTGAATCACACACACAGACACACAAGTCTGTCTCTGGGGTGTGTGTGTGTGTGTGTGTGTGTGTGTCTGGTAATTCATACATATGTACTGCATCCAACCCATAGTGGGATGTGCTTGTTCCTGGCTACTGAGTTTCCTGGGGAATAATAAAAGTATCAATCTTAGGCGGACCAAACATCCAGTTTTCCAAATACATGTCTTGTTTTCACATCCTGTCCTGGTTGTACTGGCTTTTTACCTCCACCAAGCGCAGCGCTAAGTGAAAGCACGGCGTGGAAATGATGTTTTTGTCTGCATTATGTTTGTTTGTTTGTGTTCAAAATAACTTCAAAAGTTCTGAATGCATTTGGACGACATTTTCAGGAATTGTCGGAAATGGAATCAGGGAAAAGGAAGAACTGATTACATTTTGGGGGTTAATCACCGTCTAGATCGATGACTTTTTAAATTGATTTTTGTTACATTGTCTAATAGAGCCATTTTTGGCATTTGTGAATACAACTCCACAAAAACATGGGAAGAAAAATAATGGAATAATTCCGCATACTATGATTTGGAATATGAGAAAATAGGGACCTTTGGAATTATCATCATAGGGAGAAAACAAATAAACATGCAACAAACACCATTATATAACCAAGAAACTGGAATCTGGAGTGTACCAACTGATACTTTTGTAACTTCAAAAGCTATGGAGCTAGATCCATACAAAATGGAATTTTTGTGAATAATAATATTGATATAATTATGAATCCAATCACTAATGGTATGTTTTCATGGTCAAGGAATCTAAATAGTGAGAAAAAATGTAGGACTAATATTTATGATGTAAATCACAATACGGGGGAGACTACAGCGCTTGGCGGAAGTCTGCATTCTCCGAATGCTAGTCTAGTTTTTTTTAGGTGTTTTCATTGGACTATTTTATTGAGTGGCATTAGTGTATTCTCCAGCATGGAGACATGAGCAGAAGAGGACGTGTGGACGATTTTTTGAATTACTGTTGCCAAAAAGTTGCAACAAGATGAAGAAAAAGCAAAACATGCACAAAATTATTGCAGAAAATTTGGGACGTCATGCACAATGGTGGTTCAAATTCCTTTGTAAAGTTAGAGGTCACATTTTTCCAAATATTTTTGGTTACATTCAAAAACTTCACAAGCGTTTGGTCTTTGGTTCCTGTGTTAGTTTTTGAATTATTTCCGTGGCAGTTTTTCTTTGTAAACGTTCTTTCTTTGGTCAATATTAATATCCCCAATCCCATTACCTTGCATTGCTCTTCACAAAGTTCCATTCTTGTGCTGTTTGTGTATGCTACCGGCCCCGCCTTCCCCCACAGAAGCAAAGCAACAGTATGACTGAAAGGAGGTCTCGCTCTGTTCGCCGTTGGTCTATAGAATGCTGTAACTATATAAAATGTCTAGGTCAAATTTATCAAGTTAATTTTCATTTATCATCTGACTATGAAAAGATTCCAATCATAAATAAGGAATCCTACTTTGTGGAAATTCATTTATCACGGTTGGGTCTGGACCGCATTAACCGCAATAAACGAGGGATTGCTGCAAAACAATTTTCTATCCATACAGAAGAGGCATGCTCTAAATATATTGAAGTGAAACGGCATCTTTGAATAAACCTTGAGCATCATTTAGGTATCTCATTCCTCTATTTATCTATCTATCTGTCTACAAACACACCTGTCTGACATTTTCTTCTGTTCAATGCTACTCAATTTTCTTTTAGTCTACTTTTCCATTGAAGCCACCACTCCACCATCTGCTCTGCTCTTCTATTCAATGAGTTCCGCGGCTGGCAATGGAGGTCAGTGAGTGTGTGCATGCATGTGTGTGTGTGATGTCCCAACCGGACAACTCCCTGCCTCCATACAAATACACTTCAAACACAATTCACTGAGATCACCCCCACACCGCGACCAGGCGGTCGGCATCCTTCAAGATGGGTGTTAGGTGTTTGCAGTGCTGCAAGGATACAGTATTATCTGTGCGTGTGTGCGAGTGATATGTAATCGCTGTTCTGTGTGCCTGCACACATCTTTCTTTTGATGCCTCCTTTTTACCCAAAACAGCATCATTCGATATAAACACTTAGTGTGAGCAAAAGTGGTCATGACTGCTCATCTCCCAAGTGTGAGTCATGCCTTTTACTTACTTAGATGGATTTCTGAAATAATAAGAGCAATCAGATAGCACAGGTCTCTTGTAGAACTTTGTTCCGGATCCAAGGGAATTAAATGTAAAATGATCCAAAGCAAGCACAGAAAATTAGAACCTGATTTGATGACATCTGACAGACCTGTAGGAGCCTGAACATATTAAATTGGATTTAGCATGGCAAATTTAAATGTGCTGCTTTACATTCAGCTTCTGACCCTACATGAACACAGCACATTTTGTCTAAATCGGAAAAGATTGATTTTTTGTAATTACATTTGACTTCTTTTGTTGTTATTCTTGCTTGCACATCACAAAAAATACTAGGTATCCTACTGACAAACCTACTTAGTGGAGATGAAGATAATTATCGGCAGAGAGCAGGGCCTTTTTTTGTCCAACAGTGCATTGGGTATCTTTTCCTTAACTGTTTTTCATCCATCCTAAGAATAAAGAAAAACATAATGAACCTGTGGCACTACTCCAGAGACGTCTTGGGGGAGTTTGATGTGTCTCTTCTTCGTGAGTGTGAACATTAATGACACCCCTCCATCTGGGAAGCATCTCACACAGACTCCTGTTGACTCAGTGAGCAGACAAAGAGGAGGAGATGAAACAAAGTCCTGTCATGTTTTCACAGATGGCTCATAAATCGCTACTCGTGAACGAAAGGGGCCTATAATATCATTTGATAGGTCAGCAGTAAAAAGATGACCTTTAGGGTGGAGAGATCAGGTGTGTCATTAAAAAGGGGTCAAGGTAAGAATAAGAGTCTTCAAAAATATTAATAAAGAAAACAGCCTATGTAATCAGACTTGAGAAATTAATGTCTGCGTTTATTTTAGGGCTGTCTAATGATTACAATTTTTAATCAGATTAATCATGGTTTTTAAATGTATTAATCATGATTAATCACTATCAATCAATTAATCACACTATGTCTAAATAATATTATAATTTTCTGGGATTTCCTTCCATCCATCCATCCATTAATTTTCCATGCTGCTTATCCTCATTAGTGTCGCAGGTGTGCTGGAGCCTATCCCAGCTGACTTCAGGCGAGAGGTGGGGTACAACCTAGACTGGTCACAAACTAATCGCAGGGCACATATAGACAACCATTCACACTGACATTCATACCTATGGACAATTTAGTGTCGCCAAATAACCTAACATGTATGTTTTTTCCTTAGCATGTCGAAGTATCTGTGAATGCATCTGGTGGTCTGTCTAGTGACAATGAGGAAGTGTTTGTTTGGCGTTGTAGACACATATAAGGCGCTTAAATTGCACTGCTGTTGATGTGTTTAAGTCAGACTAAAGAAATAACAGAGAGTTAGACTCTAAACTGTGCTGCTATCTGTCATCATAACAGAAAGCCATGGCTTGCCATGATGCATATGCTTTAATTACGCTAGAAATATTAAAATAATGAATGAATTAAACTAATTACTAGCATTAACGCGCTATTTGTGACCCTCCTGGTTTGGTTATAACCCAAGAACAGAATACAGGAGGACTCAGGCCCTGTTTACGCAGAAATGTTTCTGGAATTTTTTGGGTCTAAATTAGTAAATACTTGTACCCCGAAAGGAACGGCTCACTTGGTAAAATAAGCAAGGCACACCTATGTGTGACCTATGTGACCAATGTGTAAACAGACCACCGACGAAACCACGTGACACACTAAACTATAGAAGAAGAAAGAACGCATGCACAGAAGTCGTCTTCTGCTTTCCAAGGCCAGTCATGCCAGTCAAAATATTCATGTTGGTAAAAAGAGATACAATCAATTCCACAGACATATCAATGTCAAATCAACCAGCAAGTTGAACAAATTCCGTGATGGTGGGTCCCATAGCCAAACCAGTTGAAAACCTGTGATCTAGACCAGTGGTCGCCATAACTATTTGAGCCCAAGAGCCTTTGTTTTGGCCTTGAACCCAGGTAAGATGTTCATCTAAAATATCATAAATATCTTATTTTTAAAGAGCCTGTTTGCAACAATTACACAGCTGCCTAGAGGGCGCTAACTTTCTAACGTGTTTCAAGCTTTACATACCGCTCTCTTCCAGCTCAGGACAAAGATTTGTTTGATCCACAAATTCAAAAAATATTTGAATTAAAAGTGTGTGTGCAAAGGTTTTCTGTATATGGTACATCAAAAGTTAAGAGTGAGAGATAAGAGCTTAAACATCGTCAAGAAACTCAAGCCGGTGCAGTTGTTCTCACTCAACTCCTCAGATAAAAAGTATGAAAAAATATATATAACCATCCATCCATTTTCTATACCGCGTATCCTCTTTAAGGTCACAGGTATGCTGGAGCCTATCCCAGCTGACTTCGGGCGGGAGGCGGGGTACACCATGGACTGGTCGGCAGTCAATCGCAGGGCAGACAAACAACCATTCACACTCACATTCATACCTATAAACAATTTAGTCGCCAATGAACCTACCTGGAGAAAACCAATGCACGGGGAGAACATGCAAACTCCACACAGAGATGGCCAAATGGAGATTCGAACCCTGATCTCCTGACTGTGAGGCCAACATGCTACCCACTCAACCAGCGTGCGGACACTCAATATCTCTGTACTGTATCTATTACTAGCTATCTAGCTGTATGTCATTCGGGCAACACCTTAAGTTCACACTTGATGTTCTTCCCCTCCCACTCAAACTTGGCCTGGTCGTCCATAAACATGGCACACACATCATGGTGGCATAGCAAGCGAACAGCACAGACGCAAGGTGCATTCACAGACATCAGGTCATCACAACATTTTGTTTGGCAAGACCGGCAACCCACTGAAAACAGTTGCGCAGCCCACTTTTGTGTCACGACCCACCATTTGAGAATCACTGGTCCAGATGTTATCAGCTTACTTGTTATCTGCTGATGAGGTAGAAAAAGTCAGAGGCAACTCGGTAGAGTCTTTCGGAGAGTTGAGTAAATAGCTGGTAACATCAGACGACGAAGCAAGGGAAGGTGCAGTGTGGGAAAAAAAAACATTGAAAGAGATGAAGGTGTGGAAGTGACAACAAAAACACGTAATGGCAAAGTTTATAGGACTTTACGGCCATCAGCGATGTTTAGAGCAATGTTCCATCAGGAGAAGCAGTCGTGAAAACCAAAAATAATAATAACATTAAATGAATATTCATATGTTTTTATGAACTGTGTTATAAACATATTTGCTTTATGATTCCAATCGTTTCGCGTTGGACGGTGATTCCGTTTGTCGGCGTGCCGCCAATAATATGTTTGCATAAACACGCACACTTACACACCACGACTTACTACAGCCCCTGTAATGCATTAAGTGTAAGAGGGTTGTTGTTTTTTTTTAATGGGACAGCAAAAGGCATCATCTCACCTGTGCTTTCTAGTACCCCGCCCCCTTCCCATAAGGCCCCCTGTTTCATAGCTGTCTCAGGTAATGCCTGTAAGGTCAAGTTACGACTTTTATTCTTGGTAAGTTACGACTTTACTTGTAGTATTACAAGCTTTTTCTCATAAATGTACGACTCTATTCTCTATGAATGACTTTATTCTCGAAATCTCTTGTAAACAGTGATTGCCTGAGGGAGTTATAAAAACGGGGGACTTTTGTGAACTTTGGCCTGGGTCAAAGTTAATATTACAACTTTTATTCTCGTAAAATTACTGTTTTTTGCTCATAAAATTACAGCTTTTAATCACAGAATCTCATATTTTTTTATTTTGTGGCCCTAATACGCCATCGTAGTACTCCACCTGACAATGAAGGGGCAAAGGTGGTCATGGAGAAGTCTTCTGGAAAAGCTGTGCAGTTTGGGCCCAGCGAGCAAGGGGTGATTTACCTGAGGTGCTGCATTTGGGTGGGCTGCCTGGGTGGCTCCAGGAAAGGCCTCAGGGTGGCGCTGTACGCTCAAGACCAGACCATGGTGCTGGTGGCGGTGGACCAGCAGGACCAAGAGGGCTGGTATCGGTCCATCAAGAAGATGCCATCTTTTTTTTTACTTTACTGAAATACACAAACAGGAGCATCAGCTGGAGTCAGCAATAGGTTAAGGACAGAGGACATAGTGCGTGTACTTCACATACAAATACAATGTATGACCATAAATGTTTTTCAGCTACCAGAAAACTGAATGAATGGGAGGGAACTACAATACAGCAAAGTATTTGAAAACTACATTTTTAACAAACGTGAATGATTCTATTTTTTTCCTGTTATCCTTTCAATGATCAACCTGTATTAAGGAACCGTCGAACCTCATCACACATCAATGATGTCATATTATGTATATTACATCAATACATATTAATACAGTACATGATGATTAAATACAGCACAGGTGAGCAATGAAACCAATTTTTTAAGTGGTTCTGACTAGATTCTTTCTCCAGTGACATGTCCTGAACCAGACTGATGGACAATCCGATCTACTGATCCACAAAGCTGCTGTTTTCTGTCTAAGCACAAGTACATTCAACATTTGTCATTTACATTATGTGACTGCGGATGTTCAACCCAAATGTGCAGAAAGCACTGACCCGATGTCGGTTTAATGCACTGAATCATATCTGATCTGCTTCCAAGTTTTTCATTCTCACATAGCGCACTACTGTCGCTTTCTATGTTTGTCTATAAACAACTCAGGTGAAAACATGTGGCGCGCCATGTTTATGTCAGATGGGTCCACTTGTGCACGCATCACTCAGAACAGATGTTGACACGACATGTGAACAGATGCTCTGGTATCTTAGTAGTAGGATGAATCACAATCACAGCAGAACACCAACACTAACCATATCAGAGTTTAGTGTTGTATGGACCTAAAACAGGAACCTACAAACAGATTTGTTCTGATTTTCTTGAAAGTATATCATCTATTGTTGTTCTAGCTGAAGTACCAACAGGATCGGACGTGCAGGTGCTGGGAGCGGTGAGCAAGACCTCTGTTCTGCCAGGGCCACGACCTCAGCCCCTTACCAGAAGGACCTCTTTCAGAGACAGCAATGGACATACCGTGCATGTGTCTGCTGTTATGTGTGTGTGCAGCAAGGACAACAGATTTGCTGCTGAGGAGCCAGACTTCTATCCCGTCAAGGCCTCAAAGCCCGTAAGAAATGTACATCCCCGAAACAGTGTCCATTCTGATGGGCCTTTATACACTGGAATTCCCCCTGAGCCGGACAAAAGAGCGAAGTGTAGAAGACGTGTGAGAGCCAATTCAGCTTTAATTTGCCAGAGTTGAATAGCTCAGCAGAGGGAGATGTTCTTTAAAACGCTGCCATGTAACCTGGTGTTTTCAATTCCCCCTTCTTTTTTTCTCCCTCCCTGCTCTTTCTTGGCCTCCTTCACGTTGGCTTTTGGCAGGGAAATTAAACCTGTCCTTTTTAAAGCGCCTCTCCATCGCCCGTCGCCGTGGGACTGTCAGAGTGGGAGGGGCAAACTGTATCTGTCCTTCTCTTGCATCTTTCCACCGAGAATCTTTGCGGTGAATGAAACTGTCAGACTGAAATGAAGACAAACTGACAACATGCCGAGGTTTTTGTAGGTGATCGTATTTGTTTTCTGGCAATCACAAACCACAGTCATGCTTTGTCAAATTTGCCCACCTTGCTAATGGCGGTTCAGTCAGTCAGCACATGGCGTCCAACTCTTGGACCGAGAACCACCCGGTTGCAGATTCAAGACCCAGAAGGAGCAAAAGATTTACTACGGACTTCATGCTCTGTTAACGTGCCCTTGGGCAAGACATCAAACTACTCTTGGCAGCAACACCATTCATGCAAATTGTAAAAAGACAGTATTTTAATTCCCTTTCACGTAAAGGATCCTTCTTCTTAATAGCACCATATGAAGTGCTATTAGGACACACTTTTACATAATTAGATATTAACATAACAAAATCTGCGATTGACTGGCGACCAGTCCAGGGTGTACCCCGCCTCTCGCCCAAAGTCTGCTGGGATAGGCTCCAGCCTCCCCGTGACCCTAATGAGGATAAGCGGCATAGAAAATGGATGGATGGACATAACAAAATAAACATCTTCATAGTTAAAATTCAAATTGATTTTGGGACAATGTTCTACCACAGGGGTGTCAAATTTGTTTTCATTGAGGGCCACGTCGCAGTTCCAGCTGTCCTCAGAGGGCCACTTGTAACTGTCAATATATGCAGGGTATTTCTGTGCATGTAATTTAGGTTTTTGTCAAAAAGAACCAAATGTTGTACTTTTGTCCTGGTCACATAACAAAAGCTCGACATTTTAAACTTAGCCAATAAATTAAATTAAAACAGTGTTTTCAGTGTCTCGGTTCATGTTCTGCTGGTTGTTGAAAACTGTTAAATAAATAGGTTAATAAATAAATAAGTCATTAAAAATGTCTACTAGTCATTAAAAAATGCAGACATAGCAGCAGCAGTCCAATGCAGCCCAGCACCACAGCTTCAAAAAAACCTTGGGGAAACCCTGAAATATGAAAATAGAAATATGAATATAATCTCATTATATTGTTACACAGTTGACCATGAATTTAATTATTCTGTTTTTACTAACAACTTGTTGGATAACTTGCTTTGAAACGAGGCGTGAAGTGAGAAAGTCAAGGTGACAAGCAGACATTCAAGTCGTTATTTTTGATTTTTAAAAATATGTGAAATATCTTGTTGCGAGAACGGAATAACTTCGAATACAAAACCACTCCTATGATATACTGCACAAAGGAAGCTGGAGTTTGCGTGCCTGGAGGGCGGCGATGCGTACGGATGGTGTTCATTGTTCATAATGCCTGCCTGTTGGTCACTCTCCGGGGGGGGGGAGCGCACTGATGTAATATTTTTCTTTTCGAATGGTGTTGCAATCTCTGACACATCATAAATACGTTTGATCAAGTGTAGAATTACTACAGCTTCTGATTGCCTGAGTGCCAACCGTTCGGTATCACCAAACAGGTCTAAAAGGCTGGACTGAACGAAGAGGAAAGCTCAAGCTAAATGGCTAACTTGCTTCGAGAGAGAGAGAGACTGACAACGTGCGTGACAAAGTAATTATGAAGTTGCTTGTCGAAACGATTTTAGTGCTTGAAGCTCCCAGGAGGAGGGCGATGAGGACGATGAATTATTTTTCTGGCGGGCTACTGTTTAACTAGCTGTGTTACAACACACCGTTTGGAAAAAAGCAAATCATCTTTCTGTGTAACAACATTCCGTGCACTAAATATCCCATGTTACAACATTGACACCTGTGCCTTGGGACAGGCGTAGATGTACACTTTTTTTTCTTTTTTAAATTAGCGCGTGTGTCTTACATATCCGTGCACATTGGACTTTAAACCAGTTGTTATTAGATTGTGACTGTAATAGCCAATAGATATTCATTCAATTATTTGTTATTGAAATATATTAGATAATGTACACACCTTCAACAATGACTTTCATTCGTATGGTTGGTATCGGATTTACTCCTTTCATTACAGTTTTTGATTACCACTCGCAGAGGGGTGTTAATTATGAGAATAATTACTTTCTGATATTTTGGTACCTTTTTGTAGAACATAACAACCATAATATTAGAGATATCAGAAAATATCAAAATCAGCTATGTCAATCGATCAATTATCTATCTATCGTACCCATACAAAGATATTAATAAATCATGTTTCCAATACTTTAGATATCTGATTTACCTTAAAGATGTCCAAAACGTTAGAATCATATGTCAGTATGAGGCAGTATAGTTCTACACCGCGACTACTAAGTTACAACCACGGTGAGAAACATATTGATATCAAATTAATAAAAGCATTACTACCTGAGTATGGGCCGGAAATGTGCAGCATATCTCTTCCGATTGCACAGGTGAGCCTTTGCAGTGGTTTTAGCAATGCACACAGTCACTTGGCATTCATGGTGCATCTCATCCAATTAGAGAACAAGTTTTGATGACCATCCCCTCATTCGGCCTCCTGTGAGAAAAGAACAGTGAGCTGCTTGCTTGAACAGACTCAGTCTCCCACTTTTGAACGAGCCACTAGAAAAGCAGACCGGCGCTCCAGACAACCCTCCTTTTTCTCAGCAGCTTCTAACATATACAGTAAACACATGTCCTGCCCTTCACAGGTCCCGAAACCATGGTGACTGGGTCAGACGTGAACTGTGCTCTTGACAAATATATGAAAAACGAGCTGGATTCATTGTGCTTTGTCAAGCCTGGTACAAAGTGGGAAGACGAGGGGCGGCCATTTTTGCTTTTGTGAGGAAAAGCATCCATTGAGTTGCATTTGGTGGGATGCCAGGTTCTCTCCTCTACACGCGGCCACCGTCTAAACTGGATTAGCCATTGAGAGGCCTTCACCACCGTAAGTGACAAGCTAGGAAACACATTCATGATGATTCTACCTTCAGACCACATTGTTATTCTGATGGGAATGTCTTTATCATCCACTCTGGGGGCCTTCGTAGATTTTTAACGCCGTGTGATGCACAAAAGCTAAACTTCTATACCATCTGCCCCACACGGAGCCGTGTATACGTGGAAGTAGAACAAATTAACTGAGATTGTGGTCATTTTTCGGGCATCCTCTCACAAGGCCATTTTTACTCTCATGGACTTTGCAATTCCCCTGCACTCTCCTGGTCCCTGCTGGCCTGCATTCACACTGAGCGTTCATGTTTTGGCCAGTTTGCTTCTCACTTCTATATTGCTGTTTACCTGACTTGGTGGATTATTTCCTGCCTTATCTAGAGAGGTTCTGATTGCTTGAAAGGTGGCATTATGGTAATTACCGCATTAATAATTAAATGACACTAACTTTATAACCAAATGTACTCACCGGTGAGCAGGCGGGCCATGGGTTTTGATTTAGTCGATTGTTTTGAGTAGTCCTATCTATTTGTACTGTATCGTGGATCGTGTTTGTTATCATTAAGAAACGGTGAGGAACAATCACATGACAGGCATCGTATAGGCCAGGGGTCGGCAACCCGTGGCTCTTGAGCCGCATGCGGCTCCACAGCCTCCTGGTTGCGGCTCCCTTAGCTAAAGGTGGGGATTTTTTTTAACACTGAAGTGCATTTACCAAAAGAATGTGAGAAATCTGTGACTCTAAATTGTCCATTAGAGTATGAATGTGAGTGTGACTGGTTGTTTGTCTATATGTGCCCTGCGATTGGCTGGCGACCAGTCCAGGGTGTACCCCGCCTCTCGCCCAAAGTCTACTGGGATAGGCTCCAGCATCCCCGCGACCCTAATGAGGATAAGCGGTACAGAAAATGAATGAATGAATGTGAGAAATCTGACTCTCCGCCAGGTCAGTGAATGCATCTAGACTGTCTTCTGACTGCTGATTGGATGAGCAAGGGAGGGGGAGGTAGGCTAGGGTATGCAGTGCGTCTTACAGCGCGTGAGAGAAAAAAAAGGTGAAGGAGTTTTGAGGTCTTTAGTCTTTTTGACAAAATAAGGTTTGGAAAATCCCCAGATTTAGCGAGAAAATCGCTACGTTGGCAACACTGGGCTGTACATGAGATGGGAAGCCATTAACAGTTAGATAAACAATGAAATAATTGTTAAAAAATAACAAAGCACCTATTCTCCTAATTTTAAAAACAAACAGGAAATTATTCTGAAAATAAAAATGTCTCTCTTGGTAAAGAGAGTCAAGAATGGGATTAATAGATTGGTTATCGATGACAATTCAGTGCAGGAATAAGCGGTATTGAGCAAACAACACTGACATGCAGATATATGAACTCTGGTTGGCTTTTTATCTAAAGTTTAAAATGTTTACACAAATCAGTTTAGTGTTTAAATTAGCTCAGAGCAGGTCTACATGTGTAGCTGCACGTTTGTGGAATTTTGTTGTTCTATAAAGTAAGATTACAATTTTAAAAAGTATATATGTTTTGTAATGTTTAGTGGCTCCCAAACATTTTTTTTACTGGAAGAGGAGACAAAACGGCTCTTCTGATGGTAAAGGTTGCCAACCCCTACTATAGGCCAAGGGTCACCAACGTTTTTTCTTCTGAGAGCTACTTTTACAAAATGCAAATGGCCGAAAGCTACTCATTCTGTATTTTCATAGCTTATATGTTTGTTACCAGAACATTAACAAAATGCTGGTTATCACAAACTCACATTTTGTAGTTCAGAATCCATTTCTTTTTAGTGTTCTCACATTATTACCTAAAAACCTGAATGAAAAGCAAGCTTGGGGGTGCCTCATGTGGTCGTGGGGGGCTCCCTAGTGCCCACGGGCACCATGTTGGTGACCCCAGCTGTAGGCTATGATGTCGCTATGCCCTGACCCACCTTTTCCGGACATGCCGGGTGAGTGTTCCTAACTTAAGTGTGGTTTAGAGCATGGTACAATTTTCACATAGAGAGGTCGAAGTTGGCATTCGAATCCAGAACCTCCTGGCTGCGCGGCAGATGTTCTGCAAAAGACAATGTAAATATTCAGGACAGAATATTTCACTCATAAATGGTAAATGAATCAAAGTGCTTACTCTTCACAGCAGTAAGCCCTCGACAAATTAGTCTCAACAACTCATTTCTATGTATGTGTGTGTGTGTGTGTGTGTGTGAGAAGCCAGCTGTTGAGGATCTTGAGGAAAAGTGCTAACTGATAACATAAACCCCCACCCAAAAACACATCACGCTACCAACCCCCTGGGACCCCACAAACCTTATACCTCTAAATCTATTCATCCTCCTGACAGAATCCTGTAACCCACAAGGGCTATCTACACATTTTTTTTTGTCCTATAATTAATGTTTTTCCCTCATTATGGAGTCGATGTGTTGTAACTTTTACGGCAGACAATCAGAGACCGGCCAAAGCTTTTAATCAACACCTAGTGCTTTTTATGATCAAGAAACTGATACGCACAACCCACAAGAGAATTTCCCCACATGTTGATTAATGTGTGTTTACATGGCACATTTTGTTTGCCCTATGCAGACCCGACAGCGATTGTGAACTACTGTTTATCTAAGCCCAGTGGAGGGAAAGCATTCATGTGCTCTGCCAACATAAAATAAAACTCAGCACCACACTAAAACACAATAAACTGTGGGCCACATATATCATTTCATCCAACAAGAGAGCGGGGAAGCTGCAGTTGCAGGCGAGATGATCGAACAGATTAGTCTTTGTTTATTTTGGTTCATTTTAACATGGAAAGCTATTAATGTAGTGTTTGTGTTAGTTAGCTGTAAGTGCCATTTCATACATGTTGATGAAAGATGGTCAGTGACGTCAGCAGTATGTTTCTATCTTACAATCTTTGGCTGAAAGGACCGATTTTTTAGCAATGCATGTTATGTTAGTGGATTTGAGTTTATTGTAGAAAAAAAAAACTCCCATGATGAATGCATTATGTAAAAATCATTCAATCGTGGCAGGAAAACCGCACGTTCCCACAAAAAAAAATGGTGATAATATGAAAAGCTCAACTGTTTCTTTGAGATCACATATCACTTGCGGCTTTTAATGGGCAAAAAGCCATATTCTAATCGGTAACGCCAGAGTAGTGCAAACAGTAGAACCAGTATAGACAAAAATAATGTAAAAAAGTCACCAACCAAAAGCTTTACTTTTTTGCATTTTTTTTTAAATGTCGATTTAGGATGGTATTGCAAAGTGGTCCAACATGTTACATGGAGCACCAGTCTGCTCTCCATCATATCTATCATCAGTGCAGCCATTTGTGCGAGCTTGTCAATCGGGACAGGTCCACAACAAAGACCAGGCAGCCCGATGCCCTGTAACTCTACACAGGTACATGAAACAGTGAACTCTGACCCCATGTGTGATACGTGTGGCGGTTTTGTGCCACAGGTCAGCGGGAAACGTGCCCAACATTCCCAGCATATATAATCACTATTTCTGCATGTTAGTGCTGAAGAGGCTAAAATAAAGGACATTTTACGTTGTGATGCTGTAAGTAGAAGTCCCTAGGCCAGGGGTGGGCAAACGTTTTGACTGGCAGGCCGCATTGACATAAAAAATGACCGGGGGCCAGACTATATATCCGATACACGCACACAATTTACGCTTATACAACAGTCCATCTGGAATAGTTTGTCTTATTTTATTTATAAAAGTATCATACAATCAGCTATTTGTTCTTGTGTCCCTTTTTTGGGAGCACTTTAAACATTAGACCACATCAATTAATGAAATGTCATTTTACTTGCGCGGGTAGAGGTATTTGTCTGGATCGCTGCATGTGAAAAGCTACTTAAACCACTCCTTGCAAGTCATGCTGCCAGCATGTATGTTAAAAGTTTAAATTACACACTTTGGAAGCATCTGGCGGGCCGCATTCAAACACCTGGCGGGCCGGATGTGGCCCCCGGGCTGTAGGTTGCCCACCCCTGCCCTAGGCTGTGATGAAATGATGGAAAAGGTTGAAGATGGTTTGGGCTTTGGGCATTTATCTGATCTTACCTGTAAATACAGTTATATGCAAAATTTTGGGCACTCCTGATAATTTTCAAAATATTCCTTTATAAATTATTAGTTGTTTGGATCAGCAACTTCAATTATATATATCATATAGCAGACGAACACTGTGATATTTGAGAATTGAAATGAAGTTTTTAGGATTTACAGAAAGTGTGCAATAATTACTAAAATTAGACAGGTGCATACATTTGGGCACCCTTGTTTTATTGATTTGAATACCTTTTAGCACTGATTTTTGGAACACAAAATTAGTTTGGTACGCTCATTGACCCTTAACCTACATACACAGGTCATGCCAATCATGAGAAAGGGTATTTAGTGGCCAAAGTTGTCCTCCTTTTTGCATTTTTTCTGAAGTGTGTCAACATGGGAGCCTCAAAACAAAGATGGTTCAACATCATGGTTTGGGTGAAGGATACAAAAAGCTAGCTCAGAGATTCCAGCTGTCAGAGAACCATAGTGAGGTAATGAAAGCCAAAAGCAGAGTTCTGGTTAAGGTCCAGAGGGGCAAAAATTTCAGACAGGCCGAGGCGAAGGATGGTGAGAAGAGTGGTACTCAGCCCAAAGCCCAAAACACAACACAGTAAAATTTGGTGGTGGCTCCATCATGCTGTGGAGCTGTGTGGCCAGTACAGGTACTGACAATCTTGTTCAAATTGAAAGTCGCATGGATTCCAGTCAGTATCAGGAGATTCTTGCGAACAATGTAATAAATAATAATAAATAATTAAATATTATTTTGATAAAGTGATGTCTAATTTTAAATGACCAAATCAAGAATCACGTTTACTGGCAGTTCTAAACATAATTATGTGTTTTTAATCACTTTTCTGTCTCTATGAGTTTGTTTCATTAGGTGCAAATAATATGCAAATGAGCTAATGACATCCACTAGCGACTTCGAAGACAGCCAATGGGTACATTTCTTACTGAGGACTTGCCAACAGTGGCAGTACATTTGAATGTCGGCACCCTCTTGGAAGCTGGAGGAAGCCGCTGCGTACAGTCCCTTTCAAGATACTGTAAAATTGCTGCCAAATGCTCAGTCTGGATCAGATCAGGATGAAAATTGGTTCGACATTACAGCTTCTGATTTCACATATGCGTCTTTCAACTTGGAGGCTCAACCACGCTGATAGAAACCAATGCCTCTGGGATGGAGGTAATAAATGTCTATTGCATTGCGATGCAGGCCTGTAGAGTTAATGACTAAATGCTGTGTTGTTTCTGGGCTTATTTAGTCGGGTCCTAAAACACTAAAAACATGTTGTTTGCATCGTTAGAGGAAGTCAATTCCAGCCAGCTAATTTACAGTGCACCTCCTGGCAGCTCAGTTTGATCTCTCCACTCATGGCGGCAGTTACACAGGACGACTCAATGGCTCACTGTAAACACCCTCTCAGGTTTACTGCTTACAGCCGGACCACCACACAGCAGCATGGACCTATAAAAGGCTGGCGGAGAGTGGTTGGTGTGCGCATCAACAGCCACTCTTACGCGGTTGTATGGTTTTATTGCCTATGGTTCTCTAGGGGGATAAGGCCGGGGGTGCAAGGAGAGCTCTGACAGAGGAGGCGTCAAGTTCTGGCATGAAGACGGGGTTCAGTTTCAGCAGAGAACAGCAGGGGGGGACACAAATGCATCATAATTTGCATGGTAACGGCCGCACAGTCATGTAGAGACGTGCACACACACAAGCCTGTGTAGTATTTCTAAGCGCTTTAGTCTCTTACTTCCAGATGTAGTATAACGCATTTCATGGCACATTTAAGCTTCATCTTCCCACCTGCTGGGGTATCATCTCACTTATGCTCTTACCTAATACTCCTCACATGGTATCTGTCTATCTCCCAACTGCACTTGTTGCCCGAAAGTATGACCTACCAATGCAGGCCCACAAACGAATGGGATAGGGGTCAGGGTACAGGGTACAGGTTTAGGGCTGGTGCTAGGTCCCCCCGTGTTTTACAAAAATTGCAATTTGATCTAAAATGATAGGAAATAATTATCCTCTAATGACAATGATAATACATAACTTTGGAGTTTGGAACCACTGTCCAGCATAATTCCAGGATTTAGCAAAGCATCAAAAGAATACCTCATTTGTGTTTTGCCTTTTATTTGGCTTTTCGTGTGGGTTTTTTTCTCCAAATGAAGGACCAGAAGACCCTAAAAAGAGTAGAATAGGGCATACTGCACACAGCTGAAGTAAAGGGGCTCACATTCAGCATAAGTGGTTTAGAGCGGTTACCTTCTTTTTACACTTGCGTGACAATTAAGAATGTACGCCTTATGTCTTTGTTGTTCATCCTTCAAGTTAGTACTGAGTGTTTTAACATCTTTGTTTAAGCTTGTAACAGTTAGGAAGCTTTCTGACTTGGGCCGGTGCACCCCTCCTTAGGCGACCTGTTGGTCCCAAGCTCCCCCAAGAGCACCATATCGGTACCAAACTTAGTGCAGACACCCAATCGACATAGCCCACTGCAGCTCAGAACTCCTGGGCTTAAGTTAACTGGTGACTCTAAATTGTCCACAGGTATGAACGTGACTGTGAATGATTGTTTGCCTGCCCTGCGACTGACTGGCGACCTGTCCAGGGCATACTTGCCTCTCACCCGAAGTCATCTGGGATAGGCTCCAGCATTCATCTGCAACCCTAATGAAGATAAGCAGCTTAGAAAATGGATGGATGGACGGTTAGGAAAGTTAAAATGTTGCATAACACGTGGTCTGTTCAGTGAGTAAAGGTTTTCCGACAATTACAAAAGACCCTCTGTAAGGATGAATGTGGCCTCAGTGGATGCATTAAAAAAACACATTACTTACAATTGACCTGTGATGGGATGGGAACCAGTCCAGGGTGTATCCCCAGCCTAGCTGAGGATAAGCGGCTTAGAAAATGGATGGATGGAAGGACATGCTTTACAACTTCCATGCATTTTTCACCCAGAAAGTAAACTAGTCAAATGTTCCTTTACTATTAAAATCCACAACTGCCGATTTCCCATGATCACAAGAGAGAGGGATATGCAGAGTACAGCAACAGTAGTTGACAGCAGGAAGAGCACCTAACTTGTGTGTGTGACAGATGGATGGAAAAGTGAAATGCACTATTAAAGTGATATCAGTCAAGATTACAATACTATATTGACCCAGCGAAGTTTGGTAAACGGAACAAAAGAGAGAAAAATATCCTCCAGACTTTCCCTTTTTGACTCCCCGCCAACTCTTTTACAAGTGAGGAAGTCTCGTCACGGCTCCCACCTCCTCCTGCCTGCCTTCCTCTCACCTCCTCTCCTCCCATGCTGGGACTCCCCCTTCTTCTGTCCTACCCCTTCTGAGAAAGTGGGACTCCCTTCTTCCCCTCAATCCCTCTCTCTCTTTCAAGTGAGGATTTAACACAATGCGGCGCTGGCGGCCTCAGTCAAGTCCCGGACTGTAGCAGAGCGAGCAGCCTGAGCGCGTACCACACCATGGATGTGAAACTGCTGCCACTGATGGTTCTGCTGGCTGTGATCACACATGGACCGGGCAGCACCGGTGAGTCACTCAGTCTTAATTGGCTGTGAATGTCGTGTTGTCATCATCAGCATCATCTCAGGACTTTTTCCAAGCTGCATGTTGCGTTAACAGAATGTGTTTATTTGGTTTATTCTTCTTCTCTTGTCTGTAAAAAAATCTTTTTTTTTTTTTTAGAAAGTCTATGATTTATTTGTTTCTTTCCAATTCAAAGCTAACTTTCTCTAAATCTGAAATGTTTGTTTTTATTGAAATTTGAGAACTGGGCATTATTGCAATTATTTAGTAAATAGGGATTATTTTAGGCATATGTCAAGTAATAGTAAATGTTGATATACATATATATACATGTCATATATTTTAAGTGTAAAAATGACTGTTTTGGATGTGAGGATTTTGAGTTGCAGGCTTTTCACTCTTGATAGAATTTTTCTGGTGCACAAATTGCCCCCCATATGTTCTTTGCCAGGCGACAAGCCAAGCTCAGGCGGTGTTATGCAAAGCTTGTTGTTTCTGCCCTTCTAGGACCCCCTGATTGCATATTAAAGACATGTGTGTATTGGGCTCCTCCCTGTGCTTTCTTTTAATTAGTTTCTAATTAGGGATAAACAATGCGCTGGTGATAGCAGTGGATGCTCACTTCTGGCCCCGCGCTGCTGCTGCATAATGATCCCCTGCTTTGCATGAGAATGGGCCCTGAAGGGGTGCGAGCCTTTAGGCTGTTATTATTTGGGTTTTAGCCATTTGTGCTGGCACATTTGGTGTTGATTTCTAAACATGTGTAAATAGGAATAGGCCGAACCACCTAAGAACACTTTGTTAACTGCATTGGGTACGATATGTTTATTTGTCTGTTTATCTAGAACGGAAATATTGCAGGAAATGTCTTTAATAAAGGATATCATGTATTGCTTATAGTCTCACTGATGCTGAATTCTGCTCAAATATCAGGCATTTGATAAGCATCAACATAGTTTTTAGCCATCTGCCAGCTATGTTTTGGAATGTGCTTATTATACTTTCATGTTTGATATTATCAGAGTGCATCTGCGGCTGTGCACGGGGCCTCACGAGCCCCCATGCTGGTGGCACAGGGGCGACTTGTAATCATTTTAAGAATGTACTTAGGGTGATTTCCACTGAGACAGCCGATGCTGTGTGAGCTGCAGAGGGCCCTTTTATGAAAGACGGCAACATTAGAAATTGAATGTTGAGGACCCTTTAGTGGGAGAGTAGTCAGGCTGAAAGCTTTCAGAGTGAAAAGCTAAAATGCTGCAAGTGGCCGTGCGAAAAAGAGAACCTAGTCAAAAGGGGTCTAATCTCTTTTTAATGAACATGTTGTCGCGAGCAATAGCAGGTAAACGCGTATGTTCCCATGCTTTGGAAAGACACGTTACAGTAGATTAAACATGCTTTTAGCAAAGCCAGTGAGGGATGTAATGCGAACGATGGGATGCCTCACAGTAGGAGGAAAAGAGATAAAAATTCACTATTGCTTTTTATCTTCAACTGCGCAGCGTCTTGTCAACGTGTCATTCAGCATTTCATTTGTTTGTCACGTTAAGAATAATATTTTAAGGCTTATTGCATGTAATTGTTACATATTACTGTATTCATTATTGTTCTTTACACAATATAGTGCCTTAAATATGACATTTTTATTAGAGAAATTGTGTTTATTGAAGTTTTTTCAGTCAATGCATCAATCAAGAAACATTTTTCTCCATGCTTTCTTTTTAGCTTATTCATCTCTTCTTTTTTTTTTAGCAAAGCCCATCAGTCTGGTGGAGCGGTGCTGGTGTCGTTCTACTCTTAACACAGTTCCTCAGCGCTCCATCAAAGAGCTGAAGTTCCTGCACACACCCAACTGCCCCTTCCAAGTCATGTGAGTACAAGACAAGAAGATTAGGACCTTAAATAAATGAAAGCTCGTTTTGTCTGATGTGAGTTTTTCAGGCAGATAACTGACTTCCCTAAATATTGCTAATCACACTGAAATGATTTCAAGGTTGCCAGGTTAAACCTCCAGCGATCTGTGATCAGTTTTTGGCAAAGAGCAGCTTGGCAACGACAAAACCAAAACAGGTTTTATTCTTTCCTTTGATTTGATTTTTGTGTGTGAACATAAAATAGTTGGCAAGACTTTTCAAACGTGAAGAAAATGTCCACCCGCACAAGCGGAATATATAAATTCCAATACATTAATAATAATGAATCCCAAGGTGCAGCCTTTTTTACTATGTGAATTTAGCTCATTTTGATCACACAGTGTTTTTGTGGGTTTTTAATGCATGAAAATCGCTTTGTTTCTTTATTATTAGGACATGGTTGCTCTTTTGATGGAACACAGTTCCTGTAGGCAGATAGCTGTCTGTGCTGCAGTAATGCTTTGGCATGAGAACTCTTTGCTTTACATACTAAATTATAAGCTGTTTCAATTCTGAAATGGGTTATTAGAGCAGTTAGATCCGACTGGCGGAAAATAAAAATTATCGACGGATACTTAAGAGAAATTCATATTTCCAGCAGCTCTGCAAATAAGCCATAATAAACTTGAACACACAATCACACATAACACTTCAAATGTGTTGTGCAATAATACGTAATTAGGAAAAAAAAATACACACGATGGGTAGAGCAACCCTAAAATGTGTGCTGTCAAATCTAGTCTTGTGCACATCCCCCCCCCACCCCACCACGTAATCCCGCCCTTCAGTACCTTTGTAACTTCTAAGGCTGCCAAAGTCCAGTGCCCGGGAAGGTGAAACATTATAATGCACACTGAAGTTTGGGACCGACTAATCTATAATTTTTTTTTCATCCTTACTTTCTGGACAATATTTTAGACTTACAACATTGTTCTTGTCCTTCCACTGCACCACTTATTAAGATGATTATCAATCAGATCGTTAAATGATTGTTTCCACTGCTAGAAAAATTGTGTGCGCAGGGGAAGCTACCTCCCGCCGTTATCGTTAACGGTCTGACAGTTTGAACTGTGCGACTAATAAAACACACTGTAGCGTCTGTCAGACACTATAAAAAGGAGGAGGAAGTGATCACCAATCAACAGTTGCTTCATTGAACAAGAGAGGTTGCTGTCGGCCACAACCACGCCGCAAGGATCATCAAGAACACAGCTGACAAAATAAAAGAGAACGTTCAGGGGAACAGTTGGACTAAACACACCTCTAAACATCACACATAAGTTCACGGTCGCTTATTTTTTCCCCTAAATTTTTAATTTACTTTTTTTTTCTTTTCATTTTACACTTATTTTTACCTGCAAAGTGTGTGTGTTTTTTGGCTTAGTGATTAAAACGTCTGTTAATTAAGTGCAAAAATGTACTGATGCAATCCATCAATGGACTATTTAGCCCAGTAGCTGAGAAAGGGATGTAGGTTGGTTAACTTTTCTAATGGGATGTCAGCCTCTGCACACATTGCCAGAAATCCTTCAACAAACTGTAAAGCCCGTGCTTGTGATTAGGGAAGATGTATTCACCCATGCAATTCACTCATGCATAAACTGCATATGTAAGATATTTTTATGATTTTAATTTGAGGGCTGGAAAGATGTTCTGTGTGTGAGAATGTCTCTTTACGGCTAAGGTGCACCGGGTGCAAAAATAAATGTTTCTTGCCTTTTTTTCACTCAGAACCTGCACGTGGTCATCGGGCATTGTAGAAACACTCCTTGCATTAAAGCAGCAAAACACAACATGATGAAAATATACTCATCCAGCCCGAGTCACACACACAGCCGTACTAGCATTCTGGGAGCGTGAATGGAAGCTAGCGAACGCGAAGATAAGAGGAGGTTCCACCAACTTTATCCAGTGTTTATCGTCATTTCAACATTGGAGCGGGCGGTTTATTGTTTGTAATGATTCCGCCATAATTTAGCTTTCTGCCGGGTCTATAATTCCACACACAAACGTTCCTGCTCCTCACAAAGACAGCATTTCATCCACATGATTCCCCGTTTAACAGTAAATTCCATTTTTGTTGGCCAATTCCACGCAATTTTGTTAACCATAGGGCCCTAGAAGCGGAGCTCAGCATTTAAAACCAGTTTGACTTTGTTTTAGCTTTCATGATGCTGGACAAGACACAAAAAAACAAAATACCAACAAACAAAAAAAATGCAGATTTGAACCATATCCATTATGAATGGACAAAAAGTGATGTATTTGGAAAGATGCCAACATCAGACTAGAATAAAAGATACGTAAAATGGTTTCTTCTGTTTATCAGTGCTCTTGTGAAACTTTATCAAAATACAACCATGCAAAATACATTTTGACCAGCAATTAATAAAACATTATTAAACCAATCAACTATGTTCAATACTTGTAATAGATATATAGTATGATTAGGTCTATTATCCATTTATTACTGAAATAGTAAAGTTTGGGAACCACTGCTGTAGGCCAATAAAAAACAAGCCATGCGGCGCACTTTGTACACCCATGCTGTGGTCTAAAGAGGCATAACATCAGCAATGGCAGTGGTTGTCAAACTGGGGGGGCCCGGCATTATGACCGGGGTGGGGAGTGTTGGTGGAGGGAGGGAGGCTACCACGAACACTTTTCATTATACCTATATTTTAGGGGTGCGGTGTTCAAAAATGGGGTTTGTGAACCACTGAGCTATGGAAAGTTCCTCCTCCGTTCCTCCTAATTTTGCTGAAGATGCCATCTCATTAAATTTGACTTAAAAAATAAAGAAGTCATCAAGCAAGTAGATATACTGTTGTAGTTCTCCAATTTGAAAGCACTTGAAAAACACAACTTGCATACAAGCTGTAGTCGTATTGGCATGCTGTCTATACATGTACTACTATGCATATAGTTATGGTGCTGATTATGAATATTGACTTGAAATGAGATGCATGATGTTAATGTCCTGCTAGAAAAAAAAGAGCTGAGTTGTGCTAAAAGAGAGGAAAGAAAGTGATGACCACTGTAGTTCGAGGGGCCTATTTATGTTTTGCAAAGGAAGCGATAATAATTAAGGGTCAAAGTCATTACCTTTGTGTTTCGGCTGACCCTCTGTGTCCTTTATCCACGGTTGGGGTTTTTTATTTGCCGCCTCCGACAAAGACTGAGTATAATGTCACTGGTCTGGAACACATTAAACTCAAAGGCCCTATTCATTTGTTTGCTATAGAAAATGGGATGGCAGAAGCCTCATGGCCAAAAGGCAAAAAGGCTGCCAAATGAGGAGGGGGTGACTTGTGAGCATTAGAAGCGTGAGGCGTGAGTGACCAGCAAAAGGTCGCAGAGGACAGAGGGAGCTTCGACCAGGCATGGAAAACTGCCAGAGGAGTCAGGTCATTAAGCGAGGAGGGAACTACGGCGTGCTGCTCTGATATCTCTATTGAGGCACATGAAAGCCTGCTGGTAACACTAGACTCTTCTACTGCACCGGCCCAGCAGTGTCCCACCGTGCACCCCTCTATGACCCCCCCCCTTGCCAAGCCATCCCAGCATGCTGTTGGTATTAACTTGCTGTGAAGTAATTACTACCTGCTGCTAGTAGAACTCCGGCCCTCAAATTCCATCCAAGTCGATTTGAAGCGAAAGCTCGGAGTTGCTCAGCCAGACAAGCAGACAGATAAACGAGATGAAGAGGGACTCTTTAAAAACAGGGCCGAGCTCCCCGGCAGATGGATGGACCGGTCACCCCTAATAAAAGAAGAGGGGAGAGAAAGTAAACACAGATCCTGGTACGGAGTGGCCAATAGGCCGGTTTGAGGGATGGAAGGCTGACGCCTGCATGGATGCTTCACTTTAAAGCGGAGATGCCATTTGCTCAACAAAGAATGCAGTGACGAGGGGGCGGCTTAAGCGGGGTGGGGGTGTTTTTTGGGGGGGAGCAGTGTGATGGAGATATGGAAGGCGGAAAGGTTGTCAACTCGCACACACGACCTTTTGCCATTGATGTGTGAGACCCACACGTTGAGAGCCACACCGGCTGGCCCCCACTTAGATTGGTACAAATCCTGTCCTAAATATTTGTCCCAGGTCTCCATCACTCACCAGAACACACACACACACTTTGACCTCAACAGTGTTAATCATATAGTGGGAATACGCTAACCCGCTCAAGTTCTACGCTGCAGAAATGATACATTCGCACGCGCTCATGCGAGGCATTGAAATGTTCTTTTATAAAGCACATTCGTAGAAAATCCCATTTTAGATGTTTTAAGTCTGTTTCTATTGTGCATTAGTTAAACAATCTGTTATCCCAATAATAATAAAATAAAAAAACCGCAGAAACCACTACATTGTGTAATATTGTAACAGTATAATAACAGTAAGGTAGCTCTACAGTTGATATATTTCACCATAATTTGTTGGGATTTAAAGGGGATCATCTTGAAACACATTTTTTTTCTTCAGAAAAATAACTAAACATAGAAAAACCTGTTTTTTTTTTAATTGTTCTCTAAACAGATCAATGCAATTACATTTTCAGTGTCTAAGATGAGCAGATAACTACAACAAAAGCACAAATGCTACTTCAATACACTATTACAAATATATCAATTAAAAAATCACCTTCATATTGATGCAGACCTTAACTTGAACTTTTTTTTCCCCTTCTTGTTGATGTATCAAGAAAAATCTGGCCAAATACAAGTTTCTTAGACAAAGTGCCTTTCTGTTTCAAATGACTCTAATTGGGTATCCGGTGATCATTTAGTTCAATCACAGTTCAATTGAGCCACAAGTCAGATCAAAAGGACTCGCCAAATACAAAGTTAACATCAAACCTTGCGCACAGATGTTGTCGAGTCTGTGCAATATCACACAAACATGCAGGAGATTGCAGCCAAAAAGATGTAGGGTGACAAATCTCAGGAGGTTTTTGGTCTGAGTACCAAGTGGTCCAAATCAAAAAGATGATAATCATGCAGAAAATGTATTTTAATCATCGTCTAGGTTTAAAGTGTGGAGTTTTTCCAAGTATTTCATTGAATGTCCTTTTAATGCAGAGGTCGGGAACCTTTTGGGCTAAGAGAGCCAAGAAAGCCACATATTTTCAAATGTATTTCCGTGAGCCGCACATCATATTTTTCAAAAAGTGATTACAAATAAAAGTGTGCATTTTTAAGCAAGACCAACAATTTCAGAATATAACAGTGCTGAGAAGGGTCTATATTTTCAATGTTATTTTTAACACTGTGATTCCTGTCATGTTTTATTTTAAAATGTCAGCAAAAACACATTTCCAAAAAATTTATAAAACAAAAATTCTACATTAAATTGTATAATGATTATTGTATTGTAATATGTATTATGTATTATATATTATGACTTTATTCCCACAATATTTTAACATTATTCCCATATTCATTCCCACCCCCCAACCTAATGTTCCAAAAATACTATATATTGTTTTGTTTGTTTCTCATAACATAACATTTTAACAAAACAAAAAAACTTTATGCTACTAAAATGTATGTATTTTTACTTTATTCTCGAGGAATTGTGACTTTTTTCTCTTTGTATTTGGATTTTCTATTCATAAAATTTACGTTTTTTCGTAATTGTGACTTCATTCTTGTACTATTTTGACTTTATTCTCCTAATATTGTAACTTTTTCTGCTACCTATTTTTCCCAAAATGACATTTTTTGGTTAGATTACATTTTTTTCTCCTAATATACACTTTTTTTTCATAAAATTACTGCTGATTTGTCCATTTCTGCTGTTTCCTTAAAGGTTTTGGTTAAATTGTATTTTTAGAATGTGGCAAGGGGCCAATAACTCACTGAGACCGCACTTTGAACACCTCTCCTGTAAGCAAGCTATATATTTTAAGAAAAAAACTACATAAAAAGAAATACATGTTATAGTGTTTGGAAACTTCTCAGGGCCATTTGTGGTCATCCAAAGAGCCACATCTGGCTCCCGAGCCGTAGGTTCCCTATCCCTGTTTTAGTCCTTTACCGGGTTCATTCAAATATAGTGGGAGTTCCAAACTATAGCGCTCCATGGCCCTACTGTTTGGAAAATTTCCAGGAAAAAATGCATCAAAACGGTTATAATGCCATCTTGCATATATACATCATCCATTTTCCTCCGCTTATCCGGGTCCGGGTCGCGGGGGCAGCAGCTTCAGTAGGTCTACCGGTCCCCAGCGACCTCTTCCAGCTTCATCGGGAGGACACCAAGGCGTTCCCAGGCCAGCTGTGAGACATTCTCCCGGCTGGGCATGCCGGAAACACCTCATCTTGTTCTTTTCGGTCATGACCCATAACTCATGACCATAGGTGCGGGTGGGAACGTAGATCGATAGGTAAACAGAGAGCTTTGCCTTCCGGCTCAGCTCTCTCTTCACCACGACGGTTCGGTACAGTGACCGCATTACTGCAGATGCTGCACCGATCCTTCTGTCGATCTCACGCTCCAACCTTCCCTCACTCGTGAACAAGACCCCGAGATACTTGAACTCCTCCACCTAAGGAAAGACCTCACTCCCAACCTGGTGGGTACAGTCCACCCGTTTCCGACTGACCGATTCTGAACAAAAGAGGGTTTTGGCACATATTTAGTCAAAGAAATATGAAATGCACACACAACAGTACATATTTCATCCATCCATCCATTTTCTATGCCGCTCGTTTGTACCACTTATTTTTTGGGACATTTTAGGGGAAGCTGAGCTTCCCTTGCAGTCATACAGAATTCGCCACTGGTTCTCAGCTAGTCTAAATATGTTTCCACGCATAATGTGGCTAATTATAATGAAATGCTCACCAAAAAAAATGATCGTAACACGCGTTGGACCGTGACCAGGGGACTCTCACAGCTGTTCGCCAGTGCAAACAGAAGCGTGTTAATTTCCCTCAGCTGGCTGGAGGTGGACAGCCTGTCATGCTAAGTCAGCCTCACATCTGCAGCTCAGACTTGCCGAGATGTTTAGCACTTCTTAGCTCAGGTGTTTCTGGTTGCTCATTTCAAGAACCGTGTCAAAGTAGCAGCATAGTGAACAAATTATCGTTGTTCATTGTTGTTCTTATGATGGAATTCAGAAGTGTTCACTTTGGACTGCCATCACACGAAAACTGCATGTAGATTTTATAGGTTGAAGTTGTAATCACGGGCCGCACTGTGGCCGACTGGGTAGCATGTTGGCCTCACAGTCAGGAGTTCGGATCTCCGCTGCGCATGTCAGAGTGGAGTTTGCATGTTCTCCCCGTGCGTGCGTGGGTTTTCTCCGGGTACTCTGGTTTCCTCCCACATTCCAAAAACATTTCAAGTTAGATTAATTGGCGACTCTAAATTGTCCATTAGAGTGTGAATGTGTGTGTGAATGCTTGTATGTCTGCCCTGCAGTGGACTGGCAACCAGTCCAGGGTGTACCCCGCCTCCTGCCCGAAGTCAGCTGGGATAGGCTCCAGCATACCCGCGACTCTAATGAGGATAAGCGGCGTATCAAATGGATGGATGGAAGTTGTAATCATGCGGTTTAAAATGGGATGTGCTTTAGGAAGTCTGCTCAGATGAAGTACTGCTTCCAAATACAGTATACAAAAAGGATTTATTAGCTACTGATAAGCTAAATATGCTCAGGAACAGCACATAATCCTTTAAGTCTTTTCACAGCAGGAGGTTATCGACTACCTCTCGATGAGATATTTATAATACTGCAGGGTGCATTCAAGTGAAAATGAGCGCATCTGTGGTGTAGAATTTCCATACAGACAAACTTATTGTGCATTTTTGACATTTATGTATGTGTTTTTTTGCAGCACTGGATCTCAGTGATCCAATTCTTGCAGTTCATCTTGCCAAAGAAGCTTTTAAAATTTTTCTCTGTTGGTTTCAAAGCAACTTTATGGGTGGAAGATGGGTCACTGTCAAGGAAGATTTATATACGACAGCTAAATAGATAAACTTGTCCAGTGAGAACTGAAGAGACATTTTGGAGAGCCAGACTTCAGGATTTCCTGGTGCATGAAGGATGACATACAATATTAGAAATACCTTCACTAAATGAGACATTTCTGATTACATTATTGTTCAAACGGAGGCAAAATGATAATCTTGTGACTGAAAAGCCAAAATGGGATAATTAATCGAAAAAAAATTTTGTTTGTTTTGTTTGTCTGCCCATTTCCGCTGTCCACTTTCAGGTCACTTCCTGGTTCTTGCTGGTAACCCAGTCGTCCCTTGCCACTTTGCCGTTTGAATTTTGCGGCCTCACTCTGTCACGGTTTTTCCAAAAAATATTATATTGATTAATAAGTATTATATAAAAGGTTTTAATAAGCCTATTATTAGTCAGAAATTATACATATTGAATCAAATTGTTCATACTTTTTTACTAAATTAAGCATTCTAAGCATAAAAACGGCATTCAGAAGACGCATTCAAAGACACTATGAATAATATGCAGTATTCTGCTCTGATCATGAGGTGTCAGTAATGTTACTGTACTGTTCGGTGAGAGACGCAAGCGCCAGACTTGATCACCAGAACAACAGGCTTTTCTTGCAGGTTTGAATTATCTCACAACAGGCACAGTAATCCCTAATACAAACACAAGCTACTGTTGCTGTAGTAGCCCACGCCAAGATAGAACTCGGCATCACTTCCTGTCCCCAGGAAGACATTTACAGCAACAAAAACGGGCACAAAACGATGGGTGGCGGACACAAGGTCAAAAATTACATCCGTTTTCTATACCGCTTATCCTCATTAGGGTCACGGGTATGCTGGAGCCTATCCCAACTGACTTTGGGCGGGAGGCTTGGTACACCCTGGACTGGTCGCCAGCCAATCGCAAGGCACATATAGACAAACAAACATCCACACTCACATTCATACCGATGGACAATTTAGAGTCGCCAATTAACCTAACATGCATGTTTTTGGAATGTGGGAGGAAACCAAAGTACCCGGAGAAAACCCACGCGCACGCATTGGGAGAACATGCAAACTCCACACGGAGATACCCAACGGAGATTCGAACCCAGAACCTCCTGACTGTGAGGCCAACATGGTACCCATTCATTCACCGTGCGGCCCAAAAATTACATTCAAACATTTAATCTAATTGTCTGAAATGGTAAAGTCTATTTTTTATTTTAAAATATTTTGAAAATGGTATATGCAGTGACTACCCCGCTTCCCGCCCAATGTCAGCTGGGATAGGCTCCAGCATATCCGTGACCCTAATGAAAATAAGCAATACAGAAAATGAATGAATGAAGGAATATGCATACAGTAGTGTTCAAAATAACAATGTGACTAACCAGATTAATTACTGTTATTAGTATATTTTTTATTGCTACATGGCAAGGTTACCAGTAGGTGCAGTAGATTCTCAGAAAACAAACAGCATTAATGATGTGCACGCTCTTAGGGCTGTGCAATTGGGCAATTAGTTGAAAGGGGTGTGTTCAAAAAAATAGCAGTGTCTGCCGTTCACTTTACAAATTCAAAAGTACTTTGTACAAACCTTTTTGTTTCTAGGATTTTGCAATCCTGTGAATCATTAAACTAATATTTAGTTGTATGAGCACACTTTTTTATAACTTCTTCACATCTGTGTGGCATGGAGTCAACCGACTTGTGGTACCTTCCCAGATTCCTTAACAACATTCCACAAGTCATTAACATTTCTTGGTTTTGCTTCAGAAACAGCATTTTTGATGTCACCCCACAAGTTCTCCATTGGATTGAGGTCTGGAGATTGGGATGGCCACTCTGTAACATTCATTTTGTTGGTTTGGAACCAAGATTTTGCTAGTTTACTTGTGTGTTTGGGCTCATCGAAACACCCATTTCAAGCGGATGTTCTCTTCAGCATAAGGCTACATGACCTTTTAAGTATTTTGAAATATGCAAACTGATCCATAATCCCTGCTATGTGATAAATAGGCCCAACACCATAGTAGGAGAAACATTCCCATGATTCTTATAAATACAAATTCACACAGACATTTTCTAACTGTCATAGTACTTACCGGTAACTCTACATTGTCTTTGATCGTACTAGAGCTGATCATTGGTTCTTCCATCCATTTTGATAGTTGTCTTCCGTTTTCTGTCACGTGCTTCAGGCATCGGTTATCATTTTTTGCACCTTTTCATAAGTTTTTCCCTCTCCAATCAACTTTTTAACCAAGTGTATTTTTTATTTTGAAATACAAATATTTGAAAAATATGTATTCTTCCTTGATATAGACATATACAATTTACTATTACAGTATTGATCTTTTTCCCCCTCTTAATATGGTGCTCTGAAATACATTTTGTACATGCAATTCAGTATATTTTTGTTTAAAACGATGGCAAAGATTTGTTTTGAAGGCTATTTAGCATGAATTAGCATGCTTTTACCTCTACAAGAGTGTACCCAAATTTTCTTTTTTTTCCTCCCACAGCGCCAAGCTGAAGAGCAACAGGGAAGTGTGCATCAACCCTGAAACCAAGTGGCTGCAGCAGTACTTAAAGAACGCCATTAACAAGTAAGACGACTTTGCTCTTTGTTCTACTTGAGCATCCCTGACAAATGCAGGCGTGAATAATTAGAATTTAGTTCCTGTAGAGTACAAATAAACCGCTGCTGCAAATTGCTGGCTGGCTGTCTGACTGGTAATTACTCAGTGAAAGCGTTGACTCGGTTGATGTAAGCGGCTGAGTTATCATCTGCGAAATGATTTGCATTAAAGTTAAGGAAAGTGATAAATCTGTCTTTGGTGCGACTGCTTCCTCCTTTCTCATAACCTTCTGCCTGAGAATCACAGGCGTCCTCGCCGCACTTAAAGACAGAACTATGTCTGCTGTTTTTTTTGTTTTAAAGGCATTGTCCACATAATTATCACCACTAATTGCCCATTAACAGCAGAGTTGCCATAGCCGCAGGGCAGCACTTGGTAAAAAGTCTAACGAGAACAGGAGCACTTTCACATTCCTCGTGAACATATGTGTCTGGGGGTAAATATTGCCAGGCTGCGGGCGTGCCTCGTAAAAGATTGTAAACACTCAGAGTGCACAATGTAAAGACAAACAATTTCCAGATATTGTTTGCGGGGTCTGACTAGACAGTGTTTTGATTTAGTACAGGTTGTAGATAACGTGGCACAAACCATCTTATAAGTAATTGTTTTAAAGCAGTACCGGGTAGTAATTGTACTTTCAAACAACCCTATTATTATGACGTACACTGGCTTGTAAAAAGAGGATTTGTTTCTCAAACGGTACCATGGCAACAAGGAGTTATAGTCTATAATATTGGTGGGCCAGCCAGGACACATTTCTTGATAATCCTGCACACTAAAAAAGAATTAATTTAAAGGCATGATATAATACAACCCAATGCAATACATTTGTGTCATTCTGTTAATACACTCAGAATAATGCATTACCAGTATGTATATTTTATTATATTTATATATCACAGTATTTAATTTTGTTTTATCATGCCAGTACATTTTAATTGTATCATATCAATGATTTCTTTTTTTTACTTTTGTTAAAATTCATAACACGTTGTCATTCCATTCACAATCATATTTAAACTGTGAATTATTATCACTGCTCAAGATCATAATTCTGTGGTTTGTCTGAGAGACAACCTGATGATCCCCCCCAGACTCTCCTCACATTCAGTTAGCATGTAGAACAACATTCGTTCATTCACTTTCTGCACTGCTTATCCTCAGCAGGGTCGCGGGCATATAGAATAACAATATATGATATAAGTTGTTGCCTGGTGGTTTGGACAAGGACAAGGAGCAGCACCATTACTCTACTGATTTGAACTCAAAAAACATTTGATGTTGCTCATTTAGGTAACGTTGATTTGGTTTGGCAACTGCGCACAGTTTCAGAAGATATCGCAAATTCTAGTTCTGCAAATGCCTCAACGTGGGACTGAACATGTTTTGAATCACACATTGGGCCCGACTACCAAGCATAACATTTCACACCGCGGTGTGTCAGATGAGGAGCTGCTACACTTTGAGCTCCTAAGGTTAGTTGTGGTTCAGCATGGGAACAGACATACGTTTATTAGTGCACTTCACGTGTGATCGTGATACAAGTCACGTGTAAACAATTTCTCCCTCCACCTGGTGGAGTGAATGTATCGCATTACAACAGTGTTGTTTCAGCTAGGAGAGGTGGACTCAAACGTGAAATGTGAAATGAAGCCTTTCAGACACAAACTGAGCATGTGGGAAATGTTGCCCTGACAAGAATGAAAGATGTAGATTCAAATCTCAAACCTTTGTTCTTGTAGGAAGTGAGCATGCCTGCTCTTTGTCACCGTCACCCTTTTAAATGCGAAAATACCTCGAGTGCATGTTGCCTGTAAAAACAAACATTGTGCACATCATAAACATCAATCAATGCTCACTTATAGCTGAACAACATTTGGGTCACATCTGCAAACATGTGTTCCAAACATGTGTTGGGTGTATAACTACTGGGTGTATTCATTTCAATATTAGTATTTATGTTATTACATACATTAAAAACCTCCATCCATTTTCTATGCTGCTTTTCCTCACTAAGGCCGCGGTTAAGCTGGAGCCTATCCCAAATTATTTTGGGCAAAAGGCGGGATACACCCTGGACTGGTCGCCATATAAACCTATACAATGCTTTTTTTTTTTCTTAAGTGGTTTAATTTTTTTTCATTAAATTTTTTTTTAATTTACTTAATTCTTAAGTAAAATGTCTTTTGATAGCTTTTAATATAATGTATATTTGATGTGTTTTTTAAATGTCCATTATATCCATGCATGTATGGATGGGCAGTAGACAAGCAATGTTAGGTTCCTATTTATTTATTCTAAACATAAAAAAGGGTTTCAAAATGAGTGTGAAAGAAGGGCAAATAAGAAGCCAAAATGTACCACTTCCACGCGGAATGCGAGGATAAGTTTTTTTTTTTCCTCCATTCCATTATGTGCAATGGCTGATTCCATTCTTAATGTCATGTCTCATCAATGTAACATTATTGACACCTAGTGATCAAAATACTACCAACATCCTCCTTCCATCCATCCATCCATTTTCTATGCCCCTTATCCTCATTAGGGTCTTGGGGTATGCTGGAGCCTATCCCAGCGGACTTCGGGCGAGAGTCGGTGTAGACCCTGGACTAGTCGCCAGTCAATCGCAGTACCTATAACTTTGTCTTTTAATATCTTTTGACTAATAGTAGGTCTCTGACCACCAGGAAACAGCTCTGATTTATGAAGGAATTGATTTTTGAAAAAAAGGCGATAGAGTGAGGGAGCAATGTTTGAACCGTGATGTAGTGAGGAATGACTGTACAGTGTTTTATTTATTTTTATAAGTGCAAATATGTCACAATTATACAATTTCGATTTCATTTTCGGGCTGCACGGTAGATGAGTGGGTAGCATGTTGGCCTCACAGTCAGGAGGTTCAGGGTTAGAATCTCCATTGGGCAATCTCTGTGTGGAGTTGGCATGTTCTCCCCGTGCGTGCGTGGTTTTTTTCCGGGTACTCCGGTTTCCTCCCACATTCCAAAAACATGCATGTTAGGTTAATTGGTTAATAGGTTAATTGGCGAAATTGTCCATAGGTATGAATGTGAGTGTGAATGCTTGTTTGTCTATATGTGCCCTGTGATTGACTGGCGACCAGTCCAGAGTGTACGCCTCCCGCCCGACGTCAGCTGGGATAAGCTCCAGCATACTCGCGACCCTGATGAGGATAAGCGGCATGGAAAATGGATGGACGGATAAACTCATTTTCAAAACAAGAGCATCAACTGATGCACTGCATTTGCTTTTAATCGGTGTGCATAAAATGTAGTATCTGTCATGAAGATGTTTCCATGTAAATATTTAGACTGTATATTCATGAGAAAATTCTTATCCAGATGTCGGGGCTAATAATCACGGTGGGAGTAATTTTCCGGTCATTTAGACGTCATCATTTGACCATCTACCGTGTGTCTCAATGTGTGTGCAGGGTGAAGAAGTCCAGAAGACGTAACAACAAGAAGAACAATTAAGTCTGCGGGATGTTGCCTATCCAAGCATCCTCAGGTCCAACCTGTGTACCTCCCTGCCACTGCTATGGATGTATGTAAACACGCTGTATGTACCCGTCCACCTCTCTGGACCGCTTGCACAACCAGCACTTCACCGCCAATCTCCAGACGCCCACTGACTCGTCCCCCACCCTCCACGGCAGCGCCAAGTGCAATTAAAGCCTGGCTTGGGATGATGGACGCATGAAGATGAGTACTGTATCTTAGTGAGTTCTGGGTGAACGTGTGTGTGTGTGTGTGTATAAAAGAGCATTTTGAGGTTCCTTCCTTATTTGCAAGGGTGTATGGGGAAGGAACCAGTCTGCCATCTCATGTTAATGTCCTAGAAACATTCAGCATCCTTTGTGTCGGGTCACAAGTACACAGCTCCCTCGGTGTCTTAAATGAGCAAATATTTGCTGCAGGATCAAATGTACGTGAAGTGTATACTTCTGTATTTCTGGCTCATGTATGTGAAAATGGCACTATTTTTAAAAAAAAATGTTTTTAGGGGTGACATGACAAGCATCTAGCAGACAAACAAGTGACAGGCACTGACCATGTGGTGCTGCGTAAAAACTCTAACAGAGTCACAAGCGTTTGTTAAACTATTAGCGGCCATGTGTTCATATTCATTACCACAACATACAAGCATCAAAAATATCTTTCAAGGCTCGTGTCATCAAGACAACGCCATGAGTGGAGTAAGGGTGTAGGAGTTCTTTGTTAATGCAGCTTTTACTACTTCCACATATTGCTGTAGAAACCAAATATTTATTCCTATTCAAGGAGTAACACGGAGAAACCTCAGCAGTACAATTCCGATTCCAAAACTGGTTAGAGTTTTTACAGTTTTCACACAGTAGCATTGTCAACAAATGAATGTTCATATGGCGAAAAGAAGTTTTTTTTATATATAGAAATATATATTTTTGAGCCACTTTATTATCAAATGTCTTGTAAATGTTACTGTTTTATTTTTATATTGTGAATTTTTTTTTTTTTTATTGCAACATACTTTAGAGTCACTACTAAATGAAGGTATCAGAAACTTCCAGCGAGCAGTATTAAGCTACTGTGCGTTACCTTTTGGATAGAATTTCTACTCACTGGTTATTAAACAATATGCAACACAGTCCTCCCAGCTCTTGTTTCACAAAGTTGTTTCTAAAAAGCCAAGCTAATGAAATACTGTCCTCCCTTTTTTGCTCTCCGTATTCATTCATTCAGCGGCGCTGGAGTCTATTTTAGTATCGCTTCTTTGAGGATAAACCTCACCCTTAATTTATAACAATTGGAAACAATTCAGCCCGGCTACACTAAACACTTGGCTGGCTTTTAATTTTTGGTGTCAGGAAAGCCATTGAGCCAAAGCGGAACACAAACTGCGGTTTTAGATCCAAGCCAACAACATGTGCTTTTAATTAGGGCGCTGCCAGCACCCCGTAGACTTGATTCTCTCCTAAACGACATCATCTTCTTTTCCGTGAGCTGCTATGGAAGTGCTGCTCGTGTTCTTGGTTAACGTGCTTGTTTGGTTTGACAATCAGCAGCCTGTGTGCCCACAGGCGGTAATCCTGTTGAATCCAACAAGGTTATGAGTCTCACCGCCTTTCATTTGAAGCCATACTCATTTTTAGTGAAAACAAAAACTATGACAGAGCGTTAGGGCCACATTTAAAAAAAAAAATCTGATATTTTGAGATTAAAAGTTGTAATTTTATGACAAAAACAAGTAGTGCATTTACAATAATAAAAGTACAAAAATAATAATAATAACTTGTGTATTACCTTTGACCTATACCAATACAACAGTATTACAACAATGAAGGTTTTAAAGAAAAGTAAGTTCATCAAAAAAGGTCGTAACATCAAAAGAATTGACGAGAATATAAGTTATAACTTAATTTTACAAGCATTGGCTGAGACAGTTATGAAAAGGGGGGACCTTATGCGGAGGGGGGCGGGTACCGGTGAGATGACGCTAATCATGATGCTAACCCATGCTAATCTATTTTGATCTGTTTTGCCGTCCTGTTATAAATAAAAGCTTGACTGAAGCAAGAGGAAAGTTTCCTTCTTTCCTGAAGAACTATGCTTTATTATCCCTCTGACAAGTAAAATGAGGCCCTGTTTTCTTGTACATTTAGGAGAAAAGTCATAAACTCATAATTTCACGAGAAAAAAGTTGCAAATTTACGTAACATGTAAAATTACAATGAAACTCGTAATTTTACGAGAATCAAGAGTTAATATGACGTGTCATTAGTTAGGAGAGACAATACAGCATAGTTCCTAATATAGTAATAAAGTCAGAAAATTACGACTTTATTCTCAAAATCTCAGATTATTTTAATAGTCCGTCGTAACAGGCATTGCCCGAGACAGCTATGGAGACGGGACTTGTGTGACCTTTGGCCTTTGTCAAAAGTAATATAACAACTTTTAGTCTCGTAAAATTTCAACCTTTAATCTCAAAGTTTTTTTCTCAAAGTTTCTCAGAGTTTTTTTTAATGTGTCATAGTATTTTGTCGTAAAAAAACAAATGCAAGATTATTATATTTGTTATTAATCCATACCGAAAAATACATCATACAGTTACACAGTGCTCTTCATTTATCCACCACAAAATTTTATTGAGACCACTAGCAAGAGCATAGTGAGAAAAAAACAATTTGACACTACAGACATTTTTCTAAATGGCTAATACTACTCAAAATATTTACTCTAGTAATACTGTACTCATTGTTATTGTCACAGTTTTTGTCACTTGTGTTATACTCCATGTTTGTGGTTTCGTTCATGTAACAAATGTATGTAACAACGTAACAAAGAAGGGTGCGTGGTCTACTTGGACCCCAAGAATGTGAAGCATTTTATTCAAATATACATTATATACAATACCGTATGTTTGCCTTTGCATTTTGTATGTAAACCAAGAAGTATTTTAGTTATGATACTCAAAGCCTTTTTTCAAATAAAGTTTTCTCAATGCACCTCTGAACGACCGGCGTGGACATAAGCAGTTCGACATGACCAAAGCGAATCATTGCTTGCACGTTTACCTGTGACCTTCACCACATATAATAAAGGATTTTTAACCCAAGGCAGTTTGTTGACATCATTTGTCTCCATTTGTGCATATTTTTATTTGAACTCATAGATTTTATCCTCTTTTCCAACACAGCTGATTGTCTCGACTACAACAGCAATGACGTTTTGGTGCAATCTTTTCATCCGACATCTAGCAATCTAAAAAAAAAAATGTTTAGTTAGTTGCTGTGGGAAATAAGAGGTTGAAACTTCCATGCTTGTATTTTGATTTGATGTTTATTTGCACTGAACAGGAAGTCATTGTGTTAACGTGTGAATGCTGTGAAGGCCGCATACAGAAAACCGTAAGGATGCATGGCACCACTTTGGTACAGCATTAAATATTAACTATGAATATTACAAGGACATTTAGGAAAGTTGAAATATTAAAAGGGAGAAAGAGCAAGAGTGAAGTTGTTATGAATAATAAGTTTTATTCACCCCAGCGATTGAAGGGTGACCAGTCCAGGGTGCACCTGCCTCTCACCCCAAGTCACCCGGGATAGGCTCCAGCATACCCGTGACCCTAATGAGGATAAGCGGCATAGAAAATGGATGGATGGATATCTTAGCTTTGTGTAACAGATGACAAAGCGAATTAGTGTCATATCTAATATCATTAATAATCAATTCCGTTTATTTTTAGAATATGCCAAGGGCCGATAACAAATAGGCCATGGGTCAAAAATGGCCCCTGGGCCACCCTGGACACCCCTGAACTCAAAAATAGTTATGTTCCTGCTTAGCAACAATGAGAAAGGTAACAGTACTACAACTAGGGGTGACATAAAGAGACCAATTTTTCACAGAAATGAGCGCTTTGGGTCTCAAAATTTATGTCGACGGAAGCCTAAGTCGACCGTGCATGTCATTGTCGACTTAAACGGGCACCATACATACACCATAACATGACAGGGAGGGGGTAACGTCTTTAATGTAAGTGTGATGTCATTATTTTTGCTACTTGGACAATAAAACAGGGAAATATCATACGCTGAGGCGTGTTTATGCTCTGCTGAATAAATGAATGACTTTGATTGCCAAGATGGAGGATTGCATATCCAAGCTCAACAGAAGGTGATCAGACTTTTACAACAAAGTGTCATAAAGTAATGAGAAATACAAACCATTCATAAAAATGAAAGGGACCAAGAGGTATTAGGAAGCTTTTTTTTTTTTTTTTTACATAAGTGAATTATTCTATTCTTCACAAGCGAGCTGTACCGTGACAAAAATCTTCTTTTGGACCGTTTTTGGTATCGCCAAATTTTTGCCGAATTTAGGACTGGATGGGAAACGGGGATGTGGACTCAGAGGCAGAACGTGGTCACATTCCCTCGTAAAACATTACGAGCAAATAAGAAAAGTAAGCCGTAAAAGTAATTTCTTCATGATTCATCAGTCATTTTTATAGTCCGCCATATTTGTTGAAACAGCAGCAGCAAAAGTTTGAGGCGTGCCAGCTTTTTGTCACCACGGTTGGATTTGCCCACCCTGTAGTTAACTTCACAGACATGATGTGAAGTCGCATTAAAAGCTCGTTTTTTCATACATTTATTTCATCCATATACATGTCGTTGTAATTACATGAATTTATTTATTTAAAGTCGGGATTGGTGAAGTCTCTGGATTTAAATTTGGAAAATGCTGTGTTGGAGGCTTATACTTCAAGACCGCTGATTTGCTCATTTCAATGTCAGTCAAAAAGGGATTCCGCCTCAGACAGATCATCCGATCATTAAGCAGAAGCCGAGCATCCGGGCCAGCCCGCTGCCCCATAGACCCCCAGAGATACTGAGCGCCAATGGTCGGGACAAAGCCCAGGGTCTATCCAATGACCGTCCAGTGGAACGACCCACTCTACGCTTCCCTAGATTGTGCACCTGATGGCTTTGACTTTCTCTTTTTCATGTCCCTCCGCTCCAATAGCAGTCAAGACTAAACCACCTCTTACTGACTCACAATTCCCTAATTTTTATTTAACATATTTATAGAGAAATAAAGTACTGTACATTTGAGACTCTTGGTCTGCGATATAATGAATATAATATATTAACAAGGGTTTGCGTTAGGGTTTTCCTGATGAGCAAATGAGCATTGAAAAATAATAAACAGAATTTTATTTCTTTCTCTTCATTCTTGGCGCCCCCTACAGGGCGGCACCCTGGGCAATTGCCCATATGACCCCCAACTAGAAGCGCCAGAGACTACCTTGCTTTTTCAACAAACCATTGATAAATAATTCCACACAGACCGCATGCATCAGGCCCGGTACCATGCTTGTCTGATATTTGAACACCTAGAGTTCCAAACAAGTTGGCTTGCACTGCTTCATTACTCCAGTGGAGCAGCAGGGACGACGTGGCGCTCCAAAGTGTCGGGTCTAATCAAGTGAAGCCGTACTGAGCGGATTCATTTCATGGTGCTGCTCTCTCCTCTGACCTGTGGCCAGTCATATGAGCAACATGAGACACTTTTTGGATATGGTCCAGCTGGTTTCCAAGGTCAAGGTTGCATGTTTGGGTCTTTTGGGCCCACTCACAAATGATTATTGGATTTCTATACTGTGCTTACTCAGCTGACACCCAGCCATGATGAAGGTGCCTGACATATGTATGAGATGTTTATGAATGTGGCTTTTAGCGACACTCCTCCAAATAAGCGCAAGAGAGGAATTTGAGGGGTTTTAGAGAGCTTTAAAAGTTTGTAATAAAGCTAAATAAAACATGACAAATCAGTTGTGAGTAATAAAATGTGTCCGTTGGGCTCAGTAGAGTGGGTTTGCAAATGCCCAGGCCAACTGACAACAATAAAAGCAAAGACTGATGAAGAGAAACCAAAAATAATATGCTGAAGTCTATCCCAGCTGAATTAGGGCGTGAGGCGGGGTACACCCTGGGCTGACAAACAATTCACTTTCAATCCTATGGACAATTGAGAATCTCCAGTTAACCTAACATGCATGTTTTTAGACCTTGGGGGGGAAACTGGAATATTCGGAGAACACTCACAGAGAGACCATGCAAACTCCACGCAGAGATTCGAACCCAAGTCTTGCAGATCTCCTGACTGCGTGGCCAACATGCCAACCACCGTCATTTCTTGCAAACAAGCAATAAAGTGAAGTAGGCTGTTCATCAGCTGATCGAAAGTTTAAAATATTGGCAAAAATGCGGATTAAATATCATTTTCAAGTATTCACATTGTCTGATCTCCTGATGGCAAAGGCAAAAAAGCTTTCTCTCTCTGGACTGTTGAGCTACATAAGCAGGGCCTCGTGCAGCGCACCATTGAGGCTGAGGTCAGACGCATGAGAGAGTCATTTTAAAGTTTTTGAAAAACCAAAAAAATCACAGACCTTGACCCGAAGAATCCAAATGGCTGTCCAGCAGGACATGAGACAATCCTTGGCCCAAATGAAGGTCGATGGTGGTGCCGAGTGCAGTACAAACAGAAAGTTTTATGCTCTGAGGAGAAAAAATGTAAGCGTGATGGCTTCCAATGTTACTGGCATGAGAAGGGGATCAAACCTGTGATGTTTTCCACACGGCACAGCGGAGGAGGCGCCATCTGCCGTGCATTTTCCTTCAGTGGAAAAATGGAGCTTCAGGTTGTGCAGGGGCGGCAAACGGCAGCTGGCTATGCAGAGATGTTGCAGGAGGCATCCGTCGTGACCAAAGGCCCATTTCCGCGTGGTAAAGACTTGCTTTTTCAGCAGGAAAACACTGCCGCCTGACAATGAATTTGAATTTTTCCAATGGTTTTTACATTTTGATCAGGAGTATATACATATTTATGATTTTCTTTCATCCATTCTTTCCATTAACTGAAGGAGAGAACATTACTTTTGATTAAATACAAGCCAATAACATCAGTTCTTTACTCCAAATGTTCTGTAAACAAAATCAGTATCCAGGGATGATCAGGGATGTTTTTTTTGACTTCCCTGTTTAACTTTTGCACCTGCAGTGACGATGACAGTCGACTACAAACATGAAATGGCAGACCTGCAAATCTATGCTCATCTTGAGTCGGGCGTGGCTGTCATGAAAAAGACAACGTCTCGCTGAGCACACGGCAGCCTTCGGGTTGAATAAGTTCTGGCAGAAAGCATAACCATTTGGGACAGCAAATTGCCTGGCTGATTTGCTCCCGGAGGTTGTGTGTAATCCTGTGGGATTTCAGCCTCTTGACTGTACATCTTTGAACGACTTCATTCTCAGCCGCCTGAATGCAAGTTAATAGGAAACACGTTGGCGGCAGAATCGCACGTGGCTGTGTAGACACATGCGTCTCTACCTGCTATTGCTCATGTAGTGGGGGGATTAAGTAGTCATCTACCTTAGGAGGGGTTGAAGTAAATCCACTGTATGTCAAACGTTGCATTTGATTGTGAAGGCCTGGATCCATGCAAAGGTTGGAAAGATATTAGTTATACGTGAGCATCTGTCCTGGGGTGATTTGACAGGGTTAGTCGTGGTGCATGTCTATTCACAATCTGCTTTTCATTTGATTTTCATGAAAATGATTAACAGCACAAGAAGGAGAATACGGCGCTATCATGAAATGTCCTGACCATTGCATGTAGAACACTTGGACGTGGAGATGTGAACATGAGCACACATGAATCCACTTGTGCATTTGGCTGCAGAGTCAGACTATGTCATCCAACAAGTCACAGGGTTGACGCTTCAATCATCTGCCTGTCTGGATGTTGGGACATTCTGGAGCACCGCACTAAACTGTTTGATGGAAAGATACCTCACAGTTCTTTTTAAAAGGTTCTTTTGCCTCTTTGTTTACATGACATTCAAATTTCAGAGCTTGCAAATACAGATTACAGATACAGACACTATACGCTGGAAATTGTCACCTGTAGAAACATCTTATCCAAGAAACAAGAAACTATACTGTTATTTGAAAGAGATTCTTCTGCCTTGGTGGATGTTTGTGCCCTGTGCTATTTTCTGCAAGCACTTACATCTTTTAGCACAGTATCATTAGCAAAGTGGACCATATTTTAAGTTTCCACCCTTATAATGGTAATGGTTTAATTTTATTTGAACATGCATGTAAAGGACATTGGAATACATCACTTAATACACTCGACAGTTCCACATGTCTAAAAGGAGTAGGAAGAAGCAAAGCTTATTAAATCCTACCCCCCGTAGGTTTTCCCCTATTTCAATACATTTGTACACTTCCTGCAGTTGCAATGCATAAGTACGGTAATGTGAAAGTGTGTTAAATAGAAGTCCTTATCCTCACAAATAACTTATATTGCAGTCCTGATGAATGATAATCATAATAAATAATAATAGTGATGAGTGGTGTATAACAATAGTAACAAAACATTGTTGTAGTACAGACAATGTTGTCACTAGCATGAAAAGTTCCTAGTACAAATATAAGGTGATGGTAACAAACATAGCATTGACAGTCAACAGACAGAAATTGTACTCTCCAAGGAATGAAGTAATATGGCCTTGGATGTACACAATATTTCGCGAGTCTTCTTCCTTGTATTTTGTAAACATCAACTGTTTGTAATGTTTCTTGAAGTCGCTCATTGTAGAGCATTGTTTTACTTCTATTACTTAATCCATCCCGCAGTTTGATTCCACATACCCAAGTACTAAAAGTTTTCAGTGTTGTTTTTGCATATTTGTGTTTTAAGTTTAGTTTATTCCTAAAATCATATTTCATCTCTTTTGTGGAGAAAAATTGTAAGACATTCTTTGGTAACTGGTTATTGTTTGCTTTATGCATCATTTTAGCAGTTTGAAGGTTTACCAGATCAGAAAAGTTGAATAATTGTGATTTTTGAAACAGTGGATTTGTGTGTTCTCTATATGCACATTATGGATTATCCTAAATGATCTTTTTTGCAGTACATCAAGCACCCTTAAGTTGCCACGTCTTCACTGCAGCCACCTTGACTTGGCACTTGTTTGTGGGTCTTTTAGCCTTCACCTTTGTCTTGTGAAAGGCCATTGAACGTCAACTACAGTTGATAACGTTATAACATCAAGTCAAGTATTAAGTGTATCATTGTTAAATGTTTACTACAACTTCCATTCAAGAATAGGAAAGCAAGGTTACACTAACCAAAAAATAAGTTTATTTAAGTGTGCTACGAGTGTACTTTTTTTATACTAAAATAAAGTATACTAAAGATGACTTTTTCTAAACTACATTTTATATAATTAGGAACGGTATATTGATGTATACTTGGCTTATGCTGAAAAGTCTAAGCAAAAATCTAAGACTAAGTACATCATGACTTACACCTAGAATTTTATACTAAAACTTATACTTTAGTATACTTTTTATATCTTTCTGCCAAAAAGTACTAAAACTTAGTATAGCCTGCTCCAAGTGCATAATAAGACCAAGTAATTGACCCGTGTTTAACATTAAATTTATATATAATTTATCATTTTCATTTTCTCTAGGTGAGGACTTGATTTCATACTGTAGGTCTGTTTTTGAAACTCTTGTGTACATACAGTATGAGTAAAGAATACTTTAAGGGAGGAATGGGCAAATGCTCATGTGGGGAATATCAGTGTGACTTGGAGGGGCGTGGTTGGGAGGAACGGCCTCCCTGATCTGAACCCGTGTGGTGTGTTGTTGCTGGACTTCTGTGCGAACCACAGTTTGTCCATTTAAACACCATGTTCGAACATAAGGATGTCCATAAGTGCTCTTGGCACCCTAGGTCGCAGGTCTATGATCGACTTTGTGGTCGTATCATCAGACCTGCGTCCGCATGTTCTGGACACGGTGGTGAAGAGAGGGGCTGAGCTGTCAATTGGTGGGATTTGTGGTCCGCTACTATGTGCCATTCGGTCTTGTACAATCGAAGCATTGCCAGCAACAAGTCAGGCTTGTTTTCGATTAATGTTGGCCTCCGCTAAGGCTGCCCGTTGTCACCGATTCTGTTCATAATCTTCATGGACATCGAGAGGAGCCAGTTGAGGTGGCTCGGTATCTAGTCCGGATGCCTCCCGGGCGCCTCCCTGGTGAGGTGTTTTGGGCATGCCCAGCCGGGAGAAGGCCCCGGGGAAGACCTAGGACACGCTGGAGTGACTATGTCTCACAGCTGGCCTGGGAACGCCTTGGTGTCCCTCCCGGTGGAGCTGGAAGAGGTCGCCGTAGACCGGGAAGTCTCCATTCCGGGAAGAAATGGAATGGAATGGAGTCGACAAACTTTTTGACCTATAGGCCACATTGGGTTAAAACATTTGGCGGAGGGGCCGTCTACAGTATATATAGGTGGCATTAAGCGGAACAACATACTTGCTCACACACATCCACAGCAAGTTAACCATCACATAAATCAACAACTATGTGCTATAAATAGCACATATCTTAAAAATGGTATTTCTAAATTCCCACGAGGCATGCTGGGTAGTCCAGCTCCAACAACAATATGAACTAAGAAAATTAAACATTGGATAACCAGAGTAGGTTAACTCTGCATTGTTGATGACTGACGACCTCAACATATTTTGCAAACAATTTATCACAAAAATGTGATAAATGCAGCAAAATGTAGGGAGAACCAGTACCACGAACTACCCAGCATGCCTTTGCGGCAGGAATATGTTGGTGTTTTTTGGCATGTTTATTGGATGTAGATATTTGTTTGTATGCGTGTTGTGTGTTGACGTGTTGTTTTGTTTAGGTAGCATTTTTGTACAAGTTACAGCTCGCATGTGACTATTTTATTATACTTTCAAGTACATTAAAAGTGCTTGTTCTGTAACATACTTGCTGAATTTTTTATAAAAAGAGCTTTAAGTATACTACTTTTTGCTGACTGGTACACTTCTCCAACCAAGCATTTGGGGGGAAGGCTTGTTTTACTATGTTTTGTGTTTGTGGTAACGAAACACACTCACATTAATGATTAATACTTTACCAAACAAAAAATAGAACTAATTACGTGGGAGTGACGGAGGAATACGTAGTTGCATTGAAGGAACATCACTTATGTTCTTTTCGGTTAACTTTTTAACTCTAACCTCCGTCAAGTTTCCCAAGCATGAGGCAGATTCTGGTGGCAGCATACAAAAGAAAAAGGAAAGTGAAAAATAACAATAATAATATTAATCACAAAAAAAAACAACAACCCCAACTCCATCCCAGTCCAAACTCAATACAAAGCAATCAATAGATGAAGAGACACACAACAATGACAATAATAACAATAATGGTAACATTACGTTACATTAAAGTCTATTAAATAAATAATACATTTAATAAATGACACCCCCCCCCACGCAGACCCACCACCTGCAGGGGCAAGCATAAGGGTCCGGTGCATTGTGATTTGGGCAGTGGTCGAGGNTAGGATCTCGTCTCTGCTATTTGCAGACGATGTGGTCCTTATGGCCTCATCAGGCTGTGACCTTCAGCGTTTACTGGAGCGGTTTGCAGCTGAGTGTGAAGCTTCTGGGATGAGACTCAGCACCTCCAAATCCGAGGCCATGGTTCTCAGTCGGAAACGGGTGGACTGTACCCTCCGGGTTGGGAGTGAGGTCTTGCCTCAGGTGGAGGAGTTCAAGTATCTCGGGTTCTTGTTCACGAGTGAGGGAAGGTTGGAGCGTGAGATCGACAGACGGATCGGTGCAGCATCTGCAGTAATGCGGTCGCTGTACCGGACCGTCGTGGTGAAGAGAGAGCTGAGCCGGAAGGCAAAGCTCTCTGTTTACCGATCGATCTACGTTCCCACCCTCACCTATGGTCATGAGTTATGGGTCATGACCGAAAGAATGAGATCGCGGATACAAGCGGCGGAAATGAGTTTCCTTCGTAGGGTGGCTGGACTCACCCTAAGAGATAGGGTGAGGAGCTCGGCCATCCGGGAGGAGCTCAGAGTAGAGCCGCTGCTCCTTCACATCGAGAGGAGCCAGTTGAGGTGGCTCGGGCATCTAGTCCGGAAGCCTCCCGGGCGCCTCCCTGGTGAGGTGTTTCGGGCATGCCCAGCCGGGAGAAGGCCCCCGGGAAGACCTAGGACACGCTGGAGGGACTATGTCTCACAGCTGGCCTGAGAACGCCTCGGTGTCCTTCCGATGGAGCTGGAAGAGGTCGCTGGGGACCGGGAAATCTGGACTTCCCTACTGAAGCTGCTTCCCCCTGCGACCCGGACCCGGATAAGCGGAGGAAAATGGATGGATGGATGGATTCTTTTCGCTTTTTGGATAAGACCAGCAGGACGCACTTGGAGTGGAGTGTGTGCATGATACAGGCACTGGATGTAAATGATTACATTGCTGTCAACAACTGTTTAAAAAATGCTTCATTGTTTACTTTTTTACTACAGCTGTTCAGAATTTGATGGTTTGGTTCATGGGCTCAAGGAGACTTAAACAAGGCATGTACTGCAAACGATTTTCATCCATTATTATTTTATTGTCCAAATGAAAATACTCTAAAACGGCTGTAATCCCTAAATGTGAAACATCTTAAATTAAAGCTGAAAGTTTACATTTCAAATCACATTGATTGTTTTATCTCAAATCCTGGTCATGGCGTGTAAAGGACACACTAACTCTGGACCTAACTGCTGCACGTCGTGTGTCTAGTACAGTTTTGTAAGATTATTCCATATTTTGGAGATGTAGCGCACACGCACAATGTGACTACGGGGGCACACACAGGGCACAGGCACTGACAACTCAGTGATCTCCCACATCCCCTGACAACCCTGCCACAGTTACCTCCCACTCCCAAGCTTAAACATACAAGCTTCCTACAATGGCCGTCAACAAACGGTGTCTGACTGAGCTAGACGAGAAGCTTGGACTTGTGAGAGAAATGTGCAGGCATTGTAAGAGGAAGAGAAATTAGGATGAAGGAGTTCACGGTCCCTGCTGTCGCAGAAAGCACGTATCCCACAAGACATTTCTTCTCCAGCAAACTAAAAAGCTACATAAAGGCAAACAGCTTCAGCGGACTTCGGAATGGCCTCTGATCCATCAAGGAGGAGTTTTTTTGGGGTGGCCTCACGTCCCGTTATAAGAAAGCCTCATATACATCACTGCTAATCTATATATATGCAAAATATCTTGTGTTTGAACAAGCGACAGCAGAAAGAGACAGGAACAAAATAAGAAAAATATGAGGTGAATACCCTCCTAAATCAAGTCGTAGTGAGTCTCACATGCACAGACAATGAACATTCTTGTTTGTTTGTATGTCCTGGAGTTAAAGGGAAGCAAGCATGAGACTGGAACAAAGGAACATCATCATTCACGGCTCATTTCAGACCTGGAAAAAAGACTTGCAAGCATCACTATTAATGAATGCATGCCCCGGATCTTTGTTGCCTGCTTATCAAAGTCCTCTGTGGGCATTTAACTGACAAGCATCATTAACCAAACAGTGAAGCGACTTCTCAGCTATTTCCTCTGCAAAGGCCTGCAGGCAATTACCATCGAAGTACACCATTCCGCTGTATAACGTGTCTTGGGCGAGGGCTTAGTCGATGATGAGCATAAATAATCATTCCAATCGCCAGCATCGACCGTCATCCTGACATGGTAGCATTTGTTAATCACATAGAATAATCTTTTTATTGTCTTAATGAAAACAGATGATGAGTTTATAGGTAAATATGGTTGTTTATATCCCAGGGTTAATCGCAGTCAACCTCTAATTGTGCCATCAAAACTATTTTCCCCGTAACATATAAGCGCTCTAACTATATAAAAACAGTTAAAAAGAGACAGCTCATTACTGCACATGATGCACATTTAAGTAAGACAATATTTTGTGGTCCCCACCTTAATATGAAAATTTAATGTTAGTGCGTTTTATATGAAAGGCACTTTTTACAGTGTTGTGTGCGGCGCTGACGAACCTACCGATCACGGTGGCGTATATGGCTCTCAGGGGCGTGACATCAACCGGGCTCGATGCAAGCAAAGAAACATTTCTCAATGAGTGAAAGTCAAAGAAGCGTTGTCATAGAGATTTTTCTCCTGCGGACATTCGTTCCAAAGCGCTGTATTTACACTACGTCCAAATAAATGTGTTTTAAGTTTCTGGCCAGCATGACATATGACATGTATAAGTTATCTTTCTCACTGAATAAATTAAAGTGATGCGTGTGTGTGGGGAACTCGGTGGTGTGGACTGCAGTCTGAGTCAAGTCGGATCTATGTGGGGGTGGGCTGCAGTTGTGCTGAGTGCGCCGCGTGTCATGGCCCCCTACCGCTCCCATGTTTTTTTGGGGTTTTTTTTTTGTCTTGTCCAGAATCATAACAGCTGAATGGGAGTCAAGCTGCCTTTAAATGCTGAGCAAAATTCCTTTGCCAAGGGAGATTTCATAATCCAAATGAGTCTCCCTTGACATTTGACTGCGTTTATTATGAATTTTGTTGCGCCACATTTCGATGCCGGACCTGACCTGAAAAGGGGACGGGTGGGGGCTTCCATGTTAAATGAATGGAATTGGAATTGAGGTCAGGGTCATTTACAGGGCTGCACTGTTCTCCGTGCATTGGCGACTCGCCAAGCGAATATGTCTTTTTCAAAACAAATGTGGCTCAGCTATGTGAGCGGAAGCGCTGCCAGGTCCCTAGGAGTAAAAAGGAGGCAAGAGAAGCCATTTTCAGAAAAACTCACTGACTGGGGCTAAAGAACTGTAAATTTTACTGAAAATTGAAATGTATTATTGATCTAAATACTTATTAGTTCCTAAATTGTTTATGTATCTGTTGATTGATTGTTTTATTAGTAGTTTTGTACAGAAAACAGTTTGACAGTCAACAGTACAATATGTTCCATGCAAATTGACTACCAAAGAAGGGATGTACCCGATGAAAGTGTTGTTTACACCAGGGTCTTTGTTCATTTTATTTTGTGCTTCTTCATTTGTTGATTGATTGATTGAGAATTTTATTTGCATTAGTTTTGCACACAACTTGTTTACACCAGTGTCTTTGTTGATCTTATTTTGTGTTCAAAAATCAAGTTAAGTTTTAGGTTTTAATTAAGTTTGAGAAGACTGGATTTTGTTTTAATATTTTATTGCGCGGGTGCATGCAAGTAGGATCCCTTCTTAATAAAATGAATAATTTCATAGTTAGAGCATAATAAACCTGTTTACAACCTTCCAAATACTGTTTTTAACATGATTAGAGCCCTCTAGACATGAAATATCACACCTATAGTCACCTACACTCATATCACCCAATACAGTAGATGTGCTCTTGTGTGTCGTGTGTCAGTAAATGTGTTCCGGATGTCAGAATTGCGTTTTAGCTTGCACGGGTCACAGCTGCAACAGTTGCCCTAGTTATTATTATGCTTAGAATTATTATGGTACTATTATTGTGGCTGCTGTGAGATCATTCAAACCTGCAAAAAAGCCTGCTGTTTTGGCAATCAACTCGTGTGCTTGTCTCACCAAATTTTAAAACAACATTAACACCTAGTGACCAGTGTAGAATACTACATTCACAATTTGAATATGTCTTCTGAATTGATTATATTTGTACTTTAATTCATTTGGCCATTTTTAAAGTAAAATGTGTTTAAATATGCATATTTTTGTTACTAATAGATCACATTCAACCACAAAAACCGTGACAGAGTTTTAACAGCAATTTGGCGAGTGATGACTGTAAATGAAATCATCCATATTAAACACTCAACAATGGTACTTATGTTTCATACAACACACACCGAACAATAAACAACCCTGAGTTTTTCTCCTTTTGTTCGTGTTGGAGCAAAATAACTCAAGCACTTGCTGTGGTCGCCGAAATGTTCATTCACAGTTACGGGTTCCAGACCCAACCACAATAAGTGATTTACCACAAAGTAGGATTTATTACTAATAAATTGAATATTTTTGTAGTTGAAGCATAGAAAACCTGTTTGACTTCCTAAGTATGATTTTTACCATTATTAGAGCCCTGTAGACTCAATAACACCCCTATGGTCACCTTTACAATCCTGTTATTCTTTGTTTACAACACATTGCTCAACTGTAATGCGCAGGCTAAATGATGACTCCACAGACACAAGAGACGGCCGCCGCTTTACACAAAGCATGCTACCGAGCTACATACATAGCCTCCAATTTTTTATGCAAAAATTAAGAAAGGCATTCAAACAAAGTGAGGTAGCAGGAAAAATTCATTCATTCATCCATTTTATATGCCGCTTATCCTCATTAGGGTCGCGGGTATGCTGGAGCCTATCCCAGCTGCCTTTTTGGGGAGAGGAGGGGTACACCCTGGACTGGACGCCAATCAGTCAAAGGGCACATATACAGTAGACATACACACTCACATTCATACCTATGGACAATTTAGAGTCATCAATTAACCTAACATGCATGTTTTTGGAATGTGGGAGGAAACTGGAGTACCCGGAGAAAACCCACACACGCACAGGGAGAACATGCCAACTCCACACAGAGATGCCCAAAGGTGATTCGAACGCTGAACCTCCTGACTGTGAGGCCAACATGCTACCCACTCAGCAACCGTGCGGCCCCGTATATTAACAATTCAAAATAATTTCATGTTTTTGTGATGGTTAGTGTACGAGCTTGTTAAAGTTTAAATATAATTTCTTTTCAGACATTATATTTCTGTTCACCAGTTTCAGATGAGATATCCTTTGGCTTGGCATGTATCAGCCTTCTCACATAGCAAAATAAACCTGAGCCTGTGCATGTGATGTGTTTAAGATGTTGATTAAAAGCCACATTTTACAGCGGAACCTCAAAAAGTAGCTTTAAAGAGCTGGAAATTTGTTTCAAGTCAGACAAACCGCAGCAAGAAGAATTGGAGCACATCTGCCAAAACAGCAAAGAAGCGAGAACTTGCAAACAAAACATGGCAACATCTGCAGGTGAGAGGCTTGTGAGATTCTCTGTTCCTCTTTAATGATTTTTATTGCAGATCTGAAGCCTTTAGATGATTGACTAGACACCATAAAAACAAGCCAGAATGTTCAGTCAAAATTTCCATCATCAGGTAACGCTGTAGCGGAGTTAAATACTGAAATACATTGTGCAAAAGTTGTAAAGGCTTTGGTTTAAAGCCAAAGTAAATGGATGATAATATAACATTTCTTATAAAAGCAGCCCTTTGAGTAAGTAGCAGTAGACTTCTGAGCATTTTGTAAACCTCTGGCCTGAGGTGCTAAACAAAACAAGCTGCCAACATTTTCTTTTTCGGTCCGCTTAGAAGACATCACATTATATTACACTGGACTTTTCCTCCATGACCCTGGAGAGGTGAAGTTGTTCTCATAACCATTATGAGCTGAAGTTCGTGAACTAACTTTACTCGGGAAAAGGTTAAAGTGAACTCCTGGTATGTGTTTCATAAGTCTTCATGTCTGCTATGGTCTCATGCGGGAGGTGTGGTGTTAAACACAAACACAAAAGGCCAAAGCCATATAATTACGTTTCAGTTATTTCGTGGGATGTTGTTGACATGTATGACAGTGTACAGAACCCCTTGAAGCAGAGGTGTCCAAACGGTCTCCACCGAGGGCCACATACTGAAAAATGAAAAGATGCAAAAACCACTTTGATATTTTCTCATCTCAGCTTTGTGATCTAGGTGAAAAAGCATATTATTATTATTATTATTGTTGTTACTTTTATTAGTAGTATTATTGTTGTGGTTAATATTATTATTTTTGTTCTTTTTCCCCAAACATTTCAACTTTTATCTTGTAAACTTTAGTATCGTAATATTATGACTCAATATATTTTATTATGGGCCGCACGGTGGATTAATGGGTTGCATGTTGGCCTCACAGTCAGGAGGTTCTGGGTTCAAATCTCCGTTGGGCATCTCTGTGTGGAGTTTGCATGTTCTCCCCGTGCGTGCATGGGTTTTCTCCGGATACTCCGGTTTCCTCCAACATTCCAAAACATGCATGTTAGGTTAATTGGCGACTAAAAAATTGTCCATCGTGTCCAGTCGTGTGAGTGGTTGTATGTCTTTGTTTGTCTATATGTGCCCTGCGATTGACTGGCGACCAGTCCAGGGTGTACCCCGCCTCCCGCCCAAAGTCAGTTGGGATAGGCTCCAGCATACCCACGACCCTAATGAGGATAAGCGGTATAGAAAATGAATGAATGATATTTTATTAT